>CALYLW010000322.1:155722-763147 GCA_944989445.1 Ampullaceana balthica | reverse complement strand
GCAATGGTTGTTGACACAGACAAACTACGATATAACATCCCGGTCCCACTGAGACTGGTAGGATCATGACAGATCTGGTAATGTTAATCATAATTAATGAGCAGAAATCAAACCATGACCGACAAGGACTCGCAGGACAGGTTTATGAAAAACAAGTAGAGTTGCTTGTTCATGGGGACTAATTTGGGTAGAAATTGAGGTCTGGGTCACCTCGGGCCAGTATTATTATTATATGAACATGATTGTGAGGTTTCATAGCGATTATGTATTTATGTTAGTTAGTACTTATGGATGGTTGTAAATAAATATGAGATGGTTGTATTTTCGTGCTGATGTTTTCTATGATAATTTTTGGCTCCGGGTGACCTCAGGACATTTTTCATTATATGTATTATATATATATATATATGTATGTAATGATGATGATATAGGGTGATAATGATATTGTTCATGATTATGATTATTATGATGAATTATGTTAATTACGACTACTATATGCACATGATTGATGATTGTTATATAATTGATTGTAATGGGTTAAATACAATCAGGCTGAAATGTTTATAGTTTGGATAAGTAGATATCCCTATAACATTATCTCATGCTGGAGGTAATCCTGGAATAAATATCTTAAGGAATTTATATGAGGTACCAGTAGAGTCAGTTGTAAATATAAAACAATCTAGCGTAAAAATGGTCAATTGTTGGATAATGATAACGTACGAGTTGCGGGTTAGTGAAGTCGTATAAAGGTACGACCAAGTGGATTTATGCTCTGTGTTGTATGTACTAGTGTTTTTTCTTTTTTCATGCAATGTTGTGTATAAAATTATTTTGAAAGATATTATTTCATTATGTATTATATTATTGTAATCGTAATGTGCAGTGATTCCATGCCCTGACTTTGTTGTATTGTGAGATTCTACCCGTAAGTAGAATCTAACGGAAGAGGGGGGATATGTCAGGGTATGAGAATCACTGCGAATGATTGTGGTGAGATTGTTGTGAGCCAGTGTTGGAGTCGGGTCAAGGCGTTGTTGACGGGTATGAACTCCTATCACGTGAATAATGTCTAGTGATGTCTGAGTGAACTTCTGGTCACACGGGATATGTCAGGGACATGACCAGAGGACACGCCAGGGTCAGTTGAGACCAGTTGGGGGGTATATAAGAGAGTAGTCGAGACGAGTGCGGGGTGTGGCAGAAAGCTGTGTAGTTCGCACAGTGTTGTGCGGTCAGACCGGTCAGGATAGACCGGGGAGCTGCAGGGTTGCAGTAACACAGAGAGTTGAGTTTAACGTCGCCCAGAAGCGGTCGGGTCGGACCGAGGGCATGCTTGAGCATACAGCCGTTATATATAGATGTATTTTATGTCAAGGCAAGACAGCCAGTTGTACAGTTGTTTATAGTAGAATAAACATAGCATCGTTACACAGACTTGTGTCATCTCTTGTGTATGTTGTGTGTAGCGGAGAGCAAGGTACAATCCACCTAAACATAGAGACATAACAGAATATTTTAGATAATGAACATTGGAATATACTAGACAATGAACATTGGAATATAATAGATAATGAACATTGGAATATACTAGATAATGAACATTGGAATATACTAGATAATGAACATTGGAATATAATAGATAATGAACATTGGAATATAATAGATAATGAACATTGGAATATACTAGATAATGAACATTGGAATATACTAGTTAATGAACATTGGAATATACTAGATAATAAACATTGGAATATACTAGATAATGAACATTGGAATATACTAGATAATGAACATTGGAATATATTAGATAATGAACATTGGAATATACTAGATAATGAACATTGGAGTATACTAGATAATGAACATTGGAATATACTAGATAATGAACATTGGAATATACTAGATAATGAATATTGGAATATAATAGATAATGAACATTGGAATATACTAGATAATGAACATTGGAATATACTAGATAATGAACATTGGAATATACTAGATAGGAAACATTGGAATATACTAGATAATGAAAATTCTTGATTTATTCGAAAGATAAGAGATTACGTGCAAAACTTAAACCGCATTCCATTACGTTTCTAGAAGGCGTCACCCTAAGTATACACACAATGTCAACACCAATGCTACACAAAAGATAGTGTCATTTATAAATAAATTATTGCATTTAGACATAATTTTTTTAATTGGTAGGACTAGCCTAAAGACACACATATGTAGGAGATTTAAACAGTTTTTTATAATGATTTCGTATGTGTCATTTACACGTTATCTTAAATATTTGATCTTGATAATGTTGCACACAAATCTAATTGGTAATACTGTCATGTGGGCCATGTTGGTAATACTGTCATGTGGTCCATGTTGTAATACTGTCATGTCAGGGGCGGATTAAGACTGCACGGGGCCCCTGGCTGCAATTCAAACTGGGGCCCTATCCAGCTAGCGTCCCTTTAAATAAAATGATTGCTAGCAGCTAATATAAGACTGCAACTTGTAACTAGATAGTCCATTGGTTCCTTGTTCATAATGTGTCTGTACTCCGGGATCGGATTCATAAAAAAAAACCGAACACAAAGAAATAACTGTTTGCCTGGAAACTAAAATTGAGTGTAAAAAGATAATTAGAAATAAATAAGGACAAAAAAAAACAACAAATGGCCTCGGCCGGGAATTGAACCCGCTACCACTTGCACCACAAGACAACACGTTGCCCCAAGACCAAAAGATCCTGATATTTTAAGAAAATTTAAAAGATATAAATAGTATTCATTAATATGTTCTCTTATTGAGCCAATCAAATTAAGTTTTTTGAAACTGAGGCTACGGGTCCGAATAGCGATCAGATTAATAGATAAGATTTTATTAATTTATTTAATTTATGATATTTTTAGGGATTCATGCAAACATTAGTCCACCTTTATTATAACGTATACTAAATTTGGGGGCCCTAAATCATCGGGGGCCCCTGGCTTTCGCCCGTTCAGCCCCCCCCCCTTAATCCGCCATAGTGTCATGTGGTCCATGGTGGTAATACTGTCATGTGGTCCATGTTGGTAATACTGTCATGTGGTCCATGTTGGTAATACTGTCATGTGGTCCATGTTGGTAATACTGTCATGTAATACTGTCCATCGATGACGAAGTGAGCGTCAGAATTGCCAGAGCCAGCTCCACTTTTGGCAGGCTGTACCCAAATGTCTGGAACAGAAGAGGCATTACCATCCAGACCAAGTTGAAAGTGTACAGGGCGGTGGTGCTCCCCGCACTGCTATATGCGTGTGAAACATTGACTGTGTATCAGCGCCATGCTAGGAAGCTTAACCACTTTCATTCAACAAGCCTCAGGAAGATCCTCGGCATAAAGTGGCAAGATAAAATACCAGACACAGTGGTACTGACCAAGGCAGGTCTCACCAGCATATTCACACTACTGATGCAGTCCCAGCTTCGTTGGGCAGGGCACGTGGTCCGAATGCCAGAAGAGAGACTGCCAAAGAGACTCTTCTATGGCGAGCTCCAGCATGGCCAGCGGTCCCATAGTGGGCAAAAGAAACGCTTCAAAGACACACTGAAAGCCTCACTGAAAGCGTTTGCCATCAACCCAGACACGTGTGAACGTGCTGCAATGGACCGTTCCACCTGACGTTCTTCCATCCACGAAGGTGCACAGTTATGCGAGGCAAACCGGATCACCTTCGCAGAAAAGAAGAGGCAAGCCCGAAAGGCCCGAGCTGTCACCCTCCTGGAGATGTCCCACTCGTCCCTTGTCCCTTCTGTTCCCGAACCTTCCGTGCAAGGATCGGCCTCATCAGCCATCTGCGCACGCACAAACAAAGCCAGTCCCAGCAACCCTCGGATGACTAGAGTGGTCTTCGTCGAATCGACGGACGAACAACAACAACTGTCATGTGGTCCATGTTGGTAATACTGTCATGTGGTCCATGTTGGTAATACTGTCATGTGGTCCATGTTGGTAATACTGTCATGTGGTCCATATTGGTAATACTGTCATGTGGTCCATGTTGGTAATACTGTCATGTGGGTCCATGTTGGTAATACTGTCATGTGGTCCATGTTGGTAATACTGTCATGTGTGCCATATTAGTAATACTGTAATGTGGTCCATGTTGGTTATACTGTCATGGGGTCATGTTGTACACACATGTACTTGGTAATACTGTCATGTGGTCATGTTGTACACACATGTACTTGGTAATACTGTCATGTGGTCATGTTGTACACACATGTACTTGGTAATACTGTCATGTGGTCATGTTGTACACACATGTACTTGGTAATAATAATAATAATAAATTGATTATTTATATAGCGCTGTATCCCAGTAAGGAACTGGGCCCACAGCGCTTTACATGAAAGAAATAACATACCTATAAGTATTAAATTAACTTTCATATCACAACAAACACACAAAATTACAGTACATTATACATAAGCTACGTTAATCATTTACAAGAAATTTTGTTTCATCAATTTTGAAAATAAATTTTGAAAAGATGTGTCTTAAGTGCAGTCTTGAAGGACTTGGTTGTTTGAATACCACGTATGTGTAATGGAAGAGAATTCCATTGTTTGGCTGCACAAAAAGAGAACGACTTTTCACCAAATGTTTTGGTGCGTGTTGTTGGAACAGAGAGAACGCGTGTGTCTGCAGAAGATCGTAGCTGGCGAGTGGGTGAGTAGACCGACAAAAGTTCAGTAAGATACGATGGGCATGAGTCCGAAAAGAAGTTGTGACAGAGAACGGCCAGTTTGTAATCAATACGGGCTTGTATAGGCAGCCAATGAAGTGAGCGAAGAAGTGGAGTAACATGGTCATGTTTTTTTGCCTTGAGCACCAGTCTGGCAGCTGAATTTTGAACTTTCTGTATTCTTTCAATGCATTGTTTTGGCGCACCTGACAGAAGAGAATTGCAGTAATCCATACGAGCTAGTACAAGAGCACAGACTAGAGTTTTTGTGGCACTAACTGTTAAGTAATGACGGATTGAGCTGATCTGACGAATGGCAGTGTAGGCAGAGCGACAGATGTGGTTGATGAAGTTGTTAATAGACATGTTGTCAGAAATAATGTAGCCAAGATTCCTAGTCGATGTTGTGAACAGAATATCCGAACTGGCTACGTGAATTGACTTCGGAAGAGACAAAGTACTGCGTGATTTATTGTTGCAAAATAGAAGTGCTTCAGTCTTGTCATCATTCAGCTTGAGTTTGCTTAACGTCATCCAAGACTTTACTTCACCAATGCACTCCTGCAACAATTGGACAGCAGAGTCCATATTAGAGGGATCAGTGTGAGTATATAGTTGAGTATCATCTGCAAATGATTGGCTTTTAACTGAATGCTTTTCGAGCAGTAGAAGTAGTGGTCTTGTATACAGTACAAAAAGTACCGGACCCAAAACAGAGCCCTGAGGCACACCATAAAGCAAGTCAGCTTTGTGAGAGATACAGCCATCTACTGATACTACCTGTGATCTGTTAGATAAGTATGATTGAAACCAAGCCAGAACTGAGCCAGAAATTCCAAAATAATTTTGCAGGGTTTTCAGCAGTATTTGATGGTCGACAGTGTCAAAGGCTGCACTAAGATCTAAGAGGACCAATATAGAAATTTTCCCACTGTCCAGTGCGAGCAGGAGGTCATTTGTTACCTTCAACAGAGTGGTCTCTGTACTGTGATAATGTCTATAGGCCGACTGATTAGGACTTAGAAGAGTGTGGTCATTTAGATAAGAAAAAAGTTGTTTTAAGACTAGTTTTTCAATGACTTTCGACAAAAATGAAATATTAGACACAGGTCGATAGTTGTTTAAATTGTTTTGGTCTAACCCTTTTTTTTTCAGCAAGGGTTTTATAATAGCAGATTTACATAATGAAGGAAAGGTGCCAGATTTTAGACTTTCATTAACTATATTAGTTATTACTGTCATGTGGTCATGTTGTACACACATGCACTTGGTAATACTGTCAAGTGGTCATGTTGTACACACATGTACTTGGTAATACTGTCAAGTGGTCATGTTGTACACACATGTACTTGGTAATACTGTCAAGTGGTCATGTTGTACACACATGTATATGGTAATACTGTCAAGTGGTCATGTTGTTCACACATGTACTTGGTAATACTGTCAAGTGGTCATGTTGTACACACATGTACTTGGTAATATTATCACGTAGACCTAATTGAACTTCTGGTTCGAGTCCCATTTCCACGAAACAGGATCGTAACTCTTCGTTAGGTAGAACTCTCATGGGGACGTTTGTGTGGGACGGGACGGGGGGAGGGGGCGGTGTATTGTGTCCATTGGAGTGTGCGAACACAGTAACTTTCTGATGTGCTGCACCAAATCATTATTTACACTTTAAAGATTTCCAGCTTACTTTGATTGTATGTTTACAGTTAACAAACCATTTATCTGTTTTAATGTTTACAAACCATTTACCTGTTGAAATTTTTACAAGCCATTTATTTTATCTGTTCATCTTCTTGTTAAACTCAATATCATTTGATGAATATCTGAAATTCACTTTCTTACGACAATCCCAGCTAACATGTCTTGATGTCTGCCATGATAATCCTATTAAACCCAACCAGGTATTAGGGGAATTGGTGCAATATAGTGCTAAGTGATCTGTATAGGGTGTGGGTTATGGTTTGGGTTATGGTTTGGGTTAGGGTTTGGGTTTGAATGCTAAATGATGAAAAAACAATGTTCAGCGATGTTTAGTTTAGAATAAGTCAAACTTTTCCCTTTGTGCAATTTTTAAAATTCAAGATGTCAAGTGGTTTCTTGTGTACACTATTTGACATTCAAGATGTCAAGTGGTTTCTTGTGTACAATATTTGACATTCAAGATGTCAAGTGGTTTCTTGTGTACACTATTTGACATTCAAGATGTCAAGTGGTTTCTTGTGTACAATATTTGACAGTCAAGATGTCAAGTTGTTTCTTGTGTACAATATTTGACAGTCAAGTGGATTCCCCTATTTGTCCACGTTTCCTTTAAGCGACATTTATTGATCTAATATACGGAAATTTGTTGTGAATATATGAATTAATATTATTTTGTGGATATAGATGGATGTTCTTATTAAAACAAAAACTGGTGGTTATTTAAAAAAAAAGATATTACACTTACACGGGATCTTAAAAAGCTTAACTTTAAATAGTTCAACGGACTAACCCGACACAAAAAAAAATTAGTTAGAGAGTAGAATAAATCTTTAGAGAAGGTGTTCAATCCGTTGACACGAAAGCAAGGTGTTAAAAAAACTTTTATGATCTCCAATTTCTTTGTAAAACCCCCATTTCTTTTTGAATAAAAAACACTCGAGTTTCTCAGATCGTTAGAGCTATTTTTAGGACCAAAGCTCCCGGATGGATCCCCCATTTGTTAAAGAGGCTAAATCTGTTTCTTACGTTTTGTGAAGCACCGATTCGTGACAACATACGCCTGTCTATTTTTAGATCACTAATTGTAAAAGGACACTTGTCTAAAAGTAACAACGCCTCTTATTTCAAACAGTGTCTCACGTTTTGAATTTGTTGTGTGGTAAATGTACAATTTATTTACTTATTTTGTTGACAGGAAAATGTAATTTCAGTAAAATTCCTGAATGAAATGATTTGACGTATGAATTTTAATAATTTACTTTTTATGTAGTACAAAAAGAGACTGTTTTAAATAAATGTGATGAGTCTACAGAATTTGTAAAAAAACAACAATGAATGAAAGCCACCCGCCCCCCTGCCAAAAAAACAAAAATAAATGAAATAAAAACAAACTGTTAGCAGGCTTTTTGAAAGTTATCGAGAAACCTTTGTTCCCCTGTATAACGTTACCTTTGTTCTTTTGCATAACATGACCTTTTGTTCTATGTATAACACATTTGTTAATGTGTTTTTGTATAACATGACCTTTGTTCCCTTGTATAACTTGACCTTTGTTCCCTTGTAAAGCATGACCTTTGTTCCCTTGTATAACACGACCTTTGTTCCCTTGTATAACACGACCTTTGTTCCCTTGTACAACAAGACCTTCGTTCTTTTCTTTAAAATAACCTTTTTTCCTTTGTATAACATGACCTTTGTTCCCTTGTATACCATGAACTTTGTTCCTTTGTATAACATGACCTTTGCTCCCTATATCACTTGAAAACTTACAATGAGTTTTTGAAAGATTCCTTTTATCCGGAGCGTATAACTTTTTTATTTATAAAATTTTCTTTTATCCGTCATAATATGCGATATTCATCTTCATTCTTTAAACCAAAGTACCACCATGAAATAAATGTGTTTTAAAATTTGTTCTCCCCATTTCTTCTATTACAGGGCCTCCAAAAATGACGAATATAAAATGTGTTGTGGTAGGGGATGGGTAAGTAGACGTTTTTTAAAAAAAAATTTGTTGTGTCTGATGTGTATTGATGGATATGTAATGACTATTGGTAAGGGTGGTGTGTGTAATGACGCCGTCTATAAATGATGTCACGCACCTTTTTTTTTGGAAAAAAAAAGGGGGGGGGGTGATATGACGATGTGTGACAATGGGGAGGGGGTGTTTAAGAACTGCTACGTCACATCAAAATGCGCAACTTAAAATAAAAGTTCTACTTAAACATTTGATTGCTTTCATTTTATTTAATGACTTTTTAAATGGCTCCATTCGTGTTACGATATTTTAATTCAGCCTTACACTAAATACATACATCAATGTCAATAAAGTGATTTGTAACATGCTCATTTTCAAATTGGAAAGGAATAACGGCTTTTATGAAAGGGGGGGGGGCGCAAAGCTTTGTTATGTCCTTACTTTTTGTGACGATGTGTGACCCGGGGGGGGATTGGCCGAAATCGCGTGACGTCATTTATGGATTGCCCCTATGGGGTTTGTATGTAATGGGACGTGTGTGTAATAGAATATATGTGTAATGGGACATGTGTGGAATGGCACATGTGTGTAATAGAAGATATGTGGAATAGGACATGTGTGGAATGGCACATGTGTGTAATAGAAGATATGTGGAATAGGACATGTGTGTAATGGCACATGTGTGTAATAGAAGATATGTGAAATGGGACATCTGTGTAATGGGACATGTGTGTAATGTGACATGTGTGTAATGGGACATGTGTGTAATGGGACATGCGTGTAATGGGGCTTGTGTCTAATGTCTAATGTATGCATGGATGATGCGAGGTAATAATTGTGAAATGGGGCGAATGATATGTAATAATGTGTGCCTAGATGTTGATGAATCAAATGAAACTTTTGTTTAGCTATGCCCTATGTGATGTGTTTAGCTATGCCCTATGTGATGTGTTTAGCTATGCCCCATGTGATGTGTTTAGCTATGCCCTATGTGATGTGTTTAGCTATGCCCTATGTGATGTGTAATATGTTGCACGTCTTGTGTTAATTTGTTACATGTATTATATTTCATTAAAAAATATTCTAGTAATACAGTTACGTATCATTTATGCTTGGGTTGTGTGAAGTTTAATGTGTGAATGGGTAGTGAAGTTAAGGCTAGTAAATTTCATCTGTACATTTGTCGTCCCACCAATCAATTTCATTTGTCTCACCAATAATTCTCATTTGTCCCACCAATCATTCTCATTTGTCCCACCAATCATTCTCATTTGTCCCACCAATCATTCTCATTTGTCGTCCCACCAATTCCTCATTTGTCGTCCCACCACTCATTTTCATTTGTACCACCAATCATTCGCATTTATCGTCCCACCAATCTTTCTTTTGTCCCACCAATCATTCTCATTTGTCGTCCCACCAATCATTCTTTTGTACCACCAATAATTCTCATTTGTCCCACCAATCATTCTCATTTGTATTCCCACCAATCATTCTCATTTGTCCCACCAATCATTCTCATTTGTCGTCCCACCAATTCCTCATTTGTCGTCCCACCACTCATTTTCATTTGTACCACCAATCATTCTCATTTGTACCACCAATCATTCGCATTTATCGTCCCACCAATCTTTCTTTTGTCCCACCAATCATTCTCATTTGTCGTCCCACCAATCATTCTTTTGTACCACCAATTATTCTCATTTGTCCCACCAATCCTTCTCATTTATCATCCCACCAATCATTCTCCCTTTGACCTTTGAGAGATGACCATAAGATACATGGAGTACGAGCTGTGATATTGAGCAGCTTCTAGAGAGATGACCATCATATACATGGAGGACGAGCTGTGATATTGAGCAGCTTCTAGAGAGATGACCATCATATACATGGAGGACGAGCTGTGATATTGTGCAGCTTCTAGAGAGATGACCATCATATACATGGAGGACGAGCTGTGATATTGTGCAGCTTCTAGAGAGATGACCATCATATACATGGAGGACGAGCTGTGATATTGTGCAGCTTCTAGAGAGATGACCATCATATACATGGAGGACGAGCTGTGATATTGAGCAGCTTCTAGAGAGATGACCATCATATACATGGAGGACGAGCTGTGATATTGTGCAGCTTCTAGAGAGATGACCATCATATACATGGAGGACGAGCTGTGATATTGTGCAGCTTCTAGAGAGATGACCATCAGATACATGGAGGACGAGCTGTGATATTGTGCAGCTTCTAGAGAGATGACCATCAGATACATGGAGGACGAGCTGTGATATTGTGCAGCTTCTAGAGAGATGACCATCATATACATGGAGGACGAGCTGTGATATTGTGCAGCTTCTAGAGAGATGACCATCATATACATGGAGGACGAGCTGTGATATTGTGCAGCTTCTAGAGAGATGACCATCAGATACATGGAGGACGAGCTGTGATATTGTGCAGCTTCTAGAGAGATGACTATCAGGTAGATGGAGTACTAGCTGTGATATTGTGCAGCTTATAGAGAGATGACCATCAGATACATTGAGAACGAGCTGTGATATTGTGTAGCTTCTAGAGAGATGACTATCAGGTAGATGGAGTACTAGCTGTGATATTGTGCAGCTTCTAGAGAGATGACCATCAGGTACAATGGGTACGAGCTGTGATATTGTGCAGCTTCTAGAGAGATGACCATCCGGTACATGGAGCACGAGATGTGATATTGTGCAGCTTCTAGAGAGATGACCATCATATACATGGAGGACGAGCTGTGATATTGTGCAGCTTATAGAGAGATGACCATCAGATACATGGAGGACGAGCTGTGATATTGTGCAGCTTCTAGAGAGATGACCATCATATACATGGAGGACGAGCTGTGATATTGTGCAGCTTCTAGAGAGATGACCATCAGATACATGGAGGACGAGCTGTGATATTGTGCAGCTTCTAGAGAGATGACCATCAGATACATGGAGGACGAGCTGTGATATTGTGCAGCTTCTAGAGAGATGACCATCAGGTACAATGGGTACGAGCTGTGATATTGTGCAGCTTCTAGAGAGATGACCATCCGGTACATGGAGCACGAGATGTGATATTGTGCAGCTTCTAGAGAGATGACCATCATATACATGGAGGACGAGCTGTGATATTGTGCAGCTTATAGAGAGATGACCATCGGGTACATGGAGTACGGGCTGTGATATTGAGCAGCTTCTAAAGAGATGACCATAAGATACATGGAGCATGAGCTGTGATATTGTGCAGCAACAAGAGAGATGACCATCAGGTACATGGAGCACGAACTGTGATATTGTGTAGCTTCTAGAGAGATGACTATCATATAAATGGAGCGCGAGCTGTGGTATTGAGCAACTTTTAGAGAGTCGGAAAGACAATGTCTGAAGAACAAGTTCTTGTTATGTGTTAGAATTGACTTTATATGAGGTTTGGCCTTTATATGTCTGTAACAGTGTGACATATAAGGTCGTGCTATGTGACAGTGTGACATATAAGGTCTTGCTATGTAGCAGTGTGACATATAAGGTCGTGCTATGTGGAAGGTGTGGTATATAAGGTCGTGCAATGGGGCAGTGTGACATATAAGGTTGGCTATGTGGAAGTGTGGTATATAAGGTCGTGCTATGGGGCAGTGTGACATATAAGGTCGTGCTATGTGGTAGTGTGACATATAAGGTCGTGCTATGTGCCAGTGTGACATATACGGTCGTGCTATGTGGCAGTGTGACATATAAGGTCGTGCTATGTTGCAGTGTGACATATACTGTCGAGATATGTAACAGTGTCACATTTAAGGTTATCGTGCTATGTGGCAGTGTGACATATAAGGTCGTGCTATGTGGCAGTGTGACATATAAGGTTGTCGTGCTATGTGGCAGTGTGACTTATAAGAACGTGCTATGTGGCAGTTCACATATAAGGTCTTGCTATGTGGCAGTGTGACATATAAGGTCGTCGTGCTATGTGGCAGTGTGACATATAAGGTCGTGCTATGTGGCAGTATCACATATAAGGACTTGCTATGTGGCAGAGTCACGGTCGGATGTTATGGTGTGATAATGACTGGCCCTATCCAGCCAGCGTCTCCTTAAATGCGCACATAATAGTCAATATAGTGTGCGCACCAATTATTGTGCGTCACACCAAGACGCACAATGAGTAAAAGGATATATAGAGAGAGATGACTGTTAGGAGCCGAATAAGGAGTGAAACGTTCAGCGCTTTGTTTTGGCCGGAGTTTCACTGGAGAGCTGGTCTGAGAGAGTGGAGAGTGAACGTGACATGGAGAGGACCGATGTAAAGAAGGTGTATCGTGTTTGTTAATTAAATAAACTGTTGGATTCTTTACATTCGTTACTTGAAGTTATTGTTCAACGAGAGATATACCCGCACTGTTTGCAGCGGAAGTGTTCTGACTTTAACGTTAAATCACGCAGTGGGGTTTATATCTGTGGCCAAGGGCGGACCTCTATCCCCCTAGACAACGAATCCGCCACAGTGGGGGCTCGTCCAACTTATAGAGCCATTTGATTGAAGTCAGCAAACGTTGACACTAAGCGTTCACCCTAATTTGGATGCTGAGTTGGCTATGTCGGAGGTAGCTGTCAGAAGTGTCGGTGGTAGCTGTCAGAAGTGGCTGTGTCGGAGGTAGCTGTCAGAAGTGGCTGTGTCGGAGGTAGCTGTCAGAAGTGGCTGTGTCGGAGGTAGCTGTCAGAAGTGGCTGTGTCGGAGGTAGCTGTCAGAAGTGGCTGTGTCGGAGGGAGCTGTCAGAAGTGGATGTGTCGGAGGTAGCTGTCAGAAGTGGCTGTGTCGGAGGTAGCTGTCAGAAGTGGCTGTACCGGAGGTAGCTGTCAGAAGTGGCTGTGTCAAAGGTAGCTGTACCGGTAGTAGCTGAGTCTGTGTGACTTTTATTAACAGGATTAACGTGACTTTTGAATACCGGAGGTGTTGGCGTGACGAGGGATGTTGGTCGGTGAATGGGTATACAAAACTGACACTGGATTGTTGCTACAGGCAGATTGACGATTGACACTTAATCGTTGTTTTCAGAGTTTTTATTGACACTTGAGCGTTGTGTTTTCAAAATTATTATGGATATGTATTGGTAGATGAGGACACTTAAGTTAAGAGGTAAATTACATTTGGAATTATTTTCTGTATTAATAATGTGTTTATATTGTTGTTGTTTTTGAAGCACTATATTATAGAATTTTTTTAGGGTACTAGTAGTAAGATATTTTAAAATGTGGTGGCTAAGTATGGAGGAACTTAAACAAAGGAGCCTAGAGCCGGGATTACAAGGGGAAGAGGCAAAGAAATGGGTAATAGAGGGACACAGGACAGCTCGTGAGAGAAAAAGGTGGGAGGAAGACGAGGAACGGGCTAGAAGGAGGAGGGAGGAAGATAAGGAAAGAGAGATACGGGCAAATAATCGGGAAGAGAAAAGAAGAATGTTAGAAATTGAGAGAAAAATGGAATTGAACATGGCCTACGCATTATATAGAGACAGAGAGGCAGACAATGAAGGTACATATATTAGCGCTCTGACCACTCAGACCATTACTGGTCCAAAGAAAAGCTATCAATTGAGATGTAGATACGATGAACCGAAGTGGAAATGTCAAAAAGAGTTCGCAAAAGTTCAGCATAAAGAGTTTTCCAAAAGAGCTGCTAAGCCCATTACGGGAAATATTGCTGGCGAGACTGTAGACGCTAACAAACATAAAGGAAGTAGAAACAGAAGGAAGGAGTTAACAATTATGGAAAAGGTTAAGCAATCTGACAAAGGGGGAGAATCTGTAGAGAGGGTTAAAGAATTTGACAAGAAAATTATAGAATCCAAAATGAAGTTTAAAGAAACTGACAAGAAATTTGTAGAACCGGAAAAGAATTATGCCGAAGAAGCTAGAGATGAAGTTTGGATGGATTCGGTAGAAAAAGAGGTCGACAAGGAAAAGATTCCTGGGCCAGAGAAGAAAGAAGATCAGTCAGTTATAGTCGCTTTAATATCTGGGACAAAAGTTGAAATTAAGACAGAAGGTACCGGAGAGGAAGAAGAAGAGAAAGTCACACGAGGGGAATACAATGAAGCAAAAGATAGAATAACTGATTGTGCTGGTGATACTTTAGAAAGGAACACACATAGGGAAGAAAAGAAGATAAATCAGTTTCAATTAACTAATGAAGTAACTGTTAATGAATGTGATGATGAATTATATGGAATAGCAAGCTTATACAGCGAAGATTCGTATGTAACGAAAGATGTGTATAAGGTGGTGGAACCGGTCAATAGCATAATGTACAACAAGGAATATATTATCCTTGGAGGGTACAAAGACAACCGTAATACAGTTAGGGAGAATTTTCCTAAGACCAGAAAACAAAATAATCAAGGTAGAAGAGAACCAATAGTAGCAGCTAAAAGGAAAATCATAGAATCTATAAAGAAATTTGAAGAATCTGAACAAACAGAAAAGGAAATTAGGTTCCTTAAAGACCGGGATGCCGAACATAAAAAAGTAATAGACGATTTAAACCACAGCATGGAAGAAAGTAATAAACACGTTAGTGAGTTAAGAAATAAACTGTCCGTTAAAGAGAAGGAAGTAAATGAACACAAAGAGACATTAAGCAATCTAGAGCCAAAATTGTGCAATGTTGAAACTAGACTTACGGATCTGGAAAAAGAGGGCATAAAACAAAAATTAGAAATAGAGGAAACTGAAGTTGAGTCAATGAACTTAAGAATGAAAATTGCCGAAATGGACAAAATTTTAGTTCAAAATGGTAAAGAAAAATCTTGTTTGTTTAAAATAATTGAGGATAAAGATGAAAAACTGACAGAGATGGCAGCAAAAATAAGCATTGCAAACCACAAGACAACAGAACTGAATAAGACGGTGGCTGATAAAGATGAACTATTGGAGAAGGTACAGAGGGAACTAAATGAAAGAGAGCTAGAAAACATAGATATTAAAGAAAAACTGACTAATAAAGAAGATGAAAACAATGATTTAACCCTAAAACTAGCACTTAAAGAAGAAGAAATTACTGAAATGTGGAGAATTGTTATAGAAAAAGAAGAAATAAATTATGATCTAAGTCTGAAGTTAAGGAAAACAAATTCTGAAATTGTGAACTTACAAGAATTACTGAAAGAGAAGGGAGCAAATGTAATTGAAAATCTCCTAGTTGAAAAGGGAAAGATTATTGACCCAGATTTGCAAGATGAGGTTAGGGCCACAGAAGATCAGTTAGTTGCGGTAGCCCCATTAGGATCAGAAAGAAAGATGAATCAAATTGAGAGTTATACAGATGAAATAAAAGTTAAGGATTTGACTAGAGACACGGAACTGGAGGAATTTACACTAGAGAAAAGTAATGAAGATAATGATAGGAAAATTGAATGTGCTACTGAGTCCCTAGACGATAGCATACCTTATGAAGGAAATAAAGAAAATAATGAAGATGAAAGGAAAATTGAGTGTGCTACTGAGTTAATAGAAGATAACACGCCTAATGATGGGAACATTGAGTGTGCTACTGAGTTAATAGAAGATAACATGCCTAATGATGGAAAAAAGAAAATTAAGGGGCAAATGAAAGAAATGACTTCTGAGAAAGTAGAAGAAAAACAAAATGAAAACCGCTGCAAGTGGATCGGTGAAAAATTAACTGCGTGCCCAACAATGCATTGTTATGATTCAGGAGGGTGTTCTGCTAACCGGGAAACACACAGCACAACAAACGGTGCTCGTGACCAAGCCGGCGAGAGAGACAGTGACAGAGAAACTGTTGAGACAGGACTGCCAAGGAATAAGCGGACCAGGACCGACAAAGACTCAAAGGATATTGACCAAATAAGGGTTAGGATTCGGTCGAGTTACGGAGGCCTAAAGACAATTAAAAGCTTTGCTTGTTCATGGGGTCTAATAATTTGGATGATAATTGGGATCCTCCAGAAAACATTGATTCGCGTGGGTGAAGATGGCCGTTTTGCTGAGTTAGTAATGGAGAAAAAGTGGAACTTGATAGATCAAGAAGTAGATTTTAAAGGTGGTGACAGGGGTGATCGGGGGGACTTCAGAGGCGGAAGTAGAGCTGACTGGGTAAGTCGTACAGGTAGTGACAGGGGTGATCGGGGAGACTTCAGAGGCGGAAGTAGAGTTGACCGGGTAAGTCGTAGAGTTGACCGGGTAAGCTGTAGAGGTAGTGACAGGAATGACCGGGGAAAATTCAGAGGTGGAGGTAGAGTTGACCGGGTAGGTCATAGATATGGTGACAGGGGTGATCGGGGAGATTTCAGGGGTGGAAGTAGAGTTGACTGGATAAGTAGTAGAGGTGGTGACAGGGATGACCGGGAAATTTTCAGAGGTGAAGCATAGTTGACCGGGTATGTCGTAGAGGTGGTGACAGGTGAGATGATATAGGTGGAAATGGTCAAAATGGCTAATATTTGATCCCGTGAGAATGACAAATATTGGGCGTTAGCAAAGTTTTGGGGTAACCACGGGTACCAACTTTGTAATGCTAATAAGGGTTGTTTTTGTTTATGATGGGTGACAAAAAAACAACAACAACATACCACCAGCAAAACAATGGTTATGATTTTTGTGGTTTGAAATTTTTAACTTTGCTTGGTATTTGATTGATGTAAATAAAGAGGAAAGGAGCATTGTATCTTCTATGATGATGATGATGTTTTTGATAACTATAATGAGTAATGATAATGGATTATTTGTGGTTAGAATTTGAGGTCCGAGTGACCTCGTGCCATTATTAAAATATGGATTGTTGAGGTGTTTCTTATGTGCACAACAATTTTTGTTGATTATGTAAGCATTTTTGCCCAGGTAGACCTCGGGCCAAATTTGTTAGTATAAGGATATGTATTTACGATGATGGGATTCATGATTATGATGATTATGATGAAAAAGTCATGTATGAGGATTATGTTTGTGATCATTGGAAGGTTGATTATGATGTCACTGATAGTAAGTGATAGGGTAGATGTTGTAATACAAAGATGTCTTGTTATGCGAGAAAGATTGGATAAAAATTTGTCTAGTCTTTGTTTTTTAAAAAAAAACCATTTTTTTTATTCACCACATTGATCACCAATTAGTGTAGATATCATACTGTAAATTTGAAAGCGTCAAATATTAAATTATGATGGCTAACTAAACTGTATATGCACTTTACCATTGTTGAAACTAACTTCTTTCCCCACATCATGAAACAGACTACTTTTTTTTTAGACTTGAGATACTTATACAGATTATCATTTCTGCTATAAAAAGATGTTAAATAAAATAATATTTGTAAAATATTATATTTTGAAAATAAAAAAAGGCTTATCTTGGACTTAAACCAGCTTTCTACATTTGATTGAATTCACTCGGGATAAACATTATTTTTCTTTTAAATTCTAGTCTATTCTTTATAGGTTGGTGAGCTTAAACATGACCTTGACTTCATCGAGGTTAAACTCAGCAACCTATGTGTACCTCATTAGCCAAATTGAATGAGAAATCTCCAATAAACATGTCTGATTGTTGGTCTACCTTTGGATCTGATTGTAGAAAATTCAAACCCAATTAAAAATATATATTTGTGTTCAGTGTTATGAAAGTTTAGATTCTTTGACATTGCGTTCAATTCTATGATTTGAAAATAAGAATAATTTTATATGGTTTAATTGTAAGTTTAATCTAAAATAGTTTTAGAGTTACGCTAGCAGCAGTTTATTGTTTATTTGATGATTAGAACTCAACATATCAGTTTTATAAGACTACATTTATTTAAATTAAAGCGAAATATTTTGTTTTCCAGTGCCGTAGGAAAGGTAGCTATGGTGACCAGATATTGTGAAGGTTCATTTCCGGAAGATTATGTCCCAACAGTGTAAGTCAAGGGCGTCACAGACATTAGTTAGTGGGGGTTGGACATTCTTACGTTGACATAATCATATGACATCCATTTATCTCACTGCCATATTGTTTACCAAAGATTATTTACCTAATGGGATAAGGTTTTTATAGTTTTAAAATCACTTATCCTGTTTTCCTTTCCATCATTTCAGATTTGGTCGCCTTGTAAATTATACTCAAAATAAAATTTTCAAATATGCATTAAAAAAAAACAACAGCATAATTTAATTGGTATGGTGAAGAAAAGTTATTGAAGATGATGTGGTGAAGATTTGTTGGTGAAGATGGTTTGGTGAATAATAGTTGTTGAATATTAGTTGTTGAATATTAGTTGTTGAATATTAGTTTGTGAATATTAGTTGGTGAATATTAGTTGGTGAATATTAGTTGGTGAATATTAGTTGGTGAATATTAGTTGGTGAATATTTGTTGGTGAAGATGGTTTGGTGAATATTAGTTGGTGAATATTAGTTGGTGAATATTAGTTGGTGAATATTAGTTGGTGAAGATGGTTTGGTGAATATTAGTTGGTGAATATTAGTTGGTGAATATTAGTTGGTGAATATTAGTTGGTGAATATTAGTTGGTGAAGATGGTTTGGTGAATATTAGTTGGTGAATATTAGTTGGTGAATATTAGTTGGTGAATATTAGTTGGTGAATATTAGTTGGTGAAGATGGTTTGGTGAATATTAGTTGGTGAATATTAGTTGGTGAATATTAGTTGGTGAATATTAGTTGGTGAAGCTGGTTTGGTGAATATTAGTTGGTGAATATTAGTTGGTGAATATTAGTTGGTGAATATCAGTTGCTGAATATTAGTTGGTGAAGATGGTTTAGTGAATATTAGTTGGTGAATATTAGTTGGTGAATATTAGTTGGTGAATATTAGTTGGTGAATATTAGTTGGTGAAGATGGTTTGGTGAATTTTAGTTGGTGAATATCAGTTGGTGAATATTAGTTGGTGAATATTAGTTGGTGAATATTAGTTGGTGAATATTAATTGGTGAAGATGGTTTGGTGAATTTTAGTTGGTGAATATCAGTTGGTGAATATTAGTTGGTGAATATTAGTTGGTGAATATTAGTTGGTGAAGATGATTTGGTGAATTTTAGTTGGTGAATATTAGTTGGTGAATATTAGTTGGTGAATATTAGTTGGTGAATATTAATTGTGGAAGATGGTTTGGTGAATTTTAGTTGGTGAATATCAGTTGGTGAATATTAGTTGGTGAATATTAGTTGGTGAATATTAGTTGGTGAAGATGATTTGGTGAATTTTAGTTGGTGAAGATGGTTTGGTGAATTTTAGTTGGTGAATATCAGTTGGTGAATATTAGTTGGTGAATATTAGTTGGTGAATATTAGTTGGTGAATATTAGTTGGTGAATATTAGTTGGTGAATATTAGTTGGTGAATATCAGTTGGTGAATATTAGTTGGTGAATATTAGTTGGTGAATATTAGTTGGTGAAGATGATTTGGTGAATTTTAGTTGGTGAATATTAGTTGGTGAATATTAGTTGGTGAATATTAGTTCGTGAATATTAATTGTGGAAGATGGTTTGGTGAAATTTAGTTGGTGAATATCAGTTGGTGAATATTAGTTGGTGAATATTAGTTGGTGAATATTAGTTGGTGAAGATGATTTGGTGAATTTTAGTTGGTGAATATCAGTTGGTGAATATTAGTTGGTGAATATTAGTTGGTGAATATTAGTTGGTGAAGATGATTTGGTGAATTTTAGTTGGTGAATATTAGTTGGTGAATATTAGTTGGTGAATTTTAATTGGTGAATATTAGTTGGAGAATATTAGTTGGTGAATATTAGTTGGTGAATATTAGTTGGTGAATATTAGTTGGTGAAGATGGTTTGGTGAATATTAGTTGCTGAATATTAGTTGGTGAATATTAGTTGGTGAAGATGGTTTGGTGAATATTAGTTGGTGAATATCAGTTGGTGAATATTAGTTGGAGAATATTAGTTGGTGAATATTAGTTGGTGAAGATGGTTTGGTTAATATTAGTTGCTGAATATTAGTTGGTGAATATTAGTTGGTGAAGATTGTTTGGTGAATATTAGTTGGTGAATATCAGTTGGTGAATATTAGTTGGTGAATATTAGTTGGTGAATATTAGTTGCTGAATATTAGTTGGTGAATATTAGTTGGTGAAGATGGTTTGGTGAATATTAGTTGCTGAATATTAGTTGGTGAATATTAGTTGGTGAATATTAGTTGGAGAATATTAGTTGGTGAAGATGATTTGGTGAATATTAGTTGCTGAATATTAGTTGGTGAAGATGGTTTGGTGAATATTAGTTGGTGAATATCAGTTGGTGAATATTAGTTGGTGAATATTAGTTGGTGAATATTAGTTGGTGAATATTAGTTGGAGAATATTAGTTGGTGAAGCTGGTTTGGTGAATATTAGTTGCTGAATATTAGTTGGTGAAGATGGTTTGGTGAATATTTGTTGGTGAATATCAGTTGGTGAATATTAGTTGGTGAATATTAGTTGGTGAATATTAGTTGGTGAATATTAGTTGGTGAATATTAGTTGGTGAAGATGATTTGGTGAATTTTAGTTGGTGAATATTAGTTGGTGAATATTAGTTGGTGAATATTAGTTGGAGAATATTAGTTGGTGAAGCTGGTTTGGTGAATATTAGTTGCTGAATATTAGTTGGTGAAGATGGTTTGGTGAATATTAGTTGGTGAATATCAGTTGGTGAATATTAGTTGATGAATATTAGTTGGTGAATATTAGTTGCTGAATATTAGTTGGTGAATATTAGTTGGTGAAGATGGTTTGGTGAATATTAGTTGGTGAATATTAGTTGGTGAATATTAGTTGGTGAATATCAGTTGGTGAATATTAGTTGGTGAATATTAGTTGGTGAATATCAGTTGGTGAATATTAGTTGGTGAATATTTGTTGGTGAATATTAGTTGGTGAATATTAGTTGGTGAATATTAGTTGGTGAATATTAGTTGGTGAATATTAGTTGGTGAATATCAGTTGGTGAATATTAGTTGGTGAATATTAGTTGGTGAATATTAGTTGGTGAATATTAGTTGGTGAATATTAGTTGGTGAATATTAGTTGGTGAATATTAGTTGGTGAATATCAGTTGGTGAATATTAGTTGGTGAATATTAGTTGGTGAATATTAGTTGGTGAATATTAGTTGTTGAAGATGGTTTAGTGAAATTTAGTTGGTGAATATCAGTTGGTGAATATTAGTTGGTGAATATTAGTTGCTGAATATTAGTTGGTGAATATCAGTTGGTGAATATCAGTTGGTGAATATTAGTTGGTGAATATTAGTTGGTGAATATTAGTTGGTGAATATCAGTTGGTGAATATCATTTGGTGAATATTAGTTGCTGATTATTAGTTGGTGAAGATGGTTTGGTGAATATTAGTTGCTGAATATTAGTTGGTGAAGATGGTTTGGTGAATATTAGTTGGTGAATATCAGTTGGTGAATATTATTTGGTGAATATTAGTTGGTGAATATTAGTTGGTGAATATTAGTTGGTGAATATTAGTTGGTGAAGATGATTTGGTGAATTTTAGTTGGTGAATATTAGTTGGTGAATATTAGTTGGTGAATATTAGTTGGTGAATTTTAATTGGTGAATATTAGTTGGAGAATATTAGTTGGTGAATATTAGTTGGTGAATATTAGTTGGTGAATATTAGTTGGTGAAGATGGTTTGGTGAATATTAGTTGCTGAATATTAGTTGGTGAATATTAGTTGGTGAAGATGGTTTGGTGAATATTAGTTGGTGAATATCAGTTGGTGAATATTAGTTGGAGAATATTAGTTGGTGAATATTAGTTGGTGAAGATGGTTTGGTTAATATTAGTTGCTGAATATTAGTTGGTGAATATTAGTTGGTGAAGATTGTTTGGTGAATATTAGTTGGTGAATATCAGTTGGTGAATATTAGTTGGTGAATATTAGTTGGTGAATATTAGTTGCTGAATATTAGTTGGTGAATATTAGTTGGTGAAGATGGTTTGGTGAATATTAGTTGCTGAATATTAGTTGGTGAATATTAGTTGGTGAATATTAGTTGGAGAATATTAGTTGGTGAAGATGATTTGGTGAATATTAGTTGCTGAATATTAGTTGGTGAAGATGGTTTGGTGAATATTAGTTGGTGAATATCAGTTGGTGAATATTAGTTGGTGAATATTAGTTGGTGAATATTAGTTGGTGAATATTAGTTGGAGAATATTAGTTGGTGAAGCTGGTTTGGTGAATATTAGTTGCTGAATATTAGTTGGTGAAGATGGTTTGGTGAATATTAGTTGGTGAATATCAGTTGGTGAATATTAGTTGGTGAATATTAGTTGGTGAATATTAGTTGGTGAATATTAGTTGGTGAATATTAGTTGGTGAAGATGATTTGGTGAATTTTAGTTGGTGAATATTAGTTGGTGAATATTAGTTGGTGAATATTAGTTGGAGAATATTAGTTGGTGAAGCTGGTTTGGTGAATATTAGTTGCTGAATATTAGTTGGTGAAGATGGTTTGGTGAATATTAGTTGGTGAATATCAGTTGGTGAATATTAGTTGGTGAATATTAGTTGGTGAATATTAGTTGCTGAATATTAGTTGGTGAATATTAGTTGGTGAAGATGGTTTGGTGAATATTAGTTGGTGAATATTAGTTGGTGAATATTAGTTGGTGAATATCAGTTGGTGAATATTAGTTGGTGAATATTAGTTGGTGAATATCAGTTGGTGAATATTAGTTGGTGAATATTTGTTGGTGAATATTAGTTGGTGAATATTAGTTGGTGAATATTAGTTGGTGAATATTAGTTGGTGAATATTAGTTGGTGAATATCAGTTGGTGAATATTAGTTGGTGAATATTAGTTGGTGAATATTAGTTGGTGAATATTAGTTGGTGAATATTAGTTGGTGAATATTAGTTGGTGAATATTAGTTGGTGAATATCAGTTGGTGAATATTAGTTGGTGAATATTAGTTGGTGAATATTAGTTGGTGAATATTAGTTGTTGAAGATGGTTTAGTGAAATTTAGTTGGTGAATATCAGTTGGTGAATATTAGTTGGTGAATATTAGTTACTGAATATTAGTTGGTGAATATCAGTTGGTGAATATCAGTTGGTGAATATTAGTTGGTGAATATTAGTTGGTGAATATTAGTTGGTGAATATCAGTTGGTGAATATCATTTGGTGAATATTAGTTGGTGAATATTAGTTGGTGAAGATGGTTTGGTGAATATTAGTTGCTGAATATTAGTTGGTGAAGATGGTTTGGTGAATATTAGTTGGTGAATATCAGTTGGTGAATATTATTTGGTGAATATTAGTTGGTGAATATTAGTTGGTGAAGATGGTTTGGTGAATTTTAGTTGGTGAATATTTGTTGGTGAATATTTGTTAGTGAATATTAGTTGGTGAATATTAGTTGGTGAATATTAGTTAGTGAATATTAGTTGGTGAATATTAGTTGGTGAATATTAGTTGGTGAATATTAGTTGGTGAAGATGGTTTGGTGAATATTAGTTGGTGAATATTAGTTGGTGAATATAAGTTGGTGAATATTAGTTGGTGAATATTAGTTGCTGAATATTAGTTGGTGAAGACGGTTTGGTGAATATTAGTTGGTGAATATTAGTTGGTGAATATTAGTTGGTGAATATCAGTTGGTGAATATTAGTTGGTGAATATTAGTTGGTGAATATTAGTTGGTGAATATTAGTTGGTGAATATTAGTTGGTGAATATTAGTTGGTGAAGATGGTTTGGTGAATTTTAGTTGGTGAATATTAGTTGGTGAATATTAGTTGGTGAATATTAGTTGGTGAATATTAGTTGGTTAAGATGGTTTGGTGAATTTTAGTTGGTGAATATTAGTTGGTGAATATTAGTTGGTGAATATTAGTTGGTGAATATTAGTTGGTGAATATTAGTTGGTGAATATAAGTTGGTGAATATTAGTTGGTGAATATTAGTTGCTGAATATTAGTTGGTGAAGACGGTTTGGTGAATATTAGTTGGTGAATATTAGTTGGTGAATATTAGTTGGTTAATATTAGTTGGTGAATATTAGTTGGTGAATACTAGTTGGTGAATATTAGTTGGTGAATATTAGTTGGTGAAGATGGTTTGGTGAATATTAGTTTGTGAATATTAGTTGGTGAATATTAGTTGGTGAATATCAGTTGGTGAATATTAGTTGGTGAATATTAGTTGGTGAATATTAGTTTAATGAATATTAGGTGGTGAATATTAGTTGGTGAAGATGGTTTGGTGAATATTAGTTGGTGAATATTAGTTGGTGAATATTAGTTTAATGAATATTAGGTGGTGAATATTAGTTGGTGAATATTAGTTGGTGAAGATGTTTTGGTAAATATTAGTTGGTGAATATTAGTTGTTGAAGATGGTTTAGATTACAATTATATTGGCCATCAGTTTATAAAAATCTGTTACTGAAGGACTTCATTATGCTAGGTCAATAATACTGTGTACTTCTTGGACTTAGGGATCTACTCTAAATTCAGATTTGAAATGGTAATTATAATATTAGGATTTACTCCAAATATCAGATTTGAAATGGTAATTATAATATTAGGATTTACTCCAAATATCAGATTTGAAATGGTAATTATAATATTAGGATTTACTCCAAATATCAGATTTGAAATGGTAATTATAATATTAGGATTTACTCCAAATATCAGATTTGAAATGGTAATTATAATATTAGGATTTACTCCTAATATCAGATTTGAAATGGTAATTATAATATTAGGATTTACTCCTAATATCAGATTTGAAATGGTAATTATAATATTAGGATTTACTCCTAAAATCAGATTTGAAATGGTAATTATAATATTAGGATTTACTCCTAAAATCAGATTTGAAATGATAATTACAAAATTAGGATTTACTTCTAATATCAGATTTGAAATGGTAATTATAATATTAGGATTTACTCCTAATATCAGATTTGAAATGGTAATTATAATATTAGGATTTACTCCTAAAATCAGATTTGAAATGGTAATTATAATATTAGGATTTACTCCTAAAATCAGATTTGAAATGATAATTACAAAATTAGGATTTACTTCTAATATCAGATTTGAAATGGTAATTATAATATTAGGATTTACTCCTAATATCAGATTTGGAATGAAAACTAAAATATAAGAATGTACTTTAAATAAAAGATTTGAAATGCTAATTATGTTATTAGAATCAGATTTGAAAATAAAGAAAATACATTCTCGTTCAGCTCTTAATCAATACTGAAGATAATGGATATCAAGTATAAAGTACATTGTTCTATTTTAGTATAAAGTATTTATAAATAAGTTGGAGTTGGTTTTCCTATAATTATGTGAAATAATAATAAATAGATTCAACCAATCCAAATTTAAAAAAAAATCTTTCGAGATAGAAGATTCAGTTGTTAGTTGTTTATAAAGGTTCATTGTCTATCTTTTCAAAATTAATTACACAATAATCAAACATTTCTTTAAATGATAAACGTTGCTTATTTGTGGTGTACTGTCAATATAAGTTGTAGTTAGGATATGAATGTTTCACATTCAATGCATTGATAATTAAATGTGTGTTACTTTTTGTATATGAAGAGCTGTGAGCCAAGTTTCTTACAGCGGTATATAAATTATCACTTTATTGTTATTATTATTATTATTATTATTATTATTATTATTATTATCTTAGACTTCGCAACACAACAATAGACTTGACAGTGGAGGGTAAGGTCATCAGCCTGGAACTCGTGGTCACAGCTGGTCAAGAAGATTATGATAGAATAAGACCATTGTCTTACCCAGGGGCAGTAAGTCATTAAACCTCATTTCATCCAATTAATGTTCTATGCTAAGTTTGAAACAAATGAAATATAACAAAAAATAAATTAAAAAAACCCTATGCCTTAAAAAAAAGTACCCAAAACAACGTTTTAAAAACCGCAAGAGTATATGCATCTTTATTATATTTTGTTGTATATATATATATATATATATATATATATATATATATATATATATATATATTAAGAGCATAATAATGTAGACTTTCACATTTAAAAATCTTATCCTTGTTGATAAAAATATGTCTTTACTTTCTTCCTCAGGATTGTTTCATATTATGTTTTTCTTTATGTTACAAACATAGTGCATCTAATATCAAGTCAAAGGTGAGAAGTTGAACCCAATCTATAAAGTGTTAATAATAGTGAATCTGACGGCTCGCCTGCCCCATTGGGTGCATGGGGCTCAGAGTGATCAACTCAACAAGCGAGCCATAAAACCCAAGCACCAACTGAAAAAATAAGAAAGAAGTTACCAGCACTTCGTTTAGCAAGCTGGAATGTCAGAACCCTCTGCACTGGTTTTAACTCTGACCCCTCATGTGCGGAAGATATAAGGAAGACAGCGGTCATTGACAGGGAACTTTCCCGTCTCGGCATCGACATTGCATGTCTACAGGAGACGCGGCTGGCTGAAAACGGCAAAGTGGTTGAGGCCAACTACACATTTGTCTGGCAAGGACTACCACCAGACAGACCAAGGCAGCATGGTGTCGGTTTTGCCATAAAAAACTCTCTTATGTCATACGTTGAACTGGCGGCACTTGGCACTGAGAGGATACTCGGCATTAAACTTTCAACATCATCTGGCGCAGCCCATATCCTCAGCCTGTATGCACCAACTCTCTGCTCCGAAGAAGAGTTAAAAGACAACCTTATGAGGCTCTAGACTCCGCAGTAGCAAATATTCCCAACATATGAGAGTCTATACCTCCTCGGTGACTTCAACGCCAGGGTAGGTGCAGATCACAAAGCCTGGTCCACCAGCATTGGCTTACATGGCATTGGTAAAATAAATAACAACGGCCAGCGACTGCTCGAGCTATGCAGTACTCACAATCTGTGTGTAACTAACACATTCTTCAAATGCAAGGACATCCACAAAGTGTCTTGGAGACATCCCACGCTCCAAGCACTGGCACCAGCTTGATCTGGTTCTCATCAGGCGATCTGATCTGGCCATTTGTGCTCCAAACACGCAGTTACCACAGTGCCGACTGTGACACAGACCACTCTTTGGTCGCAAGCAGAATCAAATTAATACCAAAGAAATTGTGTCACTCTAAGAGCAAGGGTAAAACTCGCATCAACACGCAGAATATCAACTGCCCTGAGATAAGTGATCAACTTAACACCAAGCTTGAGCAAGCTCTTAAAGCCAACACCTCGCAGAAAGAAATCCCCAATCCGCATGATGCTATAGGGACAGAACAAATCGATGCGAATTGGCTCCATATTCGAGACACTATTTACAACACCTCTCTTGCTGTCCTCGGGAGGAAGGAAAGAAAAAATGCAGATTGGTTTGAGGCCCACTGGGTTACAATGAATCCCGTGACGGAGACAAAAAGAAAAGCTCTACTGGCCTACAAAGCTTCCCCAGGACCTGACACCCTGAAATGTCTCAGAAATGCCAGAAACACAGCCCGGAAGACTGCACGTTTTTGCGCTAACACTTATTGGGTGGAATTATGCAAAAGCTTTCAATCTGCTGCTGATCAGGGAGATATTAAACAAATGTACGAAGGCATAAAAAAGGCCACTGGGCCCACAACTTCAAAGTCAGCTCCAATCAAGACAAAATCAGGTGAGATGATAACAGAACGAGACAAGCAGATGCGGCGCTGGACTGAGCACTATCTAGAACTCTATGCGACACAGAATGTAGTATCTGACTCTGCCATAGAAAGAATACCAGATCTACCAGTTCTAGATCAGCTTGATGCTCCACCGTCAATAGAGGAGCTTGGTAGGGCTATCGATCATCTGAGAAATGGGAAGGCCCCAGGCAACGATGGCATTCCTGCAGAAGTCATTAAGCACGGCCAGCCAGCACTACTGAAGCCTCTGCACGAACTCATATGCGATTGCTGGGAACGCGGTCACATCCCACAGGACATGCGTGACGCCAAAATAGTCACGCTTTATAAGAACAAAGGAGATCGCAGTGATTGCAATAACTATCGTGGTATCTCCTTACTGAGTATTGTGGGAAAAGCTTTTGCCAGAGTGATCCTTGCACGCCTGCAAATTCTGGCGCATAATGTCTACCCAGAATCACAATGCGGTTTTCGGGCTGGCCGGTCAACAATGGACATGATCTTCTCACTCCGTCAGCTACAAGAGAAATGTCGGGAGCAACAGAAAGCCCTCTTCGTTGCCTTCATAGATCTAACAAAGGCATTTGACCTGGTCAGCCGCGAGGGTCTGCTACGTATATTGGAAAAAACAGGATGCCCGCCGCGGCTTCTCTCCATCATCGAGTCCTTCCACACCAATATGCACAGCACAGTGCTCTTCGATGGTGCCACCTCAGAACCCTTCCCAGTTTGTATCGGAGTCAAACAGGGCTGTGTACTGGCTCCAACACTCTTCGGTATCTTTTTCTCGATGCTACTGCGTCATGCATTCGAGGACTGTTTCGAGGGTGTAAACATCCATACCAGGGCGGATGGAAATCTGTACAACATCAGCCGTCTCCGTGCAAAGATAAAAGTGGAAAATGTTTTAATTAGAGAGTTGCTCTTCGCGGACGACGCAGCCCTTACCTCACATTCACAGATAGGTCTCCAACTTTTGGTCGACAAGTTCTCAGAGGCATGCAAGGATTTTGGTCTAACGATAAGCCTAAAAAAGACCAACATTATGACACAAGGAACAGACTGCTTCCCAGCAATCTCCATTGAGGGAAACACCTTGGATGTCGTCGATGATTTTACCTACCTTGGCAGTAACATCACAAGCACACTCTCCCTGGAAAAGGAAATTGAAACCAGAATCGGCAAGGCTTCATCATTAATGGCTAGGCTGAATCAAAGAGTGTGGAACAATGCACAGCTCACTGCTAGGACGAAAATCACTGTGTACCAGGCCTGCGTGCTCAGCACACTCCTCTATGGCAGCGAGTGCTGGACTACCTATGCCAAACAAACAAAGCAACTCAACAGCTTCCACTTACGATGCTTGCGCAGGATTCTGCACATCAAGTGGCAGGACAAGATAACGAATGTCGAGGTACTCAGAAGGAGTCATATGCTGAGCATGCACTCAATCCTGAGTGAGAGGCGCCTGCGGTGGCTGGGACATGTCCGCAGGATGAACTCGGAGCGCATTCCAAGAGCCCTGCTTTACGGTGAGCTGGCAACTGGTATGCGGAAGAGAGGACGCCCCTGCTTGCGCTTCAAGGATGTCTGCAAGAAAGACATGAGTCTGGCGCAGATAGACCATAAAACGTGGGAGACCATTGCTGAGGAGCGCACCTCCTGGCGGGCTAAAGTACGCGAGGGCATCCAAGTCGCGGAAGCTTCCCTTACAGTCAAGAGCGAGGAGAAAAGGGCCAGGAGAAAGGGGAAGGGGGGTAGAGGAGCAGGAGGAAACGCCATCATCCCATGAGGATGGACGGATGCCATAGAATAGTGAATCTTTATGTTAGTTATAATAAATATTAAAACCATAAATTTAAGTACCTCTATAAATTGTTTATAAATTACCAAACATTTAACCAAGTACTTTGTAATATTACAATTTGAAAAATAAAAAGGATCAATTTACATATAAAAGAAAAAAATGGATTTTTTGTCTCAATTTTATTCAGTGGTATCCAGAAATCCATTATCACAGCCCACATGCACCAATCATTCTTGTTGGAACAAAGTTAGATATAAGACAAAACAAAGACAAACAGGACGATGGTAAACGGGTAAGTTGTACTAAAATAATATCTCTAAAACTGGTGTAAACACAATTTAAAACAAGATATTACTTTATAAATATAAATTATTTTCATCACATATTATTCAATAAAATATTATTTGAATTTTGAAATTATTTCCATTAAATGCCATTTCAATTTGACACTACTATAAAATTACCATTCAATATGGAATTATTTTTTTAAAGGATACCATATAAATCTGACATTTTTCTAAATAAAGTCCATTTACATCTAATATTATTTCAATAAATTCCATTTAGATAATTCTTAAGTTAGGATCATAATAGAAGGGTTAGGCTATTGCCTCTGTCCTATAAAAACAATTGAGAAAACTGTATGTGCACTGAACAGATACAGATAGAGTATAAAGTTTGATGTGGTGGAGGGGAGGGTTCATTAAAAAAGACTAGGAAATAAACAAATGGAGAAAAACAGGAGGCTTCCCGGATCCAGAAAATTTTGTCTCTGCTGAGAGTATCTTAAATTACTATCATAGATTTTTACAAAATACAATTTATTTTATTAAATCAAACTTTAATCCTGGTTTTAAATTTGGCATGATAAGTGTGCACAATAACAGGATTACAATATAGAAAACTTAGCCCCATTGTAGTCTTAATCTAGTGGGGTGCTGGATAAGGAAGAAATGACTTTTGATCATAACAATGAAAGAATGAGAGTTACGGTACTTGATACAAGTGGATGCAGTGGGAGTAGAAGGGCAACTGAAATAATACTAAAATAATTTTAAAAAAACTATGGCCTTCGACAAGACAATAATGTTTTCCATCAATGAAGAAATGATATGCTGTAATTTTTCATATTAAAAAGATAGTAAATTGTTTAAAGTTCAAAAGAAAGAGGGTCAATTTTTATATGTTTGGCACACATGGAAGATTGATGAAATTTAAACAGCATTTAGATTGAATAAACTTAACAGCCAAATTAACTTTGATGTGTCATGATGTTTATATCCAATTGGCAAAAATACATTTTTATATTTTTTGTATTCCAGATGGTAACAAAAGCTGAAGGCGAGAAAATTGGAAAATCTATAAAAGCCATTAAATATTTGGAATGTTCTGCCCTGACGAGGGAAGGACTAGATGAAGTTTTTCATGAAGTAGTCAGGGCTTCCTTGAACAAAAAACCCAGACAGAAAAATAATGGCATTTGTGTTGCTCTATAGATGATTAGTTTAACATCACGATTTTTTTTTAATTTACATGATTTTTACTGGATAGAATAACTAAAGTTATGTTGTTCGTCCATCGTGGTCGACGATGACCACCCTCATCATATTTCCTGGGCCGCAACATGTGTCCTCTGGTGGCTTATTAACCCTATTTTGGCACGAAAAAGGCGTCCGCATGTCGGACAAGAGATGGAAGCGGTCCCTTCAGGGGGGTTTTGGGTACGTTCCTTTCTGGCTTGACGTTTTAACATAACTAAAGTATGGAATTATGGAACAGTTGAAGAGTGTGTAAATAAGGATGTGTGGAACAGTGTTTGAAAAAAAAGTAAAGAAGTTATACAAGTTTGGTCATGTGGTCATGTGCTCATGTGGTCATGTAGTTATGTGGTCATGTGGCCATGTTGTCATATGGTCATGTAGTCATGTGCTCATGCGCTCATATGTTCATGTAGTCATGTGGTCAAGTTGTCATGTGCTCATGTAGTCATGTGGTCATGTGCTCATGTGGTCAGGTAGTCATGTTGTCATGTGGTCATGTAGTCATGTGGTCATGTAGTCATGTGGTCATGTAGTCATGTGCTCATGTGGTCATGTAGTCATGTTTTCATGTGTTCATGTAGTCATGTGCCCATGTAGTCATGTGGTCATGTAGTCATGTAGTCATGTGGTAATGTAGTCATGTGCTCATGTGATCATGTAGTCATGTGGTCATGTAGTCATGTGCTCATGTGGTCATGTAGTCATGTAGTCATGTGCTCATCTGGTCATGTTGTCATGTGGTCATGTACTCATGTGGTCATGTGCTCATGTGGTCATGTAGTCATGTGGTCATGTGCTCATGTGCTCATGTAGACATGTGCTCATGTAGTCATGTGGTCATGTAGTCATGTGGTCATGTGCTCATGTGGTCATGTAGTCATGTAGTCATGTAGTCATGTAGTCATGTAGTCATGTGGTCATGTGCTCATTTGGTCATGTGCTCATGTGGTCATGTGGTCATGTGATTATGTGCTCATGTGGTCATGTGGTCATGTAGTCATGTGTTCATGTGCTCATGTAGTCATGTGGTCATGTAGTCATGTGGTCATGTAGCCATGTGCTCATGTGGTCATGTAGTCATGTGGTCATGTGCTAATGTGGTCATGTAGTCATGTGATCATGTAATCATGTGGTCATGTGGTCATGTAGTCATGTGGTCATGTGCTCATGTGGTCATGTAGTCATGTGGTCATGTAGTCATGTGGTCATGTGCTCATGTGGTCATGTAGTCATGTGGTCATGTGGTCATGTGATCATGAAGTCATGTGCTCATGTGGTCATGTAGTCATGTGGTAATGTAGTCATGTGCTCATGTAGTCATGTGGTCGTGTAGTCATTTAGTCATGTGGTCATGTGCTCATGTGGTCATGTAGTCATGTGGTCATGTGCTCATGTGGTCATGTATTTATGTGGTCATGTAGTCATGTGGTCATGTAGTCATGTGCTCATGTGGTCATGTAGTCATGTGGTCATGTAGTCATGAAGGATGAAGTTCACTGTATACAGTCATTCCTGTGTTGAAATTAATTCTTTTCTTTAAAATGAAACTAATCTATCAGTTAAAATAGTCAGGACTTTAAATTATCATAGCTCAATAGGAGGACTTTGATATCCACTTAACTTCTCTTTTTTGAGAAAATTTAGAAAAAAGATAGGTTCAAATTAAATCCAGATAAATTTGTATTTTTCCCTTTAAATAAACTAGCTAAATTGACATTATCTATTATTTTCGGCCTAAAACTGATATTTGGTTTGATTTTAATGTAAAAAAAAAGTCTTGGGCAACCATCAATGTTCCCATTAAACTGAACAGCTTCATGGCTGGCCAGATATCTGAACAATTCCAGCTATTTCAAATTACAGGGCAGCAAATGTTGACTTGTATTTTATATCTGTGTTTGTGGCCTGTGCAATTGTTGGGGGAAATGGATGCTGGGTAACTTTGCGCACAAGTTTGTTATTTTGCACGTAGACCAACAAACATTAGAGGGAAAATTGGTTACCATAGAATTTAAGAATCTTTGATACATACAACAACGGTTTAAAGTAACCACAGATGGGTCCCATCTTTGATACATACAACAGCTGTTTAAAGTTACCACAGATGGGTCCCATCTGTGATTCATGCAACAGCTGTTTAAAGTTACCACAGATGGGTCACATCCTTGATACATACAACAGCTGTTTAAAGTTACCACAGATGGGTCCCATCTTTGATACATGCAACAGCTGTTTAAAGTTACCACAGATGGGTCCCATCTTTGATACATACAACAGCTGTTTAAAGTTACCACAGATGGGTCCCATCTTTGATACATGCAACAACAGTTTAAAGTTACCACAGATGGGTCCCATCTTTGATACATGCAACAACAGTTTAAAGTTACCACAGATGGGTCCCGTCATAACTTAAATAAAAAGCTAATTTCCAATAGTTTTTTTTTATGTTTTAGATTTTTTCAAGTTGTAATCTGAGATCCAGTGTTAAAATGTTCTATCTGGTTTTTATAATAACATCAAATTTTTTATTTTAATTAAAGGTCATACCATTTCATTAACGGCAAGGAGAAATACAATGATTGCTAGATTAATGAACTTAATGAAGTATAAATAAATGTTAAGTTTTGTTAACAATGAATGAATTTTTATTAAAAATTGTAACTGTTTGGCAACCAAATAGAAAGTACGATATCTGGCATGTTCTTCTTCTTGAGATTATTGCTAGTATGACTATTATATTTTGATTGTCTTCTACTATTGAGGCTATTGGAAGTAAATATTGAATACACCATTAAGATCTGAATCACACATAAAGGTAGTACATGTATTTTGTTTGCACTATCAAGATCTGAAACTAAGAAAATCGCAGTACATTGAATACCAAAATAAGATTATATCTGAAGTTAAGTGGAAGTTAGTATATTATTGAATACCAAAATATGCTTATTCAATATTGCCCGACTTAGAGCCAAGACCAAAATAAGGAAGATTTTGCTGCGCGAGCTCTTATTTGCAGACGATGCCGCCTTAATATCCCACACAGCAGACGGCCTGCAGAGCCTTGTATCCAGCTTCTCCGCTGCCTGCAAAGAGTTTGGCCTGACCATAAGTATAAAGAAAACCAACATTATGGCACAGTATGCTGCCTCTCTCCCGACTATCACCATTGACGACTGCAACCTGGATGCTGTTGACAGTTTTACTTATCTGGGATCAAACATCTCGAGCACCCTCTCACTGGAAGATGAGATAAGTAGTAGGATAGGGAAGGCAGCAACTGTTATGGCTAGACTGTACAAAAGAGTCTGGTCCAATGCTAAACTCACAGCAAGGACTAAGCTGCAGGTATACCAGGCCTGCGTACTGAGCACACTCCTCTATGGATGCGAGTCTTGGACCACCTATACCAGGCATGAAAGAAGGCTCAATAGCTTCCACCTCAGATGCCTGCGCCGCATCCTAGACATCAAATGGCAAGAGAAAGTCCCCAACACAGAGGTCCTGGCTCAAGCAAGCATGAGTAGTATTGCAGCAATATTAAGCCAAAGACGCCTCCGTTGGCTTGGACACGTCAAGAGGATGCAAACTGGTCGAATACCCAAGGATGTGCTTTACAGCGAGCTGGCGACAGGGAAAAGGTCGGTTGGTCGGCCATGTCTCAGATACGTGGACATATGCAAGAGAGACATGAAAGTAGCCAACATCGATATACAAAACTGGGAAAACCTGGCAGAGGATAGGTCCATGTGGCGGGCTATAGTGAAAGAAGGATCACTAAGAGCAGAGGAGCAAACTAGGGCAGAAGCAGTCGGGAAAAGAGCGAGGAGAAAGGCCAGGCAACACTGCCCCACTGCTTTCGTGTGTGTGTCATGCAGAAGAGACTGCCACTCAAGGATTGGTCTCATCAGCCACACCAAGAGCTGCAAATAATAAAGATAAATCTATCGTCTTTTGTAGACGGACAGATGCCATACCAAAATAAGATTATATGTGAAGTTAAGTGGAAGTTAGTATATTGACTAAACATTATTTTGAAGTTTCTTCCCTCCCACATGATATTATGATATTATTGCTAGCATTAATTATTAATTATTAAACAATATAATTTGCAATGTATGTCCGTGACGCTATGCGAGGTAACTCCCGATAAAAAAAATGAAAATATAGGAGTAAAATGATGCGTTCGAGATTAAAAAAAATGTGTTTCTAGCCATAAAATATTGTGACGTGACGTCATTATTTGAACTTTTATTAATTTGTGAAGGGAACGAAATAAAAAGAGCCATGTTTTATTTGATGTGATTAATATTATTATTATTTTTTGTATTAAATGTCCGTTTTTTGTGTATGTGTCCATGTCAATATTACGTACTTAATTATAAATTTAATTTTCTATATTAATATATAACATTCGTTTTTCTGTTTATGAAATTTACAATTGGTTGACGTTTGGTTGTCAAGTTTCGATGCGTTTTGAACTACAAAGCCATTATTTATTACTGCATATGAAATTTGCCAACTTTTGCTTCAGTTAGTGTTTGTTTTTCTTTTAAATACTTTGAGATTGCATATTTAAAAATCGGACTCCTCCCCACAATAGTTTTTTTTTAAATTGCTATTTACATGTAATATTTTAATGCGTCTTAGACTAATTTGGAATAAAAAATCTTTGCTTTTAATATAGAACTGGAAGGGGTGCTGATTTGACAATAATGAAAACGTTTATTACAATTCCTAAAACGTGTATATTAAATTTTATATACGATTACCTGTTGATACTTTAATATTTTATTTTATCCAGTGATTATCTAACTTACACTGGTTATTTAGGGGATAAGGATTCTAAAAGTTTTAAAAGTGTAGCTGAAGCTATTCCTCCAGTTTATAAAGGAGTATCAATTTTAAAATTAGAATGTTGTGGCAATGTTCAGAAGCGAATGGGAAAACGCTTGATAGATAAAGTAAATGAGCATAAGGGTATAACATTTGATCATGATGGTAAAACTTATAAAAAGGAATAGGTGGGGCAGGAAGGTTAACAAAATGTGCTATAAAGCGTATTCAAGGAAATTATGGGGCAGCAATAAGAAAAAATTCAGGGGACATGGGTAAAATGAAAAAAGTATTTGGACAATATATCACCATAGGGAGGGTAAGCACAATGATTGTGGTAGTTGGTGCCCCAAAGATAAAGATTTAGAAGCTGCAAATAAGAACTGCCTTCCTCCATTTGTAATGGAAATTGTTGAACCTATATTTGAGGAGCTTTCATCGGATGCTCTCTTAGCAAAGTGTGTTCATGGAGGGACTCAGAACGCTAATGAGGCGTTCCATAATTTAATTTGGTATCGATGTCCTAAGAAAAATTTTTTGGGGAGAAAGAGACTAGAAATAGCTGTAGATGATGCCACAATAGTTTATAACAATGGTGAATTAAAAAGGGAGAACATATTCAAAAATTTGGGCTTAAATTTTGGAAAATATTGTTTTCAGACATTTTCTAGAATCGATAAAAAGCGTGTATCCTCCTCGATAATTCAAAATTTAGATAAAAGTAAAGCTAAAAGGTCTAAAAAGTCTGTATTATCAAGTAAGGAATTGGATAAGGAAGAGTTTTATGTTGCTGGGGGGTTCTAAATTTGATAAAATTCCCTTAAAAATGTAAATTTGTAAGTTTTTTTCAATTTTCTAAAAATCTAATTTTTCTTAAAAGGAATTCACATTTAACATTGTAACTTCAAAATTACTTATTGTAAAGCTGTATAATTTGGCAGGAATGTTCTTTATATAATATGTATTGGTGTGACTGTCTATGGTCTTTAAAACTGTTCTAAAACTAAATGAAATATTCAGGAAAATGTTTTCCCCTACCCTAAAAATGGTTCATCGAAGGACATGGATATCTAAAAAATTCAGGTAAATTTCATTTTTTATTCTATTTCAACCAATATAGTCGACATTTTTAGTATGACTGAGCTCTACAACATATCAAAGTTTTAAGGTCCTGGCGCTATTTATTTTTGAGATACATTGATTTTTCCTTTATGTCATATTTTAACATTTTCGCAACAATTTACACTAAAATTGATGAAAAACTATTTTTTTTATAACTTAGATTTTTTTAGTATTTTATTTTTATTTTAAACATGTTTATTTTCTTTAACACGCATGATTATGATGTAAATTTAAAATATTTATTTTTTATTAAAATAACTTTTTTGAAAAATAACCCTTGGTTTGTTCTGTTTAAATAAAAACCATTACCAAATAACACAAATATTAACTTTCTTTGGCTCCATCAGATATCTCTGTGGGTGTACACATACAACACGTTTGTGTAGTAATTTCAAATATCACCAGTGCTTTCTTTGTGGCGGAACGCACCGGAACGGCGTTTCGCACATTTTTTCCTCTTTTTTTTTATTACTGCCTGGAATGTTTGATCTTACTGCTTTTTCAGGTTGCGTTCCGGTACCTATGTCATCCAGTAACTTTAAAAAAAAGGACTGGATATCACCCTGGGTGTTGTGTGGCAATATCAGATATCATTGCGGCTGTTGTGTGGCAATATCAGATATCAATGTGAGTGTTGTGTGGCAATATCAGATATCAATGTGAGTGTTGTGTGGCAATATCAGATATCAATGTGAGTGTTGTGGGGCAATATCAGATATCAAGTTTGGATGTTGTGAGGCAATATCAGATATCACCATGGGTGTTGTGTGGCAATATCAGATATCACCATGGGTGTTGTGTGGCAATATCAGATATCATTGTGGGTGATGTATAGCAATATCATATATCACCATGGGTGTTGTGTGGCAATATCATATATAACCATGGGTGTTGTGTGGCAATATCAGATATCACCATGGGTGTGGTAATATCGCACTAAATGAACTAATATAGATGTCTTACTAATATTAACTAATGTTTATGACTTAATTTTTTTTATAATAAGCAACAAGAATTAAATAAGACTCTAGGTATAAGACTAGTATAAGTGACATATGTTCATTACAAAAGAAAGCCATTAATAATAATAATAATAAATTGATTATTTATATAGCGCTGTATCCCAATAAGGAACTGGGCTCACAGTGCTTTACATGAAAGAAATAACATACCTATAAGTATTAAATTAACTTTCATATCACAAAAAACACAAAAAATTACAGTACATTATACACAAGCTACGTTAATCATTTACAAGAAATGTTGTTTCATTAATTTTGAAAATAAATTTTGAAAAGATGTGTCTTAAGTGCAGTCTTGAAGGACTAGGTTGTTTGAATACTACGTATGTGTAATGGTAGAGAATTCCATTGTTTGGCTGCACAAAAAGAGAACGACCTTTCACCAAATGTTTTGGTGCGTGTCGTAGGAACAGAGAGAACGCGTGTGTCTGCAGAAGATCGTAGCTGGCGGGTGGGTGAGTAGACCTACAAAAGTTCAGTAATATACGATGGGCATGAGTCCGAACAGAAGTTGTGACAGAGAACGGCCAGTTTGTAATCAATACGGGCTTGTATAGGCAGCCAATGAAGTGAGCAAAGAAATGGAGTAACATGGTCATGTTTTTTTGCCTTGAGCACCAGTCTGGCAGCTGAATTTTGAACTTTCTGTATTCTTTCAATGCATTGTTTTGGCGCACCTGACAGAAGAGAATTCAGTAATCCATACGAGCCAGTACAAGAGGAGAGACTAGAGTTTTTGTGGCACTAACTGTTAAGTAATGACGGATTAAGCTGATCTGACGAATGGCAGTGTAGGCAGAGCGACAGATGTGATTGATGAAGTTGTTAATAGACATGTTGTCAGAAATAATGTAGCCAAGATTCCTAGTCGATGTTGTGAACAGAATATCCGAACTGGCTACGTGAATTGACTTCGGAAGAGACAAAGTACTGCGTGAGTTATTGTTGCAAAATAGAAGTGCTTCAGTCTTGTCTTCATTCAGCTTGAGTTTGCTTAACGTCATCCAAGACTTTACTTCACCAATGCACTCCTTCAACAATGGGACAGCGGAGTCCTTATTAGAGGGATCAGTGTGAGTATATAGTTGAGTATCATCTGCAAATGATTGGCTTTTAACTGAATGCTTTTCGAGCAGTAGAAGTAGTGGTCTTGTATACAGTACAAAAAGTACCGGACCCAAAACAGAGCCCTGAGGCACACCATAAAGCAAGTCATACAGAGAGATACAGCCATCTACTGATACTACCTGTGATCTGTTAGATAAGTATGATTGAAACCAAGCCAGAACTGAGCCAGAAATTCCAAAATAATTTTGCAGGGTTTTCAGCAGTATTTGATGGTCGACAGTGTCAAAGGCCGCACTAAGATCTAAGAGGACCAATATAGAAATTTTCCCACTGACCAGTGCGAGCAGGAGGTCATTTGTTACCTTCAACAGAGTGGTCTCTGTGCTGTGAGAAGGTCTGTAGGCCTACTGATTAGGACTTAGAAGAGTGTGGTCATTTAGATAAGAAAAAAGTTGTTTTAAGACTAGTTTTTCAATGACTTTCGACAAAAATGAAATATTAGACACAGGTCGATAGTTGTTTAAATTGTTTTGGTCTAACCGTTTTTTTCAGCAAGGGTTTTATAATAGCAGATTTACATAATGAAGGAAAGGTGCCAGATTTTAGACTTTCATTAACTATATTAGTTACTGTTGGGAGTAAGAGATCTAATGACTCAACCAATAGTGGAGTGGGGAAGGGATCAAGAGGGCAGGACGATGGCTTAGATGTTAGAATAATACTTTTGACCTCATTTTCCGTAACAGACTGTAAACATGTCAAAGCCTGACCTCACAGCAAAAGAAGGAGATAAATCATGTGATGGCAACAACGTTCTGTCAAGTTCATCACGAATTTTAGCAATTTTGTTGATAAAAAAGTTACAAAATATATCTGGTTGCTGATGCAGGGGATACACAGAGGGAAGGACCATAGCTTTACCACTCCCTCTGAGATTATTGCATACGTTAAATAGCTGCCTACTAGTACTACTTGTGATTATTTTATTATTAAAATATGATGTTTTTGCGTGATGTACAATATTAGTAACACATCGCTTGGCAGCGGAATAAATTTGCTTATTGACGACAAGTCTCGACTTCAACCAAGTCTTTTCTGCTATACGTCGAGCTTTCTTGGCGCGTCGAAGTTCTTCACTTATTGTTGAATACCACGGAGCTGATCGTGTTGACTTGACATTGTGGCGGGTGACATGGGCATGTAAGTCCAGCACAGAGAGTAGTGTACTATTCAGTTTATCCAAATTGGGGCAGAGGTCAGGGGACACGGCCACACTTAGATCTTGCCGGAAGGCGTCGCGATTCATGGCACGCAGATTGCGAAGGTCCCGGAATTTTGTGGGTGCAATCACCCTAAGTTCACAAATAACACAAAAATGATCCGAGGACAGCTCTTCTGTTACGATTGCGGATTTGACAAGGCAATCGTCAGGTCTGTGCAATACCCAATCAATTATATATCCTCTATTATGGGTGGGTTTATCAATCATTTGATCAATGTTAAATGAATCCAAAAGCTCGACCATCTTTGCTGTCATGGGATTCTGCGGTTGAACATAATGAATGTTCATGTCACCTACTATCATGTAAGTGCCAGGCAGAGTGCTGGCATGGTCCAAAAGTTCCTGGAATTCCTCAAGAAATTTGGCATCTGTTAATTTATTTATTTTTGTTCGGAAAGACACGGTAGATGCATATAAAGTGGATGATACGATGGGGCACTGACAATGTGATTTGAAGTAATTCAAAGGATGTGTGCGCAAGTTCGAATTCTGTTACAAATGAAAGCTCTTGTGACAGCGTACTTCTGTTGACAGCAGTTAGGCCTCCACATATCTATTTCCATTCAATATTTTTGGGATCACGCAAATCATATCATATTAGAATAGTTTTACATACTAGCTGTTATCGTTGGCTAGAAATTGACAAAATAGTGATATTTTTCGGGTTGTTTTTATTTTCCAGGAAATCCACTAAACCTTTTAGGTATATTTTTGGCCCTTGCACAACCTTGAGACCTCCTTAACATATTTGCAAAAGACCCAAACCATCTATCTGGTATGGTTCAGAAGGAGTTGCAGGATCAAACATTACAGACATTTCAAAAATATAAACGCAATTTTCCCCATGGGAAATTGCGTTTAAAAAATCATAAACACTCAGTAAAAAACATATATAGACACGATAAAAAACACCCTAAAAACTAATACAATCACATGCAAAACCACGCACACTAATGTGAATGTTTAGTCGTTGCTTCGCATTTCTATGCGTCACTGTGCATTTTTGCGCATCGGTGCTTATTTTGGCTCATATATGCGCCTCTTGCGTTTCTGCGAATTTTTGCGCATAGCAACTTATTTTTTCCGCGTCGCATCGCATCTTTGCAACTAAAATGAATAGCAACGACGCGTAAATATGCACAGCAACGCACTAAACAGCGACGCGAAAAAATTTAGAGCTACAAACTAACATGCGCAGCGACGCTAAAATACGCAGCGATGTGAACCATGATGCCGAAAAATGCGAAGCAAAACGCAAACATTAATAAATATGCTCAAATATTTACATAAGAATGAACACGGACGCACACGGACAAACAGGGTCACACACGAACACACACGAACACTCATGGATGCTCATGATTGCGCAAGGATGCACTCAGACACAGAGGGACGCACACGGATAAAAACAAACAAACAACGATGCACACGAACGCGCCACGCGAAGAAATGCAAAAAGACGTGTAGAGTTACGCAGTGACACGCATGAATGCGCAGCGACAATCAGACATACGCAGCGACACGCAGATATGCACAGCGACGTGCAAAAATGCGCAGCGACAAGCAGAAATTCACAGCAACGCGCAGAAATTCACAGCGACGCACTGAAACGGCAACGACATTTAGAAATACGCAGCGACTTGCAGATATGCGCATATATATGCAAGGACGTGCAGAAATGCAGCTACGTGTAGAAATGCAAAGCGGCGTGAGGCGATGCGAAGAAATGTGCAGCGATACGCAGAAATGTGCAATTACGCGCAGAAATTAGATGCGACGCGCAGAAATGCGCAGCAACGCGAAAAATGGGCAAAAATGCGCAAATGACGCTCAGAAATCCACATAATTCGAAGATATACACAGGAACGTGTAAAAATGCGCTCCGATTTGCAGATATGCGCAGTGATGCGCAGAAATATTCAGTGATGCGCAACTTAGCGCAAAAATACACAAAGGTGCGCAGAAATGTTCATTGATCCGCAGAAATGAGCAACGACGCGCAGAAATACGCAACGACGCAGGGATTTGAGCCTTGACACGCAGACTTGCGCACTGACGGGCAGAAATTCGCAGCAAGGCGCAGAAATTCGCAGCGACACGCAGAAAGGCGCAGTGTAGCGCAAGAAAGCGCCAAAATGCACAAAGACCCGCAGAAATGCTCAGCAACGCGCAGAAAGTCGCAGTTACGTGCAGAACTGCGCAGTGGCACAGATATGCACAATGACGTGAAGATATGCGAAACGACGCACAGAAATGCGCAGCTACGCGCAGATATACGCAGCGACGAGCTGAAATGCGCAGCGACGCCAAGAAAACTGCATAGACGCGAAGATATGAGCGTCAACGCGTAGAAATGCGCATCGATAGTGAGATATGCACAGTGATGCGCAGAAATATGCTGTGACGCACAACGTAGCGCAAAAATGCACAAAGATGCGCAGACATTTAACGCGCAGATATGCGCACCGACGCGCAGAAATTCACAACTAGGCGCATAAATTTTTAGTGACACGCAGAAATGCGCATTGACCCACAACTAAGCGCCAAAATGCACAAAGAGGCTAAGAAATTAGCAGAAAGTCGCAGTGACGTGCAGAACTGCGCAGCGGTGCGCAGATAGGCACAATGAAATGAAGATATGCGAAGGCACGCGCAGAAATTCGCAACAATTCGCAGAAATGAGCAGCAACACCCAGGTATGCGCAGCGACGCGTAGAAATGCCAAGTGATGCGCAGAAATGTGCAGCGACGTGCAGAAAGACACAGAGACGCATAGAAATGCGCAACGACACGCAGAAATACGCAGCGACGAGCTACTAACCGCCAAAATGCAGAAGGACGTTCAGAAATGCGCACAAATCCTAAGAATGCACAAAATGGCGTAGCGACGCGCAGAAATTCAAAGAGATGCGCAGATATATGCGGCTAAGCACATGCGCAGTGACGCGCAGAAGTGTTCAGCGACACAGAGTTATACGCAGCCACGCAGAGTTATACGCATCCACGCGCAGAAATGCACACAGATTTACAGATGTGCGCAGTGACGCGCAGAAACAGCAGTGACGCGCAGAAATGCACAGCGATGCGCAGATATGCGCAGCGAGGCGCAGGGACGCCTAGAAAATCGCATAAAATCGGAGATATGCGCACCGATTGGTAGACGCAGGGATATTTGCATAGACGCGCAGAAATGCTTCGCTATGCGCTAACTAAAATCCGCCAGCGATGTGCAGAATTGCGCAGCGACGTTCAGAAAAACGCAGTGACGCGCAGAAATGAACAGCGACGTCAGAAGACCGTGCCGACGTACATAAATGAGAAGGAAGGCGCATAAATGCTCAGCGTTGCGTAAAAATGCGTATCTCCGCGCTTAAATGTGCATCGATGCGCAGAAATACCCAGCGATGTGCAGATATGCACAGAAATGCGCAATGACGCACAGAAATGCGCAGCGACACAAAGAAAGTCACAATGACGTGCAGAAATGCGCAGCGGCGCACAGATATGCTCAGGGTAGCGCAGATATGTTCAGCGACGCGCATAAATGCGCAGTGACGCGCAGAATTTAGAAAAGACGTGCAGAAAAGCAAAGCGACGCAAAGAAAATGAGAAGCGAGGCGCAGAAGTGCTCAGCGCTGTGCAGAAATGCGTAGTGACGCACAGAAATTCGCAATGACGGCCAAAAATACGCATAGACGCGGAGATATTCGCGGCAACACGTATAAATGCGCACCGATTCTCAGATATGCGCAGCGAATCGCATAAATATGCAGTGATGCACAAATAAGCGCGAAAATGCACAAAGACTCGCAGAAATTCGCATTGAAGCAGGGATATGCGCATTGACGCTCAGATCAGCGCACAAATCCACAGCGAGGCGCAGAAATGCGCAGTGACCCCCAAAATATGCGCAGCAACGCGCAACTAAGCGTCAAAATGCACATAGATGAGCAGAAATCCTCAGGAAATTCACAGTGACGCGAAAATATGTGCATTGAATCACTGATTTGAGCAGCGACACGCAGATATGTGCAGCGACGCACAGAAATGCGCAGGCACGCACATAAATATGCTGCAAGCATCCCGCAGCAATGCGAAGCGATGCGCAGAAGTGCGCAACGTGGTGCAGTAATAAATGCTGATTTGTGCATTGACGCGCAGATATGGGCAACGACGCGTAGAAATGCGCAGCGATTCAAAGATTTGCAAAGCGACGCCCAGTTATGCACAGCGAAGCCTAGAAATGCGCAATGACGTGCAGAAATGCGCGGCGGCGCACAATTGCCCGAAACCACGCACACAATTGCGCTAACAATCACGCGCAAAAACGCGCAAAATAGGCACACACAAAAACGCTTACGCACGCGTAAAAAAACAATGACATAGCTAATACCAGCGAAATCACGCGCAATTTGAGTTACATATAATACAACTCCACATTTTGACCTAATGATTTATAAAGCTCAATTTGTGTACATAAGTTTACTTAGGTTCATCTACATAATCAAGTTATTAAAACCATTGATTTTAGCTCAATTTTTTCCATCAAATTTTATTCAGCCGAGTCTTTTATATTTTAAACATTTTAAAAAAATTAAATTGATATCAAATTTACAGAAATACAATTAAAGTAGTGCTTGGATTTGATGCTTAAAAAAAACCCGTAAAAACAAAGTTTTTGACTATAAATCCCTTATATATGAGACATAACTAAAAGTATTGAGTATGTTCAAACGCGAAAAACATTTACAGACTGAAACCGAATTATCTCCACTGGCTTTAAAACCGGGGGAAGGGGGTGTGGACATCGACGGGTGGTGTCAACGCGTTAACTCAACTGGCACGTGAAAGAGAAACAATAACAAACTGTGAAATTGAATTACATATGTAGAGATAAACTAAAAATGCATTAATTTAATTACCTACGTTCGATCAATCTGAAATTTTGATACGATACATTGTTATGTGACACGAGTCTATGTGCAAAATTTCAGCTCGATTGCATCACAGGAAGTGTGTCATTTTTTACTTTTGTTTTTCCGCCCGCCCAAGACAGAGAGAGAGACGGCGGTGAAGTTAATATAAGGTATTTAAAAATCCATTTTAATTATTCTCTTTATGTAGGCATATTTGTCATAAATTCTTGTTAAACCTATAAAATTATCAACACGTAAACAATATCTAGTGTAGGCTTCATCATCATCATCATCATCATCAGTTCTGTGACCGTTGGGCAGCGCATGGACACATCAACAGACAACAACCCCAAATTCGCCTATCTTGAGGAGTGCCAGTAATTCATTTAACTTCAATCCTGACCCTGTCCAATCTTTATGTTATCATGACCTCTTCGTCGGCCCCTTTCTGCTTTTTTTCTGAGGTACTTTGGAGCAGTGGCGTCACCAGGGGGGGCGGGGGCGTGCCTCCCAGGTAGACACCAACAGGGGTATTATACCAAAATCAAAATTTTTACTGTGTACGATTTTGTTTTAAAAAAAGCGACGACAAATTTTTTTCACCTAGAAAAAAATAACGAAATACAATGAATTACGTTAAACGCAAAAACTTATTAATAAAAAATATATCAGTTAACATGCAGTTAATAAAGCAGTTAACAATAAAAAGGGTAAATTATGTATTAAATGTATTTGGGTTATTAGTTTTGTTTTATTTATATTTATTACAATCGTGCAAACATGGATAGCTATGTTGATCTAATTTACTCGAAGACAGTGCTTCTCAAAGTGGTGGTCCACGGACCGGTGCCGGTCCGTGGGCCATCCACTGGTTGGCCGCAGAAGTTACCAGGAAATGACAGACAAATATAATTAAAATCCCTTATTTGCGGCCATTATTACTGACCCAATAGAATATGTCAATTTTTTCGTTATTAAGGACATAAAATTAAACCAAAAATAATAATAATAAATTAATAACATTTCGCTACCACGTCAGTACAATGAAAATAGTTCACTGGTCCCTGGTCAAATGAAAATTCCTGCGGTCCACGATACTTAAAAGTTTGAGAAGCGCTGCTCTAAGAAACTTAATTTTCTTGATTATAGGTACTTTTTCGTAATATCCATTAACACGAAATTATTTTAATAATCTTTATATTCAAGTATTTTGTGCATAATCACAATTCCTAATTCTTGCAGCAGTAAAGGTAAGCAAGTGAATCCTTTGTTTAATTTTGTTGAAAGAAGGAAACATATGGAGAATTTACTCGAATTATTTTTGAGTCAAAATGCCACATGATACCTTTACTGCTTAGCAACATGCCAATACGCCAGCTAACGGAAGTGCTGAGCTGTAGTCGGTGGAGTCTTACTTAAATTTACTTTTAATTGTGAGTTTCTATCGTTATGCATGAGATAGTGAGTATGACACATTGACTCTATTGTTTTTATTTATAATACACGTTACTTCAAGTTTTGCTGTATTCTTTAATATCGCAAAAATATCCCGTTTTATCCACCAATTTATTTGGTATTATTTATTAAAAAATAAAATGCAATTTAGTATTTCTCCTGTCTTATGCATTTTTTTATTATCACGTTGTATGACTGTCACTGTCAAACTATTGAATTATTCTCATAAATAAAATTAGAGAAATACAATAATTTTGTAACAAATGAAAAAATCGCAAAGCTGAAACTTGTCAATTTATCAAGGGCGCCAAAAATAAATTATCCAAGGGCGCCAAAAACCTAGCTAAGACTCTGATCACATCGCAGCACATGACCCAAAAATGCTAGCTCGCGTCTCTCAATTGTCACTATAATGGTTTCTTGACGGCCCGCAAGGGCGGTTATTCTGTCACAGACATACTCATTGGTCTTGTGTTCTAGATAAGCGATCTGGCAAAGAATTCAGTGAAGGCACAACCTATCATCATTAAAAAAGCAAAGTAACTATTTAACTACTCAATATTGAACATGTAACAAATAGACAGATCAAATCTGATCTATTCATAAAAATAAAAACTATAAACATAACAAAATACATTTCAATGTTAAATGAGATAAGACATTTACCATTGATCTATTTATAGCTCAGTTTATTCCAATGGCTTCAATTCAGCTGTGGCTTTTATATTTAAACAGAAATTCAAATCAAATCACAGAAATACCATTCCGGGAGTGTTTTCTTTTATGTTTGAATTCTTTTTTTTAAAATGTTATTAAAACATATCAGCTATCTAGAATAGTTATAATCTATTAAAAGTGAAGTCACTATTACACTTGTCAATATTAAACATGTAACAAAAAGAAATATCAAATCAGATCTATTTTTGTAGATTGAAGTTATAATCATTTTAAAAAATGCATCTTAATTTCAATGTTAAGTGACATAGGACATTTTACAATAGTTCTATACTTATTTAAAAACGCTAGTTTTCGCACAATGAGTAGGATACAATTAAAGTCAGTCTCAGAGTTCAAAGGTCAACATTTGTACACAAATATATCTTAAGTTCATTTTAACTCTTGCTATAGCTTTTTATGTTGTAAAAAATATTTGATATTATAATTAAATTATAATATTTCATAGTGATGTATCAGTATCAACATGGTCATTTTATTCACATTGTTGGTGGGAGGGGGTGTTGGTAAAATGATTAGGTTGAGGTGATCATAATGATGATACCAAGGGTGATAAGAGCAATTCTCACTAAGAAACAAAATAAAACTGATCTGTTACAGACACACAGAAAATTATTGCCGATTCCGGACCGGAAGACAGAGCGTTTGTATATTTTTGTTTTTGTATACGGAAAAAGAAAAGTGTTTGTATCACTATTTACATCTGAGAGTTGTGTTAGGTTATCTTTGTGTTGTCTAACTAAGAAATAGGCTAAATCAGGAGAGAGAAAAAAAAGTTCTTCAGCAAAAAAAATGTGAAAGAATATTAAGTTTCTGTTTGAAACAAAGAAAACACATTAAAATTTTATTTCAGGTAAATTATGGGTTCTACTTTTTGATTACTTTCGTTGGTACAAATAGTGGTTAAAAATTCAATAAAAATATTTCAAGCTGCCTAATTCAAAATGCTCATCTAATGAGGCAATTTTGATTTGCACATTAAACAAGCAAAACGAGGCAAAATTTAGCTGCTCAATGTACAAGGTTATAAAAAGAAACATAGATTAACTCAGTGGCGTAGCGAGAGGGGGGCAAGGGGGAAAATTCCCCTGGTGGCACTTTGTCAGGGGCGGCAAATTCCTCGTCTCAAATGATGTTTTTTAAAAGAAAGTGGAGATTTAAAAAATAAATTAATTAAAAACCAATAAAAATCGATAAAAGAAATAAATGACTCTCATAACATATGTAAATGTTTTGAATACTAAAACATCAAACTTCAAAAAACGGGATATAAATTCTTCTGATACTTAGACTTAAGCTACTGAACTGAAAATCAAAGAGGCTTACGTAGTATAAAAATGTGACACTGATTTGCTGGTAACTTATGTGACACTGATTTGCTAGTATTTTTAATTGATTCTTCAAATTTGACAACCGCTCCTGGTGTAAAGCATAAATTACTGTACCTTATCAATTTCAAACATGAGCCCATCGAATGCTCAGGGCAGCAATTTGATGGGGCCGCTGTCAAACTTGAAGAATCAATTAAAGCTACCAGAAAATCAGTAATATAGTTTTAAAAGGTCTCCCATGACATTGTCAATGAAGGATTATCTTACCTTACGAGTGAAAAAAAAATGACCTAATGAATTCAATACCCACTTGATTTATTCAAGTTTATTTAGATATTTAGACTCGAAGTTACCTTGCCTCATATAATATATTTATTTTGAATATTCCGTACATTTGTCACAAGTAATACCAGTTGTCAGAGAAGCTTCTCTAAAATTAAGCCAATGAAAAATTAATTACGATCAATAACGTTATTTTGGCTACTGAGCATGGCATGGTTCACAATATTGATGTATCTAAGATTATGCATTGAAGAAAAACAGAAGACTTCAAATTTATTCAAGAAATGAAAGCTCTTCTATTTATTTCTAACATTAAAAATTAAAACCGCATAGTGTCCTTATTAATTTCTTTTTAAAATTATATTTTTAAAATAAATAGCATCAACATACTTTACAGGGCTGGGGTGGCAAACATTGGTTCTGCCCCGGGTGGCACATACCCATGCTACGCCACTGGATTCACTTTAGTTCTATAAAGAATTCCTGCAAACTATTAGACTTTTTAACTTTCTTCGAAATTTAAAAAAATATTTTGAACAATATCCTTAGAAGTTTTAAAAAAACCTATTTTGTACACAAAGTTTGAAGTGATTTACATATATGTAAAATGATGTAACATAAAATAAACTGTGCAGTGAACTAGATAAATCTGATGATGGCGAGAGGTTGCTATGGGGACAAATAAAAACCTTACAAATTAATTTTACTGATTTTTCCAAAGCAAACTCCTAGCATGAAACTTAGGAAAACTGAAACGACAAAGAGAGCAGCTCCACAGAACGTAAAATCTACAACGACAACAACATCATTGTGGTTTCTGCTGGGCCAATCATTTTGGTTTCCTGTTCAATAAGAAAACAACAGATATTAAACAAATGTTTATAAAAAATTAAGATGTAGAGAAAGCACAAGACTGGTTTATAGTTTGACATTTTCCAACTGATGTGATATACACAAAAAAATATTTTCAATTATATAAATGATCCTTCTATTCTTCCTTTTCTTGGCACTTTGCGGGAAAAATTGAATGTCCTGAGTAGTAATATTATATTATACAGTCAAGTGGACGTGAGGGCTGCATGTCCAACCAACCTTGGATTTAGTTTATTGGATAAGTTATTGTCTTTAACAATATTGAACGTGAAATATTAGTCATGACAGGACAAGTTATGTTCATATTAATTATATTGTGGAGATCCTAAGGCAGTTATTTTGCATTCAAAGAGACAAAGGTCCTTTGAAGGTGCGCGTGAGCCATCGTAGAACTGACCGGGGTGACCAGAGGCGTGAAAAGTGTATTTCTGTAGTGAATAATTTTCCGCGCAGAAGCTTAGTCCAGGTGGTTGGTAGACCTTACCAGGGTGACCACAGGCATTAAAATTGTAGTCTGGTGTTAATTGGCCTGGTCAGTAGATTCGGAGATGATAGAAGTAGCCGACCACGGGAGTCCGCGGGACTGGCCAAGGTGTGAAATGCCCCAGGGTAGATAGGATGACCAGATGCGCAGGTGGTCTGGGTAGGGGTAGGTAAGTGGTGGGGGTCTCACCAGAGACAGTTAGGTCAAACCGGCCCCACCCCAGTCTAAATAGGTGTGGTTCCAGATGATTGACAGATTACATCGGACAAAGGAATTTTAGGGGCGGAGTCTGAGGGGTATTATAGGGGAGGCACTCATGAGAACAGAGGGCAGACTAGGGAAGAGAGTAGATTGTAGACTGTAGATGATAGACAGAGATAGTAGAATTGATTTAGTACAGTTTGCCTTTACTTATGTGAAGTTAGATTTCAGTGTATGTTGGAGTCAATGAGTGAAGCAATTAAGTAATCATAAGTGTTCATGTAGTCTTGGAGTTTGGTGTTTGATTATGATAAGACAAGTGTGACCAGTAATTAAGAAGAATTGAGTGAAAGCAGAGAGAGTTAGTCACACACAAGGAACGAGGTTCTATACAATATCCCATCAGATTACAGGTGGCCATTTTGTTAAACTATGTAATGGGCTGACCATGACCTTACACTGAAAGTGTGGCACATTTTATGGATTGACTCCAAAATTTTTTAAAAAATGATCAGTAAAAATTAATTTAAATATCGTAGGTTTTAGTTAACAAATATATGAACAATAATAAAGTCAAAGAATTATGTCAATCCAATTACAAACAAGTAAATTAAACAGAAAATTTTTTTCCCCCAAACCCAAATGCCACCCTCCGATTGATGCAGTTATACATGGCCCTCTATTTATAATTTAGAAACCCTATTTGGGAACTTTATTGAGAGCTAATTATGTTGATGAGTTCTTTAAATATACTTTACCCTCTTATTGAAAATAAATTCAAATGAGTTGCAATTTAAAAAAAAGAAGTAAATGATAAATTTAGAAAGATGCTCCATAATATATATTTATACCAATCTTACCAGTAGGCGCCGCACCAGCAAAGACATCTTCCCGATGCCTAAGGTTATCTAAGAATTAGAAGCGCAAACATTTTTTTGCAACCATAATATATAATATCTGTGTTTGTGGGGTGAAACATTTAGCACATAAAATTGATAATGTGCAACTTAGCACGCAATTTTTATTTTTAACCAGCAGACCCGTCACGCGTTGGAACGATCTCAGTACAAAGGAATAAGTTCAAAGAAACCAATGAATGGCACTTTTTACAAACTATTCTGCCAGTATTCTTTGCGGAAATGTAGTAAAAAGAAACCGCAAGTTTCATGGCAATCGAATAAATAAAATAATATTTCAAAAGCTTACACACAAAAATATATATTAAGGGCCCAGGCAAAAAAATAAGTGATATTTTTTTAAAAAATGTATTGCAATTTTACTTGGCAACTTATGAAATTATTAGAGCTATAGGTTGAATAAAACAATAATTATAACGCTTATATAACTTTTTAAAATTATAAATGGCCCCGACGTCCCAAATGGTGAAAGATGTAAATTTCAAAATCCCTGGATCACGATGGATCTGTGTGTTAATATATGTCGACACTGGATCACGATTGATCTGTGTGTTAATATATGTCGACACTGGATCACGATGGATCTGTGTGTTAATATGTGTCGAAATTGTATAATATCGAATGGGGGAACCATCTTAAAAGTTTACAATAACAAAAGATTTTAAACTAAAACAATTACGAAAAAAGACATTTGGAGCCCCCGGCCCCGAAGAAATGGACATTATGAGTTCAATGCATTTCAGTATTTTAATACTGACTCTCAAGTGTTTACATACAAAGTTTTGTCAAGATCCATTCATTTACACAGTAGCTAACGCTTAAACCAATTTTTATATAGCTCATATAAGTATTATAAGCACAAAATAAGAAAGACCCGTAAAAAAACAAGTTTTTGACTATAAATCCTTTATGTACGAGAAGTAACTAAAAGAATGTTCATTATAATACGCAGCGCCAGACCATCCAGAAATAAAAAATTGCAGTTGTGTCGTAAAACATGTTTAATATAATGCGCACCGATCAGGAATATGTTTATAAAAAGAGTTGTCAATAAAATACGCACCTTATTGCGCGACAGAAAGGTTGTTCAATATAATACGCACCGCGACGCTCTATCTCACAAAATAGCATGATAAATAGGAATAAATAAAATAATCTAAAAAATCAATAATTTAATTACGGTACATGCGATCGATCTGAAATTTTGATACATTGTTTTTATTATCGGTACAAAACTGCCTGCAAAATTTCAGCTCGCTAGCTTACGAGCAAGTGGGTTGAAAATCGATCAAAAGTTTCGGCGACAACGGCGGGCGGCCGCAGACACCACGAGTTAATATAAAGGATTTTAAAAAATAAAATTTAGAAATAATAAGAAAAAACGGTAAAAAACCAAGTTTTTTACTATAAATCCTTTATGTACGAGAAGTAAATTAAAAGAATGTTCATTATAATACGCAGCGCCAGACCATCCAAAAATACAAAATTGCAGTTGTGTCGTAAAACATGTTTAATATAATGCGCACCGATCAGGAATATGTTTATAAAAAGTGCTGTCAATAAAATACGCACCTTATTGCGCGACAGAAAGGATGTTCAATATAATACGCACCGCGACGCTCTATCTCAAAAAATAGCATGATACATAGGAATAAATAAAATAATCTAAAAAATCAATAATTTAATTACGGTACATGCGATCGATCTGAAATTTTGATACATTGTTTTTATCATCGGTACGAAACTGCCTGCAAAATTTCAGCTCGCTATCTTGCGAGCAAGTGGGTTAAAAATCGATCAAAAGTGTTGGTGACAAGGGCGGTCGGTCAGTCGGTCGGTCGGCCGGCCGCAGACACCACAAGTTAATCTAAAGGATTTAAAAATAAGAAACTTGTATAGCTTAGTAATTTACCCGCAATGCATCATTTATGATAGCAGGTATCTTATTCGAAACAAAACAAAGTGTCCAAAAGCCTATACGCTGTGATGATAAATGGACATTATCAGTTTCAGAATATGATTGCTTCGTTTTATAAATAAGAAAAACCCGTAAAAAAACAAATTTTTGACTATAAATCCTTTATGTACGAGAAGTAACTAAAAGAATGTTCATTATAATACGCAGCGCCAGACCATCCAGAAATACAAAATTGAAGTTGTGTCGTAAAACATGTTTAATATAATACGCACCGATCAGGAATATGTTTATAAAAAGAGCTGTCAATAAAATACGCACCTTATTGCGCGACAGAAAGGTTGTTCAATATAATACGCACCGCGACGCTCTATCTCAAAAAATAGCATGATACATAGGAATAAATAAAATAATCTAAAAAATCAATAATTTAATTACGGTACATGCGATCGATCTGAAATTTTGATACATTGTTTTTATCATCGGTACGAAACTGCCTGCAAAATTTCAGCTCGCTATCTTGCGAGCAAGTGGGTTAAAAATCGATCAAAAGTTTTGGCGACAAGCAAGCAAGCAAGCAAGCAAGGTCCGCCGCAGACACCACGAGTTAATATAAAGGATTTAAAAACATAATCGGCCCCCGGAGCCCCATGACTGTTACACTTAAAAAATATTGACCAGTTTTCATCTCGAGAGAGCGTACAAAACAATCTCCCAAAGTTTCATGGCGATCGGATGAATTGTACAGTAAGCTATAACGGACATGCAGACATAAATTAAGAGTTCCGTGCCATACATTTTTTAATATAGGCTCTCAAGATTTTATATAGCAAGTTTGGTCAAGATCCATTAATTTTACCAGAATATAATGCTTAAATTAATTTTAGTATTACTCATATAAGAAAACCCGATTTTATGGGCAACCGGGCCTATTTGGTGCCAGATGGGAAACACCTGTACATTTTAATCAATAGCATCATGAATATATTTCTCTATATTTCTCAAGATGGTTAAAAATATAATGGGGATTAAAATATTAAACTCTCAAGTTTTCTTATACCAAGTTTGGTAAAGATCCGTTGATTTTAGCAGAATATAACGCCTAAATTATTTTTATATAGCTCTTATAAACAAAGACCGACATTATGGGCCCATTCGGTGCAAGATGTTAACTTCAAAACACATGTTCATTTTAATATATTTCATAATGAATATATTTCTAAATATGTCTCAAGATCGTTAAAATTAAATAAGGATTACAATATTTAACGTTTATGAAAAAATACATTTGGGGCCCCCAGCTTCTAAGGCATGGACATTCAGAGTTTAGTTCCCTATAGTATTTTATAATAGGTTAACAAGTCTTCACATACAAAGTTTGGTCAACATCCATTTATTTACCAATTAACTTACACTTAAATTTATTTTTTATATTGTATAAATAAGCGAAATAACATTAAGGGCCCCCTGGCCAAATTGGTGCAAGATGTAAATTTTGAAACAATGGTTCATTTCAATTTTGATATACTTTGTTATTATCAATATTTTTCGAGACTATGGCACAGAATGGGGAATACAATCTTAAGCGTTTACGAAAAAATAAATGGGGCCCCCGGCCCGAAGGGTTGAACGTTAAGGGTTCAATGCCCTTTAGTATTTTAATATGGGATATCAAGTTTTATACACCAAATTTGGTAAAGATCTATTCATTTTCCCAGTCGTTAACGCATAAACAATTTAATATATTGTATATAAGCAAAAACAACATTAAGGGCCCCCAGGCCCAATCGGTGCAAGAAATGAAATTCAAAATACATGTTCATTTCAATTTGAATCATAATAAATATATTTGTCAATATTTTTTAAAGTCGTGTAAAATCATAATAGTAATCTTAAATGCTTACGAAACAAAGTTTTTGGTCCACGTCCGCGAAGGAATGGACATTAGGAGTGCAATGCCCTATGGTATTTTAATATGGCCTATCAAGTTTTTATGTACCAAGTTTGGTCAAGATCTATTCATTTGCCAATTAGCTAACGCTTAAACTAATTTTTATAAAGCTCTTATAAGAAAAACAAAACAATGTTCAAATTTTTTTTAACAAACCATCCCGGATGCAAACTCAACAATTTCCTATAGTTTCGAGGGGATCAGATGAATGGGTTAGTCAGCTATAAAGAACAAACATATATACTTCGATTTTTATAAATATAGACAACGAAATTTAGAGGGAACGTTGCATTATACTATATACTATTATTTTTTATTCGTAATCAGCTAGAAACAGGTAGTAGTCATAACATAAAAGTAGGCATCAATTAGTCGTTTGGATTTTGTTTGTCGTGAATATAACCCCATTGTTTTAGGTCAAAGGTTAGCTGTCTGTGGATGAAGTCCTATTTGTCCCCGTCTTTACTGTCGTTGCTAGTACGTATCAACATTTACTGACCTTCATTGGGCTCCATAGCTCTGCTCTACTTGACAAATGGCTCAAACGAATTATTCATAACATTATCTCTAGGCTCATCCTAGAGAAGATAGTCAGAGTAATAAATGGAGTGGTAGATTAGATCAAGGCGATAGAATCAGAGTAATAAATGGAGTAGTAGAATAGACCAAGGCGATAGAATCAGAGTAATAACTGGAGTAGTAGAATAGACCAAGGCGATAGAATCAGAGTAATAAATGGAGTAGAAGAATAGACCAAGGCGATAGAATCAGAGTAATAACTGGAGTAGTAGAATAGACCAAGGCGATAGAATCAGAGTAATAAATGGAGTAGAAGAATAGACCAAGGCGATAGAATCAGAGTAATAAATGGAGTAGAAGAATAGACCAAGGCGATAGAATCAGAGTAATAAATGGAGTAGTAGAATAGACCAAGGCGATAGAATCAGAGTAATAACTGGAGTAGTAGAATAGACCAAGGCGATAGAATCAGAGTAATAAATGGAGTAGAAGAATAGACCAAGGCGATAGAATCAGAGTAATAAATGGAGTAGAAGAATAGACCAAGGCGATAGAATCAGAGTAATAAATGGAGTAGAAGAATAGACTAAGGCGATAGAATCAGAGTAATAAATGGAGTAGTAGAATAGACTAAGGCGATAGAATCAGAGTAATAAATGGAGTAGTAGAAGTGACCAAGACAAGAGAGATGTATTTATTCCATATGTCATGACATTAAAGAACTGCTTTATTTATTCCATTCTAGAAAAATACCCGCACTTAGTAGCGGGAGTGTGCTGACCCTTTATCCAAGTATTAGTTGCTGGTTATTACAATTTTTATTTGTCAAGTTAAATTTCAGATGCATCTATTTAGTTAAAATCTTATGAGAAACAGAGATATGCCATTTTACCGCGTGAGTTGTTTTCACTTAATGCAGTGCCTTTTAACATAACCTTACTATTTAAAAGATATGATTTATTAAATAATCATTCTTGCCGACCATAATAACAAAATTTACAATTTCATTTCCCACTTTTACAAAATTAACGTAACGTATAGGTTTTCCGAAAGAGCTCTACCACCCTCGTCACTCAAAAATTTAATATATATTTACGAAACTGCATCGTATCACAAATGTAAGTTATATAATATTTGTAACCACGTCTATGAGATAAAGAACATGTGGCACTATCCCTTTAAAAGGCAAAAGCTAAGTGACTCATAGCGCAAATAAACAAAATTATAAATGTACTTTCTAAAATACTTTTTTTTTAAAATTGCGAATTGAATATGTTATGTTCATTCATTTGATGATGGATTAACATAGGCCATTTTTAAAATCAATTATTGTCATGGTTTAACATGCGTTTTTAACATAAAATTGATTTGTTTTGTTTGTTTTTTTAAAATTAGGAATATAGCCTAATTTCTTATCTTATCTTTATTACCTTTATCTCATAAACGCTGTTGCAAATATTGTATTAATTAAAATTGTGTTAGGATGCAGTGTCGTAAATATATAAGAGATTTTTTAGTGACGACAGTGACAGAGATCTTTTGGAAAAATGTCATAAAGCAGTGGCCTTTTTTAATGGATACAAACAAACAAACATAAAAACATCAACTGAGCTTTATATATTACATAATGCGTTTAAATTATTATATTTTAATTATTTTCACATGGTAAAATCAGGTGTCTACAATTTTTAAATAATAATAAAAATAATAATTTGATAATTTATTTAGCGCTGTAACCTGTAAGAAACTTGGCTCACAGCGTTTTACATAAAGATAATAATTAGTGTTAAATAAACATTTATATCCTAAGAACAATATAAATGACAGTACGGTACACATAAGCTGCGATTATCATTAGAAGAAATGTTGTTGTTCATTTAATTTTGAAAGTAAACTTTGAAAAGATGTGTCTTAAGTGCAGTCTTAAAGGCCTAAGTAGTTTGAATACTACAGATGTGTAATGGTAGAGAATTCAATTGTTTTGCGGCACAAAAAGAGAAAGACCTTTCGCCGAATGTTTTAGTGCGTGTCTTAGGAGCAGAGAGAATACGTGTGTCTGCAGAAGAGCGTAGTTGACGAGTGGGTGAGTAGACATAGAGACGTTCAGTAAAATAGTAAGGGCATGAGTCTGAAAAGAGGTAATGAAAGAGAACGTACAGTTTGTAATAAATTCGGGCTTGTATAGGTAGTCAATGAAGTGAGTAAATCGTTTGTTCAGGGTAAAACCAGGTGTCTGTAACCATTAAATCGTCGGTGCAAGGTAAAACCAGGTGTCTGTAACCATTAAATCCTCGGTGCAGGGTAAAACCAGGTGTCTGTAACAATTAAATCCTCGGTGCAGGGTAAAACCAGGTGTCTTTAACTATTAAATCCTTGGTGCAGTGTAAAACCAGGTGTCTGCCATAATTAATTTCTCTGCACATGGTAAAACCAGAAGTATGCAGTCTTGAATTTGAACTATCCCTTAACCCGTCGTTGGGTCGTTGGGGCACCATCGTGAACTGCACACTATCTCACGCCATTTGTCCCGGTCCTGTGCTGCCCTTTGAGAGTCGCTGAATGACAGGCCGGTCCATTCTTTGATATCGTCCTCCCATCTCTTCTTTTGTCTGCCTCTTTTCCTTCCTCCCTGGACTGTGCCTTGCAATAGAGTCTTTGCGAGACCTCAAGTTCTTGTCAACTGTCCGTACCATCGTAATTTCCACTTCTTAAATGAGGTGAGAAGGTCATCGTAGGGGCCAATGACAGTACTTATTGTGTTGCGGATCGCTTCTTTTGTGATGTGCGCTGTGTAGGAGATGTTCAATATCTTTCTGAAACATCTCATCTCTAGTGCATGAATCCTTCTTTGGAGGTCTGCAGTGACCGTCCAAGCCTCACAACCATACAAGAAGACCAACATCGCCAGAGAGTGCATTAGTCGGATCTTTGATCTCAGGGAGAGTTTCTTGCTTTGCCAGATGTGCTTTAGTTTACTCAATGCTGCCATTGTTTGGGCCACACTGGCAAGAAATTCTGGCTTTGAGCCTTCGTCGAATATTATGGCCCCTAGATATTTGAAGGTGGAGACCTCTTCGAGTTTTTGCCCGTTTATCCGAATCTCACTTGTGAATTTTCTATTTGCCATGACCGTGGTCTTTTCTGCATTGATTTCCATGCCGTACGCCTTTGCTGTTTTCTCTAGCTTTGCAAGGAATTCTTTTAGTTCGTCCTTGCTACCAGCTAGGCCGTCTATGTCATCGGCGAAGCGTAGATTGGTTATACTTCTCCCTCTGATGCTGACTGTTCCGACATGGTCTTCTAGCACATATGTCAAAATTCTTTCAAGGAAGAGTTTGAAGAGGATGGGGGAAAGTAAGCATCCTTGTCTGACACAAACAGTGGTCTTGAACCAATCTCCCAGTCTAAGCTTTTGAATTCATGTGACAGAGCTTAGGACTAATAAAAAATACATGAATTGGAAAATTTAAAAAAATAGCAGACTTTTTTTCACGATCAGATACCGTCAGATGTTTTAAGGATGTTTGAATTGTTTGCGTGTGAGTGAACTCGGGTTAATGTTCAAGCCATCCTTGAACTGTAATCTCCGTGAATGAGATGAGCTTTGAGTCTGTCAGACTGCGTGTTATAACCCTCCCCCCTCCCCCACCAATCTTTTTTTAAAGGCATACGCTACAGACCTTACTGCTAAATTTAAGTACCATATTAAGACAGACATTTCTTTATTGGTCATTTGTTACAGACATAGCAACATTTAAGTATTACATAAAGAGAGGCCTTTGTTTATTGGACAATCAATAATCGTAATAGAGAAGGCCATAGGAGATATTGATTTTTGCAAAATATAGGTTAGGCTACTTTTACTTATTATACATTTATCTTATTTGTTAGTAATAGTATTACATGTGCCTATTCTATACAGAAGACCATTGCGTCCAACGCTTATTCATGCATTTGGTTTATTAATAATAATAATATTTGATAATTTATAAAGCACTTTATCCCAGCTCTTACCTCTTACTAAATATTAAATTAAAGTCAAATGTGAATTTCGATTGTTGTTATTGCAGAGCGAGGCGTACTTCCGGGAATCGAGTATTGTATTCATACGCCAATAATGTTTTTAGGGGAATAAGTGTAATCAATTTTATCGAAACATTTTATTCTGATTGTTTTGGAACATATTGTTACTATTAATTTTATGGCGTTCTCAAACGCATTAAAACAAAAGACCACTATTGAATTTTTTTTTAAAACGTTAAAAACTTGTACAAATACTTTGAGGTAATAATAAATGAGAAATTATAATGAATATAATGGAATACCTATGAAAATAAATTAATACGAACATCAAAGAGAATAAACTTTACAGATTTAATTTTTAAAAATATACAGTGGTACCTCGGTACATGGTACGCGTCTTTCATCCTATTCAGATCCCCAGATTTATACAATCCAAGACGTATATCGAATTTTTTCCCCATAGAAAATTATTAATCCGTTCCGATGGAAAAAAACACATCTTATATGTTACAGAAGCTCTTTCTTTACAGACGATTATATCGTCCTATTGTTATTGACTGATTATACATTTATTTTCATGGTTACATAATATAATTTAAACACTTCTTTTTTAAAAAAATTACAGAAATAAAAAGAAATAAAATAAATGAAAATTTAACCTCACGTTCCCTTGGGGAGAAGAGCCAAAGGAGAGTGATATGCCAATAATACTCCATAACATGACATTCTTATGGTCAGCCCAAGAGTATGTGAGGCCAAAGGCAGCAAACGATGAGCGGGGCTCCGGGCCCAAGGCAGCAAACTATGAGAGGGGCTCTGGGCCCACGGCAGCAGCCAGGGAGCGAGACCTGTACAAAAATTTCATTTCTACAAATATTAATATAACAGGCAATACAAAAATTAATTATTTAAATTTCTACTCTATAACAGCATTATAATATCATTAATTGAAGTTTTATTAATATATTTGAAGATCCTGACACTCAAAAATGATGTCATAATTTTTTAAAATATGATTTTTAATTTAATATTATAAACCATATACACGGCGGTTTTGTTGTATCTTCTACTCTCACCTTGTTTTTACAACTTACAATCAAACCTTGCTAGCTTTGGCTGTTGCCATATCTGAAATAAGTTCATTATTGTTACGATTCTTAGCAACACCATTCTCAATTGACAATATAGCTAAGTCACTAAGCCAATATTGATCATTGTTGAACGCATTTATGTTTCAATACGTTTTACTTTTGAAAAGCTTCTTTTTCATGAAGCCCCAGTGAAAGAAATAGTTTAAAGTATTCAAATCGTAATGTGTATGTATAAGGTGTTCTGAAATAACTATAAAATGCTGAGTACGTATATGATGTCATGGATATGTTATGCTCATCAGTTTTCGTGTTAGTTTTTTTGTGTGTTTATGTGTGTTTCTATGTGTTTCTGACCGTGTCTTGCTGTGTGGATGTGTTTCTTTGTTTGCTCGTAGATATATATATGTTGTACTGGGTTTTACTATGGAATGCTGGATACGTATGTATTGTGGAGATCCTGGGTACTCGTGTGAATAAACTCTCTGCTTTCACTCACTTCAAACTACAAAGACTCTAAGACGACTGGAACACTTAATAATTCTGTTTATTGTTTCACTTCTTCAATTCTAGTTATTTCTCACTTAACAAAATTCTCTCTGTCCAACTATTTACAAGTCTACACCTTCCCTAGCGGTCGTCTCCCGGAGTCCTTTCTATCTCCACGTCCCTCTCCTAATCTGTCCCACGTTCCTAGTTAGTCCCGACCTATAACTAACTCTCAGTCCTGAGGCCACGCCTCCAAACAACTCACGTCAGTCCATTTGTGTCCATTCTTCCGTCAGTCTCTATTTGTAATAGGTTCATCATATCTGTCAATCATCCCGTACCACCCCCCATAGATTGACTTGTGCGGGGGTGGGGCCGGTTTGACATAACCATCTCTGGTGAGACCCCGCCACCCCTTACCTACCCCCCACCCAGACCAGCTCCTCGTCTGGTGATCCTATCTACCCCTGGGCAGATTTAACACCTCCAGTCACCTCGCTCGGCAACTCCTTTCATCGCCGAATCTACTGACCAGGCCAGTTAACACCATAATACAATTTAACGTCTTCTGGTCAACCTCCGGCTACTAACTGCGCGTAAGATCTCCAAAATATTCTGTTGGATATGTCAACGGACAGCTGGTTGCGAATGTCCAAAGTGTGAATTTAATGCATTGCTAGAAGTACTTGACGTGCCTATGAATTGAAAGATATAACCATGGCCATGGTGTAATGGACGTGTCTATGGAGTTCTGTATTGATATAAGAAGTTCTGGAATTATTTTTTGCGCTTATGTGCGCGTATTTGCACATTGGAGCGCATGCATTCCCATCTTTACGCGAGTGTGTTTTTTGCGCTTCTGATTGCGCTTGTTGGCGCATGTATGCATTTCACTGCACATGTTTGCGCGTGTGTCTCTGTGTATTCATCTATGTGTGCCTTTCCGTGTGTTTATGTTTCACTAGCTGTCAGTGTGTGTATGTCTCAATATGTTACTGTGTGTGTTTGTACGTATGCGTGCATATGTCTGTGTGTCTGTAAGTGTGTTTATTTTTCACTAACTGTCAGTGTGTGTATTTCTCACTTTGTTTCTGTGTGTGTCTGTCTTTGGACATGTTCTGGATGTGTCTATGGAATGGTGGACCTGTGCTCCATGTGTCTATAGAATGGTGGACGTGTGCTCCATGTGTCTATAGAATGGTGGACGTGTGCTCGATGTGTCTATAGAATGGTGGACGTGTGCTCCATGTGTCTATAGAATGGTGGACGTGTGCTCCATGTGTCTATAGAATGGTGGACATGTGCTCCATGTGTCTATAGAATGGTGGACGTGTGCTCCATGTGTCTATAGAATGGTGGACGTGTGCTCCATGTGTCTATAGAATGGTGGACGTGTGATCGATGTGTCTATAGAATGGTGGACGTGTGCTCGATGTGTCTATAGAATGGTGGGCGTGTGCTCGATGTGTCTATAGAATGGTGGACGTGTGCTCGATGTGTCTATAGAATGGTGGACGTGTGCTCCATGTGTCTATAGAATGGTGGACGTGTGCTACATGTGTCTATAGAATGGTGGACGTGTGCTCCATGTGTCTATAGAAAGGTGGACGTGTGCTCCATGTGTCTATAGAATGGTGGACGTGTGCTCCATGTGTCTATGGAATGGTGGACGTGTGCTCCATTTGTCTATGGAATGGTGGACGTGTGTTGTGTCAATGGTTTGCAAAATATGTCTATGGATTACTGGATATGTCTATGGAGTGCTGAATTTGTCTATGAAATGCGGGATATGTCTATGGAGTGTTTACTTAATTGCATGTGTCTTTTGGAGTTCTGGTTTTGTCGTATCACTGCTGAATGTGTCTATGAAGCGCATGATGTATCCATGGATGAAGTGGATAATTGCACAATGTATCCATGGATGAACTAGATGATTGCACAATGTGTCCATGGATTAACTGGAGGATTGAACAATGTGTCCATGGATTAACTGGAGGATTGCACAATGTGTCCATTACTGTCCATGGATGAACTGGATGATTGCACAATGTATCCATGGATGTACTGGATGATTGCACAATGTATCCATTAGCTGCTAGATTTGCCTTTTACACGACATTCACATTGACTCTCTTAAGACCCGACTTATACTTTCCCTGGCAAACCTCATCAAGCGGTCATCGTCGTCAAAATAATATTCCACAGTTGTTTAGCATTTGCCTGTCCATGTACCCGACAAGCGTTAGCATTCGACCAACAGATGATCGACCATCTTCTGAGAGTTCCAAAATATTCGACTGCCATTATCTCATCTTGTGTCAAACCTATATGTAGTACCTAGGTGTTGGACAATGATCAGTGCTGATCATGGTGATGAGTGTCTGATAGCATGGCTTAAATTTCAACCATGGATTCTTCTTGCTCGATCAATGCTTGTAAACTGGTAAACTCTTCTGGCCAGCACGGAGCCATTCCTCTCGGAAGTGTTTCTTAAGTCAATATTTAATCCTCAGCTGGGTCATCGGGCGGTCGGGTTGGGGCTGAGCTGATCCTTCTCTCGCCAGTAAAGCGGTTCTGTGTGCCCAGTGATGAACTGCAGAATTACTTTTCCGCCACATGCCGGGATATCCCCTACTGTCTCCAAAATAACAGATTTGTCTATGGACTGCTCATGGAGTCTTGGATGGGTCTATAGACAAACAAATGGCAAAAAGTGCGCGCGCACACACACACACACACACACACGCAGAAACGCACAAACAAATACACACCAATGAGCATACTAACATTTACACAAACAGAAATAGACACACGCACATGAAAACGAGCGCGCTAAAACGCGGACAAAATTGATCTAATACGCACAGTCAGAAACACACACGTGCAAAACAGGCACACACACACACACACAAATACGCTTACTCACACGCTAAAAAGAAAAAGCACAAACACATGCGCTAATACGCGCACACAAGCGAAATCACACTCAAATACGCACAATTTGAGTCTATTAGTTGTTTTTGTTACATGTTACATAGCTTTATTCACCTATCGATTTATAAACTTAAAAACTCCATTAGTGGACATTAGTTGACTTAGATTAATCGAATACAACAAGTTATTCACTCATGTTTTTGAACTTGAACTTGAACTATCCCTTAACCCGTCGTTGGGGCACCATCGTGAACTGCTCACTAACACACGCCATTTGTCCCGGTCCTGTGCTGCCCTTTGAGAGTCGCTGAATGACAGGCCGGTCCACTCTTTGATATCGTCCTCCCATCTCTTCTTTTGTCTGCATCTTTTCCTTCCTCCCTGACTGTGCTTTCAATATAGTTTTTGCGAGACCTCCAGTTCTTGTCACGTGTCCGTACCATCGTAATTTCCTCTTCTTAATGGAGGTGAGTAGGTCCTCGTAGGGGCCAATGACAGTACTTATTGTGTTGCGGACCGCTTCGTTTGTGATGTGCGCTGTGTAGGAGATGTTCAATATCTTTCTGAAACATCTCATCTCTAGCGCATTGATTCTTCTTTGGAGGTCTGCAGTGAGTGTCCAAGCCTCACAAACATACAAGAAGACTGACATCGCCAGAGAGCGCATTAGCCGGATCTTTGATCTCATGGAGAGCTTCTTGCTTTGCCAGATGTGCTTTAATTTACTCAATGCTGCCATTGTTTGGGCCACTCTGGCAAGAATTTCTGGCTTTGAGCCTTCGTCGGATATTATGGCCCCTAGATATTTGAAGGTGGAGACTTCTTCGAGTTTTTGCCCGTTTATCCGAATCTCACTTGTGAATTTTCTATTTGCCATGACCTTGGTATTTTCTGCATTGATTTCCATGCCGTACGCCTTTGCTGTTTTCTCTAGCTTTGCAAGGAATTCTTTTAGTTCGTCCTCGCTACCAGCTAGGCCGTCTATGTCATCGGCGAAGCGTAGGTTGGTTATACTTCTCCCTCCGATGCTGACTGTTCCGACATGGTCTTCTAGCACATCTGTCATGATCCTTTCAAGGAAGAGGTTTAAGAGGATGGGGGAAAGTAAACATCCTTGTCTGACACCCAACAGTGGTCTTGAACCAATCTCCCAGCTTGCTGTTGAAGAGTACTGCGCTGGTTGCTCTGTTGTAAAGGTTCTTGATCACTTCAATGAGGCTAGCATTTATGTTGAATTTGTGCATAGTTGCCCACAGTGCCGCATGCCACACTCTGTCGAACGCTTTTTTAAGTCCATAAAGACATGATAGAGGTCACTCTGGTGTTGGAGATGTTTTTCACAGAGCACTCGCAGTTTAAAAATTTGCTCCGTTGTGCTTCTTCCTGCTCTGGGCTCGCCTGTTCTTCTGAAATGATTTGCTCTGCTTGTGGTTTCAGTCTGTTCAATATGATCATAAGCATGACTTTGCTGGGGTGACTAATCATGCTGATTGTACGGCAGTTCTGACAAATCTGTAGATTACCCTTTTTTGGGAGCGTGATAACCAGAGATTGCGTCCAGGGGGCTTGGCCATTTTCCTGTCTGCCAGATATTGTTGCACAAGTTAGTTAGGATGTTTATTACGGGGTCACCTTCTGCTTGAATGAGTTCGCCTGGAATGTTGTCCGCTCCGCTGATTTCCCCTTCTTCAATTTGTGTACAGCCAGCTCGACCTCGTCGCGGAGAATAGAATGCATGTCTGTGTTAGTTGACCTTGGGCAGTTGAGCACTGATGCATCGCCTTTGGAGTCTTCATTGTAAAGCTCAGAACAGTATTCGGTCCATCTTCTGAGAATTTATTGTTCTTCTGTGATACATTTTGCGGATCTATCTTGTATGGTTGATATACGACCTTGTTTGGTGGATGTAGAGTCCTTAACAATTTTGTAAGGCTTTCTTGAATTGTTCCTTAGTAGATTTCCATCGATGTCAGAGCATTGTTGTTCTATCCATTCCTTTTTTGCTTTTACCATATCTTTCCTGATCATTGATTTATATCTCAATAAATTTCATTGAATTTAATTCAGCTGGGGCTTTTATATTTTCGACAATTTCTTTTTTTTCATTCGTAATCAAATTCTCAAAAGTACATTTAAAGTAGTGCTTGCTTTTGATTCTTTTTTAATGATTTTAAAATACTGTTTTTATATAGGCCTTTTAGTTATAAATTCTTGTTAAAACTATAAAGTTATCAACATGTATACGGTATCTAGTGTATGCATCAGCATTATCATCATCATCATCATCATGGATGAGAATGTTCCAACAAAACTAACATCAAATAAAATTAACAAATGCTGGTTCAATTCTAGATTGAAAAAGCTATGCAAACAAAAAGAGAACTTATTTAAGAAACATAAAGCTACCTATTCATATAGGATACACAAAAAATACTTAAAGATTAAACACTTGACACAAAAACTTAGTCGAAACCTCCAAAATGAATATATAAACAATGTAATTACCAAAGATAACAATAAAAACTTATGGTCCTTTATCAAATCTAAAAAAATGGAACCTTCAGGAATAGCCACACTAAAAGGCTCAAATAATAAAACCTATAATGATAATGAAACTAAAGCTAATATCATTAACACATATTTCGCATCATCTTTTTCTGCCTCAGGCGACAAGGAAGTTTTAATAAATTTAAATAAAATGGAGGAAATAGGTAACATAACTGTAGATGAGATAGGTATACATTCACTCCTAAAAAACTTTAAAATAAACAAAGCTACTGGCCCAGATGATTTGCCTGCAAGGTTATTAAAAGAACTAAGCAATGAACTGTCACCCAATCCTTGTAGTTCTCTTTCAAGCCTCTCTAAACCAGGGTAAAGTGCCCCAGGATTGGAAATTAGCTAACGTAACTCCACTCTTTAAGAAAGGGGATAAATCAGACCCTGGTAATTACAGACCTGTATCACTTACTAGTATCACCTGTAAATTACTAGAACACATAATATATAGTAGAATAGTTAACCACCTTGACAAATATAATGCCCTATGCCCACATCAACACGGCTTTAGAAAAAACAGATCATGTGAAACACAATTAATAGGTTTAATAGATGAACTATCAAAAGGCTTAGACAAAAATTATCAAATATATACAATATTACTAGACTTCTCAAAAGCATTTGACAAAGTTCACCACCTTAGTTTACTTAAAAAACTTAACTACTTTGGAATCTCAGGTTCCTTACATCACTGGATCCAAGACTTCCTTTTGGGCAGGGAGCAAACTGTAATAATTAATGGATCTAAATCTGCACCAATAAAGGTTAATTCAGGAGTTCCACAAGGAACTGTGCTAGGTCCCTTACTCTTTTTAATATATATAAATGATTTACCCAACAACATCTCAACAGGAACACAAAGTTAGGTTGTTTGCTGATGATTGTATAATCTATAGAACAATTAAATCAGAACAAGATAGCAAAATTTTACAAAAAGACCTAGATGAATTGATAAAATGGGAAACTAACTGGAGTATGAGTTTCCACCCAGAAAAGTGTCAACTGTTAAGAGTAACAAAGAAAAAGAAACAAATAAATTCAAAATATTTCATTCATGGAAAGGAACTAACCCAAACTAAAGATGCAAAATACTTAGGAGTCATAATAAATGAGAAATTATCATGGAATCCCCATGTCAATGAAGTTATTAAAAAATCAAACAAAACCTTAGGCTTTATAAAAAGAAACCTTTACAAATGTAATAAAGATATAAAACTAAAATGCTATCTCACTTTGGTGAGACCTGTACTAGAATATGCATCTTCTGTATGGGACCCATCCACCAAAGAAAACATTGATAAAGCTAGAACAAATCCAAAAAAGAGCTGCCAGATTCATCACTGGAGAATATTCAAAACTGACTAGAATAACACCATTAGTTTAATCATTAAACCTTGAAACACTAGAGGATAGAAGGACCAAGAGCAAAGTAGTAATCATACATAAAGCAATTAACTCTAATTTAGAAATACAACACAAAGATAACTTAATACAACCCTCAGATAGACATAAGGATAAAAACACCTTTCTTATTCCGTATGCGAGAACAAACTCATACAAATTTTCGTTCTTCCCGTCCGGAATTCGGGCGTGGAATGGGTTGCCTGAAGAAACCAGGAAAGCCAACACTTTATCAACATTTAAAACTCTAATAAGAATGCAGGACTAAACACAAACCATAGATAAGCGTAGGACGCAATAATCTTCTGTATAGAAGGAGCGTCTGAAACAGATAAGATAAGATAAGATAAGATCATTTCTGTGTCCGTTGGTGGGAGCGCATGGACACATCAATGGACAATGAATGGACACATCAATGGACAACGAATGGACACATCAATGGACAACGAATGGACACATCAATGGACAACCAACTCGAAATTCGCTTATCTTGAGCAGCGGCCAGTAATTCATTTAACCTCAACCCTGTCCAATCGTTTAACTTGTCGTGACCTCTTCGCTGCCACTTTCTGAAGTACCTTAAAGGATGATTTTTGTCAGGCTATCATGTCGCAGCACGTGACCCCAAAATTCTAGCTCTCTTGTATGTCGATGTAATGGTTACTTGACGGCCCACAACGGCGGTTATTCTGTCACAGACATACTCATTGGTCTTGTGTTCTAGAAAGACATCTGGCAAAGTATTCGCTGAAGGAACAACCTATTATCATTAAAAAAGCGAAGTAACTATTTAACTACTCAATATTGAACGTGTAACAAATAGACTGATCAAATCTGATCTATTCATAAAAATAAAAACTATAAACATAACAAAATACATTTCAATGTTACTGAGAAGACATTAACCATTGATCTATTTATAGCTCAGTTTATTCCAATGGCTTCAATTCAGCTGTTGCTTTTATATTTAAACAGAAATTCAAATCAAATCACAGAAATACAATTCCGTGAGTGATTTCTTTTATGTCTGAATGTTTTTAAAATTTTTTTTATGAATAGCCCTATAGAATTATAAATTATTGTATAATCTATAAAGTGATTAAATCATATCAGGTATCTAGAATAGATATAACATTGTAAAAAGTAAAGTCACTATTAAACTAGTCACTAGTCAATATTGAACATGTAACAAAAATAAAAATCAAATATGTTCTATTTTGATAGATTGGAATTAAAATTTATTATAAAAAAAAATAATAATTTCAATGTTATGTAACATAAGACATTTTATAATGTTAAAAACCATTAATTTCGGAGCAATAAGTAGGATAGAGATTAAGTCATTATAAGAGTTGAAAAGTCAGCATTTGTAATAATTGTACACAGATATATCTTAAGTTTATTTTAACTACAGCTATAGCTTTTTTTTGTTGGACAAATAATGTTTGATATTATAATTTAAATCCACCACCACCATCACCCTCACCGACGCCCCCACCCCAGTGACCTCATTCTCCTCCTCCGCCTCCCAAATGCTAACCAAAACCTCCATAACATGCGTCCGTCACCCAATTAGACGCGTCTGTCACCCAATTAGACGTGTCTGTCACCCAATTAGACGCGTCTGTCACCCAATTAGACGCGTCTGTCACCCAATTAGACGTGTCTGTCACCCAATTAGACGTGTCTGTCACCCAATTAGACGCGTCTGTCACCCAATTAGACGCGTCTGTCATTAGACGTGTCTGTCACCCAATTAGACGCGTCTGTCACCCAATTAGACGTGTCTGTCACCCAATTAGACGTGTCTGTCACCCATTTAGACGCGTCTGTCACCAAATTAGACGCGTCTGTCACCCAATTAGACGCGTCTGTCACCTAATTAGACAACTAAATCAACCCACTAAATTCCTTACAATAAAACCCATCATGAAGCTTGTTAAATTGTAGCTTGACTCTGGCGTTGATGTTTATAGCCCTGTTGTTTGGTGAAATACTTTGGCGTCTCCGGCCTTCTGTGATAAGAAATAAAAATTATATTTAACAAAAGTTGAAAACATGAAGTTTTGGAGAAAGTACGAGACTGGTAATAATGTGTTTTCTTTTTTTCAATTCTCAAACTAATGTAATATACGTAAATATTCCTTTTCTTGGCACATTGTGAAATATTTTTGAATGCCCTAATACCGTTATTCCTGAAGCGATCCAGGGGGGGGCTGTGCAGGCCACTGGTCAATTTGGGGGGGGGCGGTGAATAACTGTAAGGGGGCGGTGAAAGCATAAAAAAGGAAGAGAACATTTAGAAAATTATAATTTATGTATTCTGCTCATAAGGTTCTATTTTTCGTTTTGGACATTGGTTTGGTTACCGCATTTGCATTTAGTTGGTTTTTTTTATATGTGCAATTGCGCACTTCGAGACTGCAAGAACATTTGAAATAAAATTAACGGGGAATAAAAAAGATAAGGATTTATATAATTTTCAAACACTAAAATACAAATTTATCAAACAACTGACTTTGACAAAACTCTTTTTCAACAGCAACCAAACAAGTTGGCATTTGCTTGGGAGCTTATTACAATACTTCATTATTGATTGCCAAATCGGGTAAATCTCATACTATTGGTAAAGAACAAATTATACCGGCTATAAGTGAATTAATGCGGACTGTGGTACATAGGCAAGCATCTGACATTGTCAAGCAAAATTTGTTTAGCAATAATACAGTTCAAATCATAACTGATGAAAAGACTCAAGGTGTTGAAGATACATTGTGTAGCTATTTAAAACATCTCTGTTTTCTATTCAACTTAAGGAGTCAACTTTGCCAGGAAATGAAGCTTTACTTGTGCCATACGTGCGGTTCACAAAGGAAAAACACATTTGCTAAGAACAATTATTTGATAAATATTTGCAAACTTATTCCAAAAAGTAGCAACAAATAACGAATTTAGTTTTAAATTCAAACTTTGCTATAAACAATTCTGACTGTAAAAGGAGATCCTGAAGTATGGGCTGTAATTTAAAATTTCGTAATTACATTTCCTTCATCATATTTAGTGGAATGTAGATTCAGTGCGGTAACTAAGTTTTTAATAAAAAATCCAAATAGTAAATTGCGGTTAAGTAAGATTACTGCTGACGAAAATAAAACCGAGGATTTCTAGATTGATAGCAGCAAACCAGGTTCATCGTCTCATTTATATGATTTTGAATTTGTGTGTGTGCGCTAACAATCTTGAGTGCGTGTGTGTGTGTGTGAGTGTGTGTTGAACTATTATTGAATTTTGGAACCAGGTTACTGGTTATTATCCGTATGAATGCATTCAAATTGCAGTCAGTTAACATCGATCTGTTCTTATACTTATTTATTTTCATACAAGAAAAAGCTTGCTCACAGATGTATGTGGGCCCAAATAGTGGCAAAAGTATGACAGCAAAATTGTTTAAAGTGTGGAAACGCCCCACCTAGCAAAAGCAAAAAAATAATAAAAACTCAAGCAGAAAAACTACCTTGAACTTCTCCTTCAGGTCATAATCTGCTTTTAGGTTAAGCAGTTCTAACATTATATCCTCTGGGGCTTAATCAGCTTCTGCACTAAATTGCGAACTGAAGATATTGAAGAGTGGTTCTAGGTTATTGTCGTCTTGGAACCTCCTTTCAAATTACATAGCAAATAATCCAACTGAGCCTTGCACTTGTCAGCAATTTTACAAGAAACGGTTTTCTGTTTTAGCAAAAGGAAATGGAAAAGCCTGTTTTCACCTGCTTGCCCGGAGAACAGGGAGAGTTTTGTCTGAAATAATTTAACATACACATAAATTTCACACATAAAGTCTGACTTCCACTCTTCATTAAATATGGAAGTAACAAAATCACAAACAAAACCCTTCCTCTCCAGCAACATAACTATTTCTTCCTTGAGATCTCATACTCGCCTCAATAACTTGACCAGGCTCAGCCAGTGGACACTGCCGTGGTAGATAATATAATATTCAAATCTTCAAACGGTGCTTTTAACACATGTGATTAAGTTCCTTGGTTTTTACAAAGTTTATCATTCTAACAACTGCTTGAAATTCAACATAGCCTTACACAAATTTTTCTGATGGTATTGAATAAATCTTGGCCTGTAGTTGTGTCTTTGAGTGCCTCAACACAGAGTAATTCTTCGTTAAGCTCAAAACGAGGATGTATTCCCCGTATAAAAACCAACAATTGTGCTGTTCCTATACATTGGTACTTTAATCCAATGCGAGAGTACCAAAAAAAGTCTTTGCTTGCATCTCGAAGTTGGTGCATCAAATTGTCACTTTTTTTTCCAAAACGTCTGACTAAAGTTCCCTTGATAAAGAAATAGTGTCAAATTATGTTTTCTGTTCAGGACACACATGTCAAGCATTTTTTGATAAATTCACTGTCAGAAAAAGGCTTGTTCCGTTTAACGATCTTATGAGATATCTCCAAACTGGCTTCGGTTGCAGCATCCTGTAATTAATTAATGGTGAAAATATTTTGCTGCTTCTTTAAATTATTAACAAACTTCTTGCATTTCCTGTTTCTCTCTAGGTTCGTTAAATTGTGCTCGAAACACAAATGTTTTGTTTCGTGGTATCTTTTTAAGTCACACTCATTAAAGACGCACACACATTCATGGAACAGCAAGCAGGCTGCTTTTCTCCCAACGCTTGTGATGCAATATTTAACAGTTAATTCATCATTTAAAAAAGACATTCGTCCTCAATCTTACTTTCTTTGGTAGCACTCATTGTTAAATCTACGTCTATTTGCTTTTAAATCAAAAATTTTCAAAACCGTTTCGAAATGTAAATCGTAAACAAAAGCCATTTCTGGTTGAGATGAAATGTAGTTTCAAACAGCTATGCTAACAATTAATGACGAATGATTCTGAAGCCATAAAACCTATTATATATCTCTATATTCGAATCAAATGCTGGGAATAAAATTTCAATAATATATAAAAAAAATTATAAGCAAAGAAAATTAAAAGACACAAGATCGCCACATGTACATGCCCACAGGCCGCATAATATACTCTGAATGGCTGCATGCGGCCCACTGATCGTAGTTTGCCTATCCCTGTGTTAAAATAATATTTAAAAAATTCGGGGGGCGCTGAGTAATATTTTTACTGGAAAGTGGGCGGTAGGCCAAAAAAGTTTGAGAACCACGGCCATAATACAACGGTGGCCAAACTGCGGCTCGCGAGCCGCATGCGGCTCTTCTGTGTTCACTTAGCGTCTCACGAACAATTGATGGAATAAAACTTTTCGTTTGAAATATATGATGTGAAATACGCTTAACAGCAAAACGCTTAAGAAGAAATATCTATCAAAATAAAGTACGGTCTCGACAAAATACGAAGTATTTTGATACGAACTTTTCCCCTGAACAAGAAACAAAAAATCTATTAACACTAAATGATTTAGGTTCTTTGAATGAATCAAGGAAAACGACATAACAATAGTTTTTATATAATATGACATTATAATGTTATTGAAAACAAAAGTCAAATGAGTTGCTTTTTTTTTAAATGAGACATTATTTAAGATGCTGATTCATTTATTTCTACCATCGTACCATTAGGCTCCTCGCCAGGGCGGACAACTGAGCGACACCTTGGACTTCCTAAGAATTACAGCGCATACAATTTGTGTAAGTATAATATAATATCTTTGTTTGTCGGGTGAAACATTTAGCATACATAATGGATTCTGCGAAAATTTGCACGCACTTTTTTTAAAGTTATTATTTTATTATTATTATTTATTTATTTGAACAACCAAAGTTGGATGGTACGTTGCATTATACGAGTAACAAAGCCCGTCCTAGGACGTCACGCATTGAACTCTGCGGCATATTGTCTAGGAGTAACAGTAGTAATTAGCAGGAGTGACGCACTTCCTGATGGGAACACAGTACTGAATGATGACAAAAGTACTGCATACAAAATAACTCGTTTTGAACGTCCGCGTAAAGTTGTTGAATATGTAAATACTAGTTTGTGCTGCGGCGCCCCCCCTTTTTTAAGGGCGCCTACGGCGCCCACCTTTTTCAAAAGCCCCCCTAACTTGTCCTTGTATGATAAATACGTAATATTAAAATTTCTTAAATGTACACAAAGTATTTTATATTAAAAAAAAATTTAATTAATTCTTTTTTTTTAATGTCAAAAGCCCAAGTAACTTATCTTTGTGTGATAAATACGAAATATTCCTGAAATGTACACAAAGTATGTATATAATATAGGTTGTGCTGCGGCGCCACTTTTATTTACGGTGCCTACGGCTCCCACTTTTTTCAAAAGCCCAACAAACTTGTCCTTGTATGATAGATGCGTAATATTAAACCTTAAATGTACACAAAGTAATTTAAAATAGAGGTTGTATTTTTTACAGTGCTAATCACCACACGATTTTTAAACTAATTTTAGAAAGCAGCGCACCAAATTACTGCACCAAAAAATAACTATTTAAGCACTACCTACAACACACAATTTTAAAAAAGCAGAGTGATGTCCCTTAGCGTTAGGCTACATAATTGAGCGTAAATATATATATAATTTTTTTTATTTTTTCTCCGTTAGTGATTGGCTGTAGGAATCCTTAGGAGTTTGAGGGACCAATCGCTATCGATGACCGCACAGGCAACGGCCTTTTATTCTATTGGATACTATTATTTATTATTAGTAATTAGCTAATAATAGTAGTAAAATAATAAAAGTATGCATCAATTAGTCTTTTGGCATTTGTTTGTCATGAATACAACCACATTGCTTTAGGACAAGGGTTAGCAGTTTGTGCTGTGGAAAAAGTATATTTGTCCTCGTCTTTACTGTTGTGTAGTATTAACATTTACTAACCTTCAGTGGGGTCCATGGATTTAATTCACTGGCTCAAAATAGGGAAAATATTATATGTAGATTCAGCCTAGAAAAGATCATCAGAAAAACATCATGACAAAAAGAAGTGACCGAGACAATCTAATCAGAATAACAAATGTAGTGGTAGAACTGACCAAGACAATAAAATCAGAGTAACTCATGTAGTAGTAGAACTGACCAGCACAAGAGAAATTTATTTATTCCAATGTTATGACTCGACCAAAGTAAAGAACTCACTTAAGGTTGGTTTGACCCAGTGCACCAGCTCATGGTGTCACCCTGTGCTGTAGCTCATGGCGTCACCCAGTGGTAGCTCATGATGTCACCCAGTGCGCTAGGTCATGGTGTTACCCAGTGCGGTTGCTCATGGTGTTACCCAGTATGGTAGCTCATGGTGTCACCCAGTACCGTAGCTCATGGTGTCATACACTGTAGTAGCTCATGGTGTCACTCCCTCACGACCTACCACATAACTTACTCTGAGTCTGCCATCTCCATATAACGGGAACATACAGAATTTAAAGCTCTTTTCTCACCCCTAGTGATTGTGTCACCCGGTGCGGTCCGCACCCCCGCACTCCTCCTGTGGCGCAAAAAAAAATTAATAAAAATAAATTAAAACCCTGTTAGAATGTTGAGTTCCCACGTGCTACACTTCTTGAAGGTATCCGATGTGTTGCGTGGACAGAAGCTGACATTCAAGGTTCGCTACATGAAAGATATTGGAAAGCTGGCCAATCAGAGTCCATCAAGTCTAAAAAGCCTTGCTGGTAAAGGATCGGTCTCTTTCGCTCATAGATAGCACGACCTAGAGTCGGTATCGCCCACAGCGCACATACGTCATAGCATGAAGTTAACGATTAACTTATAGCTTCGCCAGTCAAAAAGTCAGGCAACTAAAGTCCAATTAAGGGTTACTTTGATTGCAGTTTTATTAGTGTACATTAATCTAATTATGTTGGATATGATTCACACGTCATCATGTTTTCATACTCAGTTAACAACTTCCCTGCCCGTGGGGTTACTCATTAAATACCACACGTTTTCATACTCAAGATCATTGCGTCATATGCTTACATACGCGTTTCGTTTACCTCTACGAAATCTTGTATTAAGTGTAATTTTAAGATTAAAAGTTATTTAGTCAAAGAATTTTTATTCAATTGTGGGAATATAGAAAGTGCCTTGTGTGTTTTGATTTCCACAACATTAGCTTTAGTATACGCAATATCTATGTTTACTTACATGGCGCCATTTTGTTTCTATGATATGTTTAAAATATATGATTTTAAAACAAATAATAAAAACTCGGAATAAGTATTTCAATGCAATTTCTAACAAAGAATTTCCGATTTTTTTAAACCAAGTTTTTATTAACATGTTTTCGTTCCGGTCTGTCTACAAAATTGTACATTTTCCAAAATAAAATTAAACCAATTCTGATGTCCTAGAGATTTCAAAATTTTACCACATATAGATCTTGGAGGACAATGCATTGTATCAAAATTTCAGATCGATCGAATGTACCATAATTAAATTAATGCATTTTTAGTTTTTCTCTATATAGCATCTGTATCCGTCTGCTATTGTTCACATCCACGTGCCACCGGAGTTCACCCCAGCCATCGTTGACCACATCGCCGTGTTTAACAGCAAGGGAACTTCACTCAAGTTCAGTCTGTAAATGTTTTTCGCGCGATGCGTATTATATTGAACATAATAAATACTTCAAGAATAAATTATAATCAAAAGGAAGCGACAAAACTCACCATAGCATACACTTAGACTAAAAAGAATAAAATAAAGAGAAGTAAAAAAAAGATTGTTAAAAATTACGTTTTAATAAGTGGACTAAAAAGAAGAAAATAATTTAAAACTTAAAAGTTCAAGTACTTTGAGTTGATATGACTAAAAATGTGTGGCGGGTGCTCATGCGGTTTAACATATGCAGTTCACTCATTCTCTAACTTATAGAGCTCTCTTTTGCCTTCTAAATTATAAATCTATAATTTTTATACCAAACACATATCTTTGTGTTGTATAATTTATAATTTAGAATGGGATTTTGAAGCACCCGCCCCACGTTTTTAGTCATATCAAATGACAGTACATGAATTTATAAGTTTTAAATTATTTTCTTCTTTTTAGTACCAACCCATGTACCAAACCAGTACCTACCCATGTACAAAACCAGTACCTACCCATGTACAAAACCAGTACCTACCCATGTACAAAACCAGTACCTACCCATGTACAAAACCAGTACCTACCCATGTACAAAACCAGTACCTACCCATGTACAAAACCAGTACCTACCCATGTACAAAACCAGTACCTACCCATATACAAACCAGTACATACCCATGTAAAAAACCAGTACCTACCCATGTACAAAACCAGTACCTACCCATGTACAAAACCAGTACCTAACCATGTACAAAACCAGTACCTAACCATGTACAAAACCAGTACCTACCAATGTATCAAACCAGTACATACACATGTACAAAACCAGTACCTAACCATGTACAAAACCAGTACATAACCATGTACCAAACCAGTACCTACCCATGAACAAAACCAGTACCTAACCATGTACAAAACCAGTACCTAACCATGTACAAAACCATTACCTAACCATGTACAAAACCAGTACCTACTCATGTACAAAACCAGTACCTACCCATGTACAAAACCAGTACATACACCTGTACAAAACCAGTACCTACCCATGTACAAAACCAGTACCTACTCATGTACAAAACCAGTACCTACCAATGTACAAAACCAGTACCTACCCATGTACAAAACCAGTACCTACTCATGTACAAAGCCAGTACCTACCCATGTACCAAACCAGTACCTACCCATGAACAAAACCAGTACCTAACCATGTACAAAACCAGTACCTAACCATGTACAAAACCAGTACCTAACCATGTACAAAACCAGTACCTAACCATGTACAAAACCAGTACCTACCAATGTACAAAACCAGTACCTAACCATGTACAAAACCAGTACCTACCCATGTACAAAACCAGTACCTACCAATGTATCAAACCAGTACATACACATGTACAAAACCATTACCTACCCATGTACAAAACCATTACCTAACCATGTACAAAACCATTACCTAACCATGTACAAAACCAGTACATACACATGTACAAACCAGTACCTACCCATGTACAAAACCAGTACCTACTCATGTACAAAACCAGTACCTACACATGTACAAAACCAGTACATACACCTGTACAAAACCAGTACATAACCATGTACAAAGCCAGTACCTAACCATGTACAAAACCATTACCTACCCATGTACAAAACCAGCATCTAACCATGTACCAAACCAGTACCTACCCATGTACAAAACCAGTACCTAACCATGTACCAAACCAGTACCTAACCATTTACCTAACCATGTACCAAACCAGTACTTAACCATGTAAAAAACCAGTACCTACCAATGTATCAAACCAGTACCTAACCATTTACTTCACCATGTACCAAACCAGTACCTACCTATGGCAGTATAACAAAAGACAAGTCACCCTTCAAGGCACTGTAAAAGAAGGTCGGTGAAGAAATCGACAGTGGGAAAGTTGGCTTAACAAAATAAATAAAGGTAAAAAAATGATTTTTAAAAACCACTTTTTTATAAGTGGACTAAAAAGAAGAAAATAATTTAAAACTTATAAGTTCAAGTACTTCGATTTAATATGACTAAAAACGTGGGGCGGGTGCTTATGAGGTTTAACATATGCGGTTCACTCATTCTCTCACTTATAGATCTCTCTTTTGCCTTCTAAATTAGAAATCTTTAATTTCTATACCAAACACCCGTAAATAAAATAAAATAAAATATTTAAGTGGAACTTTTATTTAAAGTTTCTTGTTTGGATGTGACGTCACATTTCTCTAACACCCCCCCCCCACACACACAAGTCACACATCGTCACAAATATGTAGACAACCCCCCCCCTCCGCTTTCCCCTAGGTGCGTGAAATCGCCGTCTCGTTGTGTGTTTATAACGGCTAAGGCACCGGTGGGCGAAAGATACACTTCATCTAATTTCAAGAAATGTAAATACAAACCCGACTGATATATTTTTAATGATGTTTAAACGTTTGGTCTGAATCAAATGTTAATTACTTTCAAGCAATGAAAAGTTCAAAATTTCGTTTGCAATAAATTATATAACATTATTGCATATCAGTCTTGACTCAGTTGGTCTCGAATGCGGTTTAATTCCATATGGAGCGAACGTACCAAATCGTTTTATAAGTATATTTCGATGTGGATCCAATCATGGTTATTGCTTGCATATAAAATACCAGTAACTGCCAAATCTGAAATGCCGTCATGGTCAACACTGTTAAAATGTTTAGACACAGGACATTGAACCTGTTTATTTATATTATACAGGTGTTCTCTAAACCGATCTCCAAGACGACGACCTGTCTCACTCAAGTAAATTTTATTACACCTTATACAAAGAATTGCAAAAATCACGTTGCGATCTTGTGCAAGTGAATCCATCTTTTATTATGAATTTTTGAAGAGGGAAAGAAATTTTGTTAATTTCAGTCACATGTGGACATGTGTTGCAACGGTTACGGTTGCAACCTTTTGTTCCAATATGTATAATAACAGTTAAGAACAAATTTGGTTTCTTCATAAGATGAGATTAGTCTATAAATTCGTGTAAGGCTTTGGCAGTTATACAGAATTTAGAAAACAGACATGATTTTCGTACACCAGCTAATCTACTGGACTTTGAAATTTTGTCTTCAAATTAGAGTATTCAAAATATCCCACATGACATAGTCAGGCAAGCAATATTTTAACCCCATGAATTGAAAGAAAAAATTAATACATTCAAGTCTGGGTGGTTTATTTAAGTTTATAAAGATATTTAGGCTCGAAGTTACCCTGCCTAAAATTATATAATTAATTCGAACATTGCTTACAACTGTCTTGCAAGGTGTTAAAAGGCTTCTTTAAAATTATTTTAATGAAAAAATTAATAACGATCAAATACAAATACACCAAAATTGTATAATCTATTGCTATTTTGGCTATTGAGCAAGTCATGGCTGAAAACATTGATACATGAAAGATTGAGCCATGAGGAAAAACATAAAACTTTAATTTCATTAAAGAAATGAAGCCTTTCTTTTTAACATAAAAATATATAGGGTTCTCACTATTACTTTCAAAATATTTTTACTTTTTGCTATATAGCGTTAACATATTTTCCTGGGGGGGGGCGGAAAATTTGGTTACTGCCCCGGGCGGCACATACCCAAGCTACGCCGCTGGTATATAATATGACTTTATCATTTTATTGAAAACAAACGTCAAATAGGTTGCAATAAAAAAAAAGAGACATTATTTAAGATGATGATTCATTTATTTCTACCATCGTACCATTAGGCTCCTCGCAAGGGCGGACAACTGAGCGACGCCTTGGGCTTCCTAAGAATTACAGCGCATACAATTTGTATAAGTATAATATAATATCTTTGTTTGTGGGGTGAAATATTTAGAATAAATAATGGATTCTGCGAAACTTCGGACTCACATTTTTCAAATTTATTATTATTTTATTATTATTATTTATTTATTTGAACAACAAATGTTGGATGGTACGTTGCATTATACTATGTACTATTATTTATTATTCGTAATCAGCTGGCGACTTGTTGCGGTTATATTACAAAAAGTAGACATCTTTTAGTCAATTAGTCTTTTGCCATTTGTTTGTCGTGAATATAAGGGGCCGTCCATAAATGACGTCACGCGCCTAGGAGGGAGAGGGGGTCAAGCATTTGTGACGATGTGTGACGATGGGGTGAGTGGGTTAAAGAATTGTGACGTCACATCAAAAAATCGCGCAACTTTAAATAATATTTCCACTGTTACGAGTAGCCCTGTCAACGGGTACCCGGGCAGTAAAATTGCGCTCATGTATCCGTGAAAATGTAGCTGCAATGTCTATACTCTATAACAGTGATGGCGAACCTTTTTGGGTCCGCGTGCCCAAAGTTAAAACCTACTTATATATAGCAAAGTACCAATACGAAGTGCCAGAGCAGTGGTTTGATTAAGGAAATAATAATTTAGTTGCGCGACGGCTGATGAGGCTCTGCGTGCCGTCTGTGGCACGCGTGGCATAGGTTCGCCATCACTGCTCTATAACAACAGTGGTGTAAACTGCGATTCTTATGTGTTCACATTACGGATCTCGAACATTTATCAAATAAACAGTTTTCTTTTGAAATATTCCCTGTGACATACTGTTAACACGAAAATGTTTAAGAAGTATCTGTCCAATGGAAATGAAATAAAGTTTTGACTAACTACAAGGTATTGAGATACAACTTTTCCCTCTGAATATGAAACAAAAATAATAAAACACAAAAAAAAGATTTGTCTTTGAATGAATCAATGACAGGTAGTTAACGAGTCTTCGAAATACGGTGACATTATTTAGTTACAAGTTGTGCAATTTTTAAAAAAATCTAACACCCCCCCCCCTCATTCCTTCCTCCACTCCTATCGCGACCATGTTAAAAAAGTATTCGTCTAAAAAAAATTAAAAGTATATTTTAGTCGTTTAAAGATATTTACCGCAATAGCAAAAAATAAATGAATATTTTTTTTAATCTTGTCAAAACAAAGGGTTGAAAATATTTTGGGCTTGATTTAAATTGTAAAAGTTAAATGTTTGGTTTGTAAATGGTTGGTGATGTAATAACTGTTACCACCCACCCACAGGTGTTGACGCGCCTTGCTGAAAAAATTTAACAAACTCGCGCGATTTACACTCCTTTGTGTTTCTTGTGTAGGCCTAGCAAAAGAACTGATTTTATTAAGACCTAAAAAGCTGTCAGTGTGTAAAGTTTATCAATTAAAAAGTTAAGCTGCGTGGTTGCGCAGTTCTCTAGCCGGCGACGCGGAACAGTTTAAAATAATAGCAAATTGTGTAGTATTGCACTCAAAATGGATGCTGTGCAGCTTTGTTCAACGACTTTTTTTTATTTTGCACATGAAACTTAGAGGAAACATTGACCGCCGCCTAGATCAGTGCTACTCAAAGTGGTGGTCCGCGGACCGGCACCGGTCCGAGGATCATCAGCTGCCGGTCCGCAGAAATTATCCAGAAAGAAAAGAAAAAGCACATACAATATAAAAAAACACATACATTTTATTAATTATATAATTTAAATAATTATAAATTAATGTTATTTTTGCGTGTTAATGGGAAACAGAGGCGAGTTTTCTAACTGGCCCACACCGTAAAAATAGATCTTTAAGATTTCTTACACCAGCATTTGGAACTTGCCATCTGCTGATGTAAACAAAACGTCCGACTGAAAATAAATTTAAATGAACAGATTAATAACTTATATTGATTTCAATGAAATATTTAGTAAATTTTAGTGAATATTATAAAAATAATAAGTTTAAAGAAAAAAAATGTAATTTTGACCATGTCACTGTGTATTTATTTTTAAGTTAAAATTTTTTATTATTATTTTTTATTATTATTTTTTTATTATTTTTTTTTACAAACAGCATTGATGTGTTGATTTTATTTATTTGAATTAATTTATTTAAAGTCTCAATAAGTAAAAACGAACGTGTATGAACAATAAGCCATTACTGATTAAGATTTTTCTGGTCAAAAATGTGGATGACATAAGTTGTTGTTTCCAAATATATTAAAATAATACAATTATATTTGTAAATACATGTATATGGATATACAAATAGGAACTATATTTTGTCAGTGAGAAAGTCAGTTTATCTTAAAATAATTTTTTATTGTCAACATCTGATGTGCATTACAATTTAATTGTCAGTAATCGCTGCAACACAAAGCACCGGTGCAAATATATTTTATCAATTGCGTTGTCGTTGAGAAAATTTAGGTTACTAGTTAAGAATTGTTCATTTATTTTAAACTCTTTTAAAAATTTCATTTACAATGCTGTGAGACCTACCATTATTAACTTGTGCTACTTAAAAAAATAATATTTAGTAACTCTTATACTTACGTTACAAAAAATTAAATTCAAATAAAATACATTTTAAATATTGCCTTTATTTATAATTACATAAGCTATTAAATTAATATATTAATGTCAATTACCGTACATTTATCTTTAACAATTCAAGCGGTCAACATTGATCCTAGACTTTTGTTATGCAAGTGGCACGCCACTTTACTTCGAACCCTAAATATTTAGGGATACAATGTAATTCAATGGTTTTCATACTTATCAGTTAACGTTAATTTTAAAAACTCTATTATATTCTTTTTTTTCACTTCTAACTTTTCATAAAATTGGTAACTGGACCGTCGAAAAAAAATTAATTAAATTGACTTTGATACTCAATCAGGGAGGCAATCATTTATTATTAATATATATTTTTTTATCATTGATAAAAGTGAGGCCTAACATATGACACCTTTTATTCTCAAACAACATTTTTAGTGAACAATTCATAGTTCATATCATAGTTCCAGTCCCTGACGGTGAAAAACACGGGTGACGTAAAGTAGTTACCGCCCACGAACATCAAGACAAGTGGTTATTCTTTTCAAAATTTGTCGGATATAACTAACCGAAGTCATGCCAAATATTTTAGGGCTGGTGGGGGCACGTCGCTGCCACGTCTATACAAGGAAAATAGTGCACCGGTCCCTAGTGCAATGGAAAAGCTCCTGCTGGTCCGCCGTACTAAAAAGTTTGAGAAGCACTGGCCTAGATGACATTAACATTCAAGCTTCTGGGCCCTGTGACCTGACTGAACGATACATCGTTGTTGTTGACATTTTGCTTGAATATTCAGTTTACTGTGGTTTTAGTTTAATTATGAATATGAATATGACGAATGCATTTACAGCAGGAATAAAAGTTTGTAGAGCACAATAGTATGTTTTTGGAAGTATGCTGTTAGCTACTGTGTGAAATTAGGTGCATAGATAGTGGCTCGGTTGTATTTTATAGCCATCATGACCACGAAAATTATGCGGCGTTTTGGACGTGTATCTGCGCAGCCTTTTTCAACAATATTGACAGTTACGATTAGGGATGTACCGGATTTCGGCTCCGGTAAATATGGAATCCGGCCATTTTTACAAATCCGGCTTCGGCAGAATTTCACTTCATAAATCCGCCAAAATCCGGCTGGCTAGTAGAGCAATAAAATGTATACATATAATGGCTCCAGCTCCGTCAAATCCTGCATCTGGCATTTTTTACAAATCCGACTCCGGCTTCGGCCGGATTTCGCTTTATAAGTCTGTCTGAATCAAGCTCCGACCGGGTTTTAAAAATGTGAATCCTGTACACACTTAGTTACGATATTAAATGGATTGCAGACTTACACTGAATACATATTTAAATGTCAAAAGAAATTATTTGAAACATGCTTATTGTCATTTAGAAAATACAGCTTCGTCAAAGCTTTGTGACGTAATATTGGAGGGGGGTCTAAGTTTTTGTGACGAAGTGAGACGAGAGGGGGTGGGTTAAAAAATTCGGCCAAGATCGCGTGACGTCATTTATGGACGGCCCCTAACCACATTGCTTTAGGACAAGGGTTAGCCGTCTGTGGATCAAGTCCTATTTGTCCTCGTCTTAACTATCGTTGGTAGTATCAACATTTACTTTACCTTCTGTGGCGTCCATGTCTCATCGGTACAGATTGCTCCAAAACGGACTCACCCTAGAAAAGATCGTCAAAGTAAGACATGCAGTAGTAGAACAGACCTAGACAATAGAATCAGAGTAAGACATGTAGAAGTAGAACAGACCTAGACAATAGAATCAGAGTAAGACATCTAGTAGTAGAACTAGTAGTAGGGGACGCGGTCGAGTGGCAGCGCGCTCGACTAGCGTTCCGATGGTCAAGGGTTCGAATCCATGTGAAGGCATGGATTTGTTCCCGGTGCCTAGAGCGTCCCTGAGTCCACCCAGCTCTTAGTGGGTACCCGACTTCAGTTGGGGTAGTAAAGGCGGCTGGGCATTGTGCTAGCCACACAATCCCCTCGTATGCCGTGGCTATTGAAACTTGTGAACGCTGTTTCACTTGCCCCAAAGGCCATTCATGGTCTGAGAGGGAACTTACTACTACAAGTAGAACCGACCAAGACAATAGAATCAGAGTAAGACATGTAGTAGTAGAACTCACCAGCACAAGAGAGATTTATTTATCTAATGTCATGACTCGAACAACGTAAAGACCTCACTTGGGTTGGTATCACCCAGTGCGGTAGATCATGGTGTCACCCCCTACCACATAACTTACTTCGACTCTGCCGTTTCTTACAACGGAAACATACAGAATTTAAATTTCTGATGTCACCCGTTGTGATCCGCAACCCTGCCCCCTTCTTGTGACGCCTTTTACCCCCCCCCCAAATATTGTTAGAACGTTGAGATCCTACGTGTGACAATTCTTGAAGGTATCCCATGAGTTGCGGGGACAGATGCGGACATTCACTGTTGGCTAAATGAAGGAAATTGGACAGTTGGTCAGTCAGAGTCCATCAAATAAATAAACAACCCCGTAAAAACAAAGTTTTTCCCTATAAATCCATTTTATATGAGACATAACTAAAAGTATTGATTATGTTCAAACGCGACAAAAATTTATAGTCTGGACCAAATTATATCCCCTGGCTTTAAAAAATCCGGTGGAAGGGGGAGGAGGTGTGGACATCGACGGGTGGCGTCAACGCGTTAACTCAACTGGCACGCGGAAGAAAAACAATAACAAACTGTGAAATTGAATTACATATGTTATATAGAGATAAACAAAAAAATGCATTAATTTAATTACGGTACGGTCGATCGATCTGAAATTTTGATACGATGCATTCATTGTTAGATGACACGAGTATATGTGCAAAATGTCAGCTCGATAGCAGCACGGGAAGTGTGTCATTTTTTAATTTTGTTTTTCCCCCGCCCATGACAGACAGAGAACGAGAGACGGTGGTGAAGTTCATATAAAGGATTTAAAAGTCTTGCTGGCAAAGGATCGGTCTCGCCCACAACGCACGTACGACATCGTTTGGAATTTACGATTAACTTACAGCTTCACGAGTCAAAAGTCCGGCAGGGCGGGTCTTAGCAATTGTGGGACCCCTTGCGGCTTAGTTTGCTAAACAGACTGTGTGAGGCCCAGTTTTGGTAGGAATAAGGAATTAATAAAGATAATAAGGGAAAATTAAGATAGGCGGGGTTTCTGAAAGCGCGGGCCCTCTGCGGCCGCAGAGGTTGCAGTGGACTAATACCGGCCCTGAGTTAAAGTAAGGGTTAACCTTTGATTTCAGCTTTATTAATGTACATGTTGGATACGATTCACACGTCGTCATGTTGATAACCATTAGCGCCCACATCAGAGTACCACCGTGTGTGGCCATCCATGATTACCTCACCCTAAAACATTATACATAATTTGGAATGTATAAACCTGAACGCCATCACGCCCCATCCTAAAGATGGTGATACCGGTGTTTGGTCCTTGCAATATCCGGGAAAGTTCTATTAATTTTATTTACTTCCCCCATATTATTGCGCTGACGGTGAGAAGGATCATGTTTAAAAATCTATGTATCCTCAAAAGTATACACTTTCATCGCTTCGTTCTCAATTCGTGGACGTTGGAATGGACAAAAATGTAAAGGCGTAAATTTTTTTAAATTTATTTCCATTTTTTTAAACTTCTAGTCCGGTTTCAGGCTACCACCTACCAGAAAGAAGCCCATCCTCATAAGTCACGGTTCACTGCGTGATTACTGGACCCTTCCAGCACTCCAACGCATCCTCTACTGTCAACATCTGAGCATTGCCCTGCAGAACTACGCCCCTGCAACAGCCGGTGTCAAGACCCCAGTTCCCTATACACGGAGTCTGCACGTCATCCACTACCCGGTGACAAGACCCCAGTTCCCTATACAAGGAGTCTGCACGTCATCCACTACCCGGTGACAAGACCCCAGTTCCCTATAAAAGGAGTCTGCACATCATCCACTATACCCGGTGACAAGACCCCAGTTCCCTATACAAGGAGTCTGCACGTCATCCACTACCCGGTGACAAGACCCCAGTTCCCTATACAAGGAGTCTGCACATCATCCACTACCCGGTGACAAGACCCCAGTTCCCTATACAAGGAGTCTGCACGTCATCCACTACCCGGTGACAAGACCCCAGTTCCCTATACAAGGAGTCTGCACATCATCCACTACCCGGTGACAAGACCCCAGTTCCCTATACAAGGAGTCTGCACGTCATCCACTACCCGGTGACAGCTGTGTCGGTGAGTTTACAGGACAATATCCCTGCACACTACCCTGACTTGAACCAAGATGTGGACCGTCCAGACGACATCCATCACCACCTGGGAGAGTTCATCGCTCTCTACTCAGTCTCAGGAGATTCCACATGTTTTCATACTCAGTTAAGAGCTACCCTGCCCGTTGGGTTACTCATGAGAGGTCACCCAGCAAATGGCCAGTTGAAAGGTCAACCCTTACACATCACAACGGGTATATCAGCGTGACCCTTATGCGACGAGTCTGAAAGGCTGCGTCCTGCATGTTCTACCCACGCCCCCCCCCCTTTTTTTATTATTTGAAGGCATACGCTACAGACCTGACTGCTAAATTTAAATATTACATGACATCATTAACAGAGACCTTTGTTGATGTTGTTTTGCAGGCAATAATCAAAATTCAGTAGGCCAATGAGAATTTGATTTTGTTTACATATTCTTATTATGAATTTATCTTATCTGTTTGTATTAAAGGCACTCATTCTAATCAGATATTTGCGTCCTACGCCTAGGCTTGTTCATACATTTTGTTAACCTCTTACAAAATCTTGTAACAAATGTAAATTTAAGATTACATGTTATTTCTTAAAGAATTGTTAAAGAATTCAAATGAGGAAATCGGTTTCGTTCCTTGTTTGTTTTGGTTGCCACAACATTAGTTTTAGTATGCGCGAAATCCATGTTTACTCACCATTTTGTTTCTATGCTATGCTATGTTTTTAAAAAATAAAAAAATATAAAAAAATTTAATAAGTAGTTCGAAACGTTACACAAAGCTTAATAAAACTCTTCACAAGAGACCACTATTGAAAAAAAAACGTATGCACCTTTTAATTGTTCCAAATAGTTAGTAGTAACTATAAAAGAAATTATCATGGAATCCCCTTGTCAATAAAAGTTATCAGAAAGTAAATAAAATACAAAAACCTTAGGCCTTATAAAGAGAAACTTTTAAAGATGTAATTAAGAATATAAAACTGAAATCCTACCTTACTTTGTTGGGACCTGTTCTAGAATATGAATCTGCTGTACGGGATCCATCAAACAAAGAAAACTTTGATAAACTAGGAAAATTGTAAAAATTCATGGCTGATTTAGATCTTGCAACAACTACATCTTCCATGTTAGAAAAAGATGATTATAGAGATCGGTAGCATATAGTACAAATAAATATATATAAAAATCATTTTAAAAAATTGAAGCACAGTCCTTACTTGAATTGAGGGTGTGATTTAAAAAAATATCGCAAACAATAGGCAATAGGCTTGAATAGGTGCTACTTTTCAAAGATTTTGTAATGCAGAAAGCCAGCATTGAATGCTGTTTTTAAATCCCTTATATTAACTTCACCAGCGTCTCTGTTTGTCTGTCTGCCCTCATCTCTCTCTGTCTTGGGCGGGCGGAAAAACAAAAGTAAAAAATGACCCACTTCCCGTGATCCGATCGAAATTTAGCACACGGATCCGTCTCACCCAACAATGCATCATATCAAAATTTCAGATCGATCGAACGAAACGGAAATAAATTAATGCATTTTTAGTTTATCCTTATATAACGTATTTAATTCAAATTCACCGTTTGTTTTTTGTTTTTTTCCCACGTGAGAGTTTGAGTTGACGCGTCCCATCGAAGTACCGGCGTGCTTTTGTTTACATTTTACGTGTCACGCTGAGATCGCTCAAGCGATCGGTGACCAGACTTTTCCCCTCTCCCCCCCCCACGCCAAGGTTATGAAGCAAAGTTGAGTTAAGACAGATTCAGTCTGTTTTGTCGCGTTTGAAAATAATCAATACTGTTAGTTATGTCTCATATATATGAGACATAACATAAGGGATTTATAGTCAAAAACTTGGTTTTTACGGGTTAGTTTTTTTAACGTGTTTTCATCGTCAAACTTTTATACCAAAGCTTCTTGGTATTTATATAGGTATCAATGAAAATTTATATGAACAAAATCATCAACATACATAATTCCCGTAATGGATGCAGTGGCGTAGCTAGAACTTTTGCCGCCCGGGGCGGTCTCCAATGTGCCGCCCCTTTTAGTGACCGTCCATAAATGACGTCACACACCGGGGGGGGAGGGGAGTCATACACTTGTGACGATCTGTCACCGGGGTTTGGGGTGGTTTGAGAAATGTGACGTCACGTCAAAAAGAACAACTTTAAATAAAATTTCCACTTAAACATGACACTGAATTACGTTTACGCAAAACGCGTGTTACGATATTAGAGTGCAGCTTTGCACTAAAAACATACTTAAATGACAAAAATTTAATTTGAAACATGCTCATTTTCAAATAGAAAATATGGCTTTTATGGTTGGAGGGGGGGGGGTTCAAAACTTTATGACGTCATATTGAAGAAGGGGTCTAAGTTTTTGTTCCGACATATGACGAGGAAGGAGGAGGTAACAGATCAGCCAAAATCGCATGACGTCATTTATGGACGGCAAATTAGTCACTTATACTATGGTTTTTTATAAATTAATAGACATGAATAAATAATTGTAATTGAAACGAAATAAAGGTGGGGAACATATTTATCATTGCATGCCATATTTATGTAATCAGTAATTAAAGAGGCCGCATAATATGATATACTTATAAATACACATTTATAAAAATACACTATACATTTTTTAAAGGCCACAAGAAAGTTACTGAGGTCGCAGGTCATGAGACAAAACATATTCCAAAAAATTTACACCCAAAAAAACATTATCAATTACTATTCTTTTATTTTATATTTATAAATAAATGATTTTTTTACAAATAAAGAAATTGTATACATTAGTATGAAATCATATTTATATATTTACTTTCCTAACTTTCATAATAGAAAAATCGTGTATTATGCTATCAAAATTTCAATTATTTGTAATATCTTGTTCTTTGGACAAAATTGCAAGATTTTGTTGTCTTAAATCGCTCATTGTGGAACGAAGATAATGTTTATCAACTTCACTTTGGAGACGCTTCTTTCACAACTAGCGACACTGATAGCAATTGTTGAAAATATTCATAGCAAAATTACAATATTGGGTACAGAATTTTCCAATATTACTGTTGAATAAATTTTAATAGATCAAGGGGGCCTTCCCACCCCCCCCCCACCACGTTTTTCTAACATAATGCCTCTTCTTGTAGTGTAGGTACAGCCATAAAAACCTAGATCGTTTTTTTTCAATATTGAACTGTTCTTTATCAATGTCAATAAAGTAATTTATTTGATGTTCAAATGCTTCATTTAGTAGGTTATATGGTATTACATACGAATATTTTCCTGCAAGGACATGCAACTCATCAACGCGTTCTTTTATAATTCCATTCATGGATAAAAACATTTCTCTTTGTACTTCTCATTCTAAATATAGAACTACGTCTTCTTAATTTTCCCCACTCATATTTTTTCTCCTTCTAACTCAGCGTTCAGTTGATATCTCCAACTCATCATAAATTGTTTGACTGATACAACAGCGTTTTGTATTAGCACATCTCTTTGTTTCGTGCAATGGGTTTGCATTAATTTAAAAATTGTCGGGTTCCCATAAATTGAGATAACAAAGAAAAGAAAAAGATTGCATTGAATTGAGTAAAATTTAGGCATCTTATCTTGTTTTACTAGTTACTTCTTCGGATGTCAATTTTTCCAAGACGCTTGAAAGTTTAAAGTATGTCTTTTTCGAAATTATTTATGCCAATTGTGGTGTTTATCAACAGAGAATTTTGAATATTTTCATGTTCTTGCCTTAAGTCTTAATAATTTCCCCAAAAATAGATGAATTCAAATTATTTACACATTACTTTAATTGTATATGCGTAACATTTTTAATAAATAACCGTATTTTAATGAAAAATACAAATTATGTGTGCTACTTTAATGCAATAAAAACAAAATACATTTAGTTTTTAATAACGTACTTTACAAACGTTTTCTGAAAACTCAAACAGTAGTATAAATTACCCATATTTTATATAAATTACTACTTGAAAGTTAAACACAATATTTGAACCGCAATGAATTGTGGGTACTTGTTCGCGCATCATTCTGTGAATGTCGAAATTCCACGCAAAAACCATCGTGGCTATATTAATAGCACATTATTGGGCCCAGCGGTGATGTGTTTTTTTTGTGTGTAGTTTCCATGTAAAAGTGTAATCTGGTCGTACCGTATACCGCTTAATTTTCCAAAAAAATTGATACCTTTTTGAGTGATTTAAAATTTTTGAATGGTTTTGCGTTAGTTATAACATCCACACATCCACTATGTAATCAAACAAATGTGGGAATCCGTTAATTAGGACTAGAAATTACGAATATTTTTGTTTCACCCTGGTTTTCCCCCTTCAAAATAAAAAGGGTGATTCTCGGAATAAGATGCACTTTTCAAATGCCCACAAATGCCGCGCCTAAATGTTTGACGCCCAGGGCGGACCGACCCAAACGCCCCCTCTAGCTACGCCACTGAATGGATGTAATGCTTCCTGGATGCAATGCTGATTTGTTCAATAGTGCGCACCAAAAATTACTGCACCACATATAGCTCTTTTCAAACGTTCCGCATAATATTGTTCAATATGATAATAAATGAATCAAATAAAAATAAATTAAATAAATGAATGTTCTGTATTGCATTATTTTTAAATCCCTTATATTAACTTCGAAATCTTGTCTCTCTCTCTGTCTGTCGTCATCTCTTGGTACGTCGGTCGGGTGGAAAAAAAGTAAAAAATGACCCACTTTCCGTGATGCCATCGAGCTGAAATTTGGCACATAGACTCGTGTCATCTAACAATGCATCGTATCAAAATTTCAGATCGATCGAACGTACCGTAATGAAATTAATGCATTTGTAGTTTATCTCTATACAACATATGTAATTCAATTTCACAGTTGTTGTTTTTTCACGTGACAGTTCAGTTCGCGCGTTGACGCCACCCGTCGATGAACCGGCGTGCTTTTGTTTACATTTTACGTGTCACGCTGAGCTCGGTCCAGCGATAGGTGACCAGACCTTTCCCTTCTCCCCCCCCCACTCCCGGGTTATAAAGCAGAGGGGAGTTAAGACAGATTCAGTCTGTAAATGTTTGTCGCGTTTGAACATAATCAATACTTTTAGTTATGTCTCCTCTCGGAAGGGGTTGGCCTTTACGGGGCCCGGGAGATAAGTAGGGTCGCGGAAGTGGCTGCGACCTGAAACTGACTAACCCCGGCGAAATCGCCAAGCATACGCACTGGAACCCTCCGGACAACCGGGGGGTGGGGCATGGCCTCACCGAGAGGCCCGGTGCTGGGTGTGGGAGCAGACCCATACCCAACAGTGCCCGGCTAGGAACGCCGAAGACAGGAAGACCCTCTGGGCAAGGGGCGGAACGCACTCGGACCGTCCTCAATGGGTTGAAGATTTCTGCCTACCCCCTCTCTATTCTATGGTTCATATATCGAAAAAAGCAGGTCCCGGAACGGACCTTCTAAACCCCTTCTCGGCGGATGGTGGTACGTCGGGTCGGTTGGCTACCCCCCCTCTTAGAGGCATGGTGACGAACGACAGGCCATGTCCAAGCGGTCAATCGGTGACTGGCCGTCCTTGTATGGGTGCGAAGGGCCATCCTGAACAAGCCCTGGTAGTTTTACAGTTGAATGTCTGTGGCATAAGGCAAAAGGCACACGAAGTAACCAAAATACTCCACGAACGGAAAGTGGATGTGGCACTGTTCCAAGAAACGCTCCTCAAGGGGAAGCCGTTCCATATCACTGGTTACTCGCTATACCATTGCAAGTGTGACCGGCGATGTCGAGGTCTTGCCACAGCGGTCCGGAATGATTTAACGATGGAGCTGCTCGAAGTTAAGTGTTACAGCAACACTGATACTCTCACCGTGAGAGTTTTCAAAGGCGACGTTGGCTTTACAATCACGAACGTCTATAATACGCCCAGAAACCCTATCGCACTTCCAGTTGGGGAAGATGTCATTTTTGGCAAAACGATAATAGCAGGAGACTTTAATGCACAGTCTCCTGACTGGGGCTATGCTGAACGGAACGCGTCAGGCCGCTACATCGAGGATGTCTGTATTAATACGAATCTCATCAGGCTACAGAATGCAGACAGTGAACCAACACTACTGCACACGGGGCACAGCACGGAGTCCCGCCCAGATCTAACGCTTATTTCCGCTGACCTAGAGTCGAAGCATAGACTGGAAGTATTAAAGGAAGTAGGTTCCGACCACTTACCAATCCTGATTGAATTTGGACTTGGTGCAGGCAAACCTCGATTTGAAAGAAGGCATTGGCAGTTCCGTAAGGCCGATTGGCGGAAGTACGAGGCCGAGAGCGAGACCAAGCTCGCTCTGCTGGATGTTGCAGGAGACAACATGGATGCCACCTACAGGCAGTTTATTGACACAATCCTTGGGATTGCGAGGCGCACGATCCCAAGGACGAACGGGAAACAGAAGTTCAGACCTTACTGGGACAAGAGTCTGGCAGAATTGGTGAAACAAAGAGCAAAAGCACGGAAAAAGGCAGCCAGGCTGAAGACGCCCGAAGCTCGTAGGGCGTACAACAGACTGACGGCTGAAGTCCGGGCCGCTGTCGACAAAGCGAAGAAGGCGAAATGGGTAAATACGTGCGAAAAACTCGACCTCGTAGACGGAAGAAAAGTTTGGCGGCTCTTGGATGCATTATCTGGCGCAGGGAAGACAAAGAATTCCAACCCTCTGACGACACCAAAGGGCCAAAGGGCTAGTGAAGTTAAGCGCGCACGAGCGCTAAACAAACACTTTGCCCAGGTTAACAAAAAAGGCGCCAGATCTGATTTTAGCCGAACAATCGACCGAATGCGCAAAGAAGGCTCAAGGAGACAAAGTAAGGGCCCTCAACTAGAGGTTTTCGCGGCCCCCTTCACAATGACAGAGTTGCAAACCGCACTCAACAAGTGCCAGGCTGGCAAAGCACCAGGACCAGATAAAGTTCACAATGAAATGCTCAAACATCTGGGCAAGACAGGTCGAATGAAACTGCTGGGTTTCATAAATAGAACTTGGACAACGGGCACGCTGCCGAAGCTGTGGAAAAAGGCCACAATAACCCCAATTCCCAAAGAGGGGAAACCAGGCGAACACCCGTCCAGTTACCGGCCAATTTCCCTCACGTCGTGTGTGGGGAAGGTGGCTGAACGGTTAGTGAACGCACGACTCTACTGGTTCCTCGAACAGTCCAAATGCATTCCAATGACTCAGGGTGGGTTCCGAAAGGGACGCCAACCGATGGACCAGGCTCTCCGACTAATTCAGACAATCACAAATGAACTCCAGTCGAGGAATCACACCGTTGCGGTGTTCTTCGATCTAAAGCAGGCATACGACAAGGTGTGGCGTGGAGGGCTACTTTATAAGTTGCAGCAGTTAGGTGTCACTGCGAACATGTACAGTTGGATAAAATCGTTCCTTACGGACAGAACGATCAAGACCCGAGTGGGGGAGTCATTATCCAACGAAGATCGCCTGGAGGACGGACTCCCACAGGGGTCCGCCCTTAGTTGTACATTGTTCCTAGCCTACGTCCACGACCTACAAGGTATTCTGGGGTCACAGAATGCCATGTTTGCTGACGATCTGGCTATATGGAGTTCCGGAAAGGACGTCGCAACCCTGCAGAACAGGCTGCAGGAAGATCTGAATCGAATCGAAGACTACGCCAACCGTTGGCGCCTAGTAGTCAATACGGAGAAAACGGTCCATTCCATTTTCACAAATGGAAGGAATGCACTGAAGCATGAGGTGGTGCTTCAGATATGTGGGAAAAGATTGAATTGGGATCGGACACCAACGTACTTGGGAATCAAACTGGACCAGAAGGTCCAGCTACATAACCATGTGCGTGAATTGTGTGCCAAAGCCACAGCTAAACTGTCCCTGGTGAAGAAACTGGCTAGCACTAGTTGGGGCGCGGATGCAAGACTACTGAGAGCTCTCTATCTCGGTAGTGTGAGGGGTGCTATTGATTACAGCCTCCCGGTCCAGGCCTTTGCGAGCCGTACGGCACTAGAGGGTCTGGACCGCATACAAAACCAAGCTCTACGGTTTGTATGCGGGGCGTTGCGTACGACACCCACAGCCGCTGTAGAAATTATGTCTAACGTAGAACCCCTGGCGATAAGGCGAGAAAAGGCAATCATGACTACGGTGGAGCGATACCGTAGGTTGGAGCATGACGAACCCTGCTTTCAATTACAAGACCGATGGGTAAAGAGGACCCGACTGAAAAGACCATCCTTCATGGATACGGTCTACGAACTAGAAGACTCAGTCCCCATACCCAAGCACAGGGAACGCATGCGACTGGTCCCTGCTCGAGGACCACATGAAAGCTCAGACTTGCCTGAACTACGTTTGACACTGGCAAATACAGCGGTGACGAAAGCCAGTCCCGTCGAGCTCCAGCGAGACGAGACTCTGAAGACAATCAAAGCTTATGGCGATAGTGTGGTAAAAGTCTTTACGGACGGCTCGCGTTTCAAGGATGGCAGAAGTGGATACGGAGTGCTAATTCAATACCCTCAACCTGGACCTGACAGTATCGAACTGTCAGGGCCGTGCGGATCCGCATACAGTAGTCACGACGCCGAACTGGAGGCGATTTGCAAGGGTTTGAAGGAAGTGCGCCGACGTCTAGCAAGAAGAAAGGCTTTCCCGACCGTCGTAGTTTTCACCGACTCACGGTTTTCGCTCGAGACCGTGGGTCGATCCTCTCTGGAGACGAAAACGGTCAGTGTCATTTTGGAAACAGTAGGTGAAATCCTAGCACGAGGCGGAAAAGTAGTCCTTCAGTACATCACTGGGCACAGTGGCGAGCCTCATTCAGACAGGGTCGATGAGTTAGCGAGAGAAGGTTCAGCTCAGCCCCAACCCGATCGCCCGATGACCCAGCTGGGGGCCAGATCGTGGCTTAAAGACCATTTCCGAGAGAAATGGCTTCAGGGCTGGGCTTCTGGAAGCACGGCCAGAAAAGTATTCCAGTACATGCCGCGACCGAGCAAAAGCGATTCCTGGTGGAAGATTGGACGTAGCAATCAGACGCTCATAACTAGAATGAGAACTGAGCATTGTCCCACACGAAGCTACCTGTACAAGTTTAACACCAGAAGGGAACTGGCCTGTCGGCTGTGTGGCCACCCAGAAGAGACGGTGGCCCACGTACTCGAAGAGTGCCCCGAGCTGTGCGGGGATTTGGAAGATGAAGTAACGGTACCTGCAGAGGGTTACCTCTACGGCGATGCCCGCTTGATGAGGCTCGCTTGCGATAAAATGAACCGGGTCTTAAGAGCCTAGCGGCTCGACCCAAAAGAGAATGAACATTCACGAGTTATGTCTCATATATAAGGGATTTATAGTCAAAAACTTTGTTTGTACGGGTTTGTTTTATTTAATCTGATGTGTATTTATTTTGAAAACTTCCGTCATTTTTGACGGGTGATACGCTAGTTATGCATTATTTTTAAAGCTAGTATAACTATATTAGATGAATTTTATCTTGGTAATAAATCATATGACAACATCACAATTAGAAGGAGTCAACTTTTTTTAAAAAGAACCGTACTCATGTTTTTGTCTTCTTCGATTTTGAAATGAGACATTCTTTTGAAGCAAGTTGAACAACTAAGGGGCCGTCCATAAAGTACGTCAAGCTCCAGGGGGGGGGGTGGAGGGGGTGTAAGAAAGTGTGACACTTCGTGACAGGGGGGAGGGGGTACGGCCATGTGTGACGTCACAGTGTTTTATATTAAATTTTAATTATTTTGTGAATAAAAAACAACATTTTTGTTCAAAGTGTGACATACTTTAGGGGGGTCCAAGATTTGTGACAGTTTGTGACAGGGGGAGGGGGTTGTTAAAAATTGTCAAAAATAGCGTGACGTACTTTATGGACGGCCCCTAACCATACAAACTCGCAGTGACACCAGGTGGGAGAGTCGAATTCATTCTACAAAGCCGTTGAGTTATCAAATCTGTCAAAAATGTATGATGCACTACTTAGCTATTACGCAAACAAATATGTACACACAGGGTGGCCCAAAAAAGGTGGGAGTTTTTTTTGTTTTTTTTTGTCGGTTTCAAAACGAGAGAAATATACGAAGCATTTGGTTTACAGACGAAAAGATATTTACTCTCGCCACACCAGTAAATTCACAAAATGATCGTGTTTATTCTGAAGCAAAAAAGAAAAAACAAGTTCCTCCAACGAGACTCATACGCGAACATTTCAGTCATGGCATCATGGTTTCGGTAGGTGTGTCTCGGATGGGAAAAACCAGTGTAGCATTTGTTGAACCTGGAGCGAAAGTGAACACTGAGTATCATCTTATCTTATCTTATCTATACATACGCTCCTTCTATGCAGAAGATAGTTGCGTCCACAGACCATAACAGATGATCTGTTGGCAAGTGATGCAGCGTTCACAGGCTACGGCTTTGTGGGTTCCACGCATTACCCAGCCGCCTAACACAACAAGTGTTTGGTACCCATTCGGAGCGGGGTAACTCAGGGACGCCCTGGGCCCCGGGAACAAACCCTTGCCTTCACACGGATTCGAGCCCGTGACCATTGGTACGACAGTCCAGTGCGCTGCCACTCGACCACCACGACTATTGTGATGACGTCCTAAGACAAGGATTGCTTCCGGATATTCGAGCAAGATGTAATCAATTATCACAACTGGACACTGCAACAAGATGGAGTTCATTCACACACGGCAAGAAACACGATAAACTATCTTCGCTGGGAGAATGTCACCTTCATTGAACCAGGCATGTGGCCACCAAATAGCCGGATATACCCGGTAGATTATGCTGTTTGGGTTGCCCTCCAACAAAAAGTCTACTTTCGTCGTAAATTTTCAACAATAGAACAACAGAAATGGGCCATTGTTGAAGAATGGCAACATTTGTCTAAGCGGGTTATAAACAAGAGCATTGACCAGTGGCGAAGACGTTTAAAAAAACGGTTGAGAACCGAGGAGGACACATTGAATTTGAATTCTGATTTTATATAAATTAACATTTGGCAACAATTGACTTGATGTTTAAAAGAAAACAGTTACCAAAAAAAATATTATTTGAAATTATAAAAGGCGGTCCCACTTTTTTTTGAGCCACCCTGTAATTCAATAAGAGATGAAACACCTGGGCTACTTACATAAATAAAATAATTCAAATTTCTTTGTTCTGTTGCTATGGTTTGAGCAATTGAATCATGTCGAACCCATTTGAAAACTTATGCAGGGCAAACAATTATGATATTGCACTGGCAATAAAACTTTAGGAAAGTTCTAATGTTCTTTTAAGAATTTGAGATCGGACAATTACTTAATGCCATCCTTAGTTGGTGCTGGCAAAGGGTATCAAAATTAGATGGAGATAATTTTTTTTAAAATTGACTCAATATAATGAAAATCAGGATGAGCATATAATCGATGCGCAAGAAAAAATACAATATTGAATTCATTTACACCTTGGTTGACGCTACAACCAAGTCTTCAGAGCAATTTTTTTTTGCCGCATAACCAGAACAGTTACTTCTGTTTTTATATTATATCATCATCATCAGTCCCGTGACCGTTGTGATCGTTTGGGGGGGGGGAGGAGCGCATGGACACATCAACAGACAATGATCTCCACATTCGCCTATATTTAGTAGCGGCCACTAATTCATTCAACCTCAACCTTTTCCAATCTTTTATGTTGTCAAGCCAACTTTTCCACTGTCGATCTCTTTACGGACCTTCTTCTACAGTGCCTTGAATTATGACTTGTTTTGTTAGACTGCCATAGGTAGGTACTGGTTTTGTACATGGGTAGGTACTGGTTTTGTACATGGGTAGGTATTGGTTTTGTACATGGGAAGGTACTGGTTTTGTACATGGGTAGGTACTGGTTTTGTACATGGGTAGGTACTGGTTTTGTACATGGGTAGGTACTGGTTTTGTACATGGGTAGGTACTGGTTTTGTACATGGGTAGGTACTGGTTTTGTACATGGGTAGGTACTGGTTTTGTACATGGGTAGGTACTGGTTTTGTTCATGGGAAGGTACAGGTTTTGTACATGGGTATGTACTGGTTTTGTACATGGGTAGGTACTGGTTTTGTACATGGGTAGGTACTGGTTTTGTACATGGTTAGGTACTGGTTTTGTACATGGTTAGGTACTGGTTTTGTACATGGTTAGGTACTGGTTTTGTACATGGTTAGGTACTGGTTTTGTACATGGTTAGGTACTGGTTTTGTGCATGGTTAGGTACTGGTTTTGTACATGGTTAGGTACTGGTTTTGTGCATGGTTAGGTACTGGTTTTGTACATGGTTAGGTACTGGTTTGGTACATGGGTATGTCATGTACATTTGATGTTACATAATTTAGATGTGTAATATTAAGTTTCCTCTTGACTTTTGGACATTATTCTAATCTATTTCACTGAAGTATCCCAAGTACTTTTAAGCAGTTGTCGCCAACTATTCTATATGATCCCAAGTACTTTTTAGCAGTAAACGCCAAATATTTTATTATAGAATCACAATGGAAACTGGTACTAGTGAGAAACTTTAAGTAAAGCAGGTTGGAAAATGCTGGCTTGAATCTAAAACAAATAATAATATTGATAAGAATTGAGTCAATTTTTTTTTCTTCCAAAACTGATCATCAGCCAAAGTAATGATATAGGCAGTTTTCATTCCTAATTTAGAACCATTCCATTGGCAGTTTTCATTCCTAATTTAGAACCATTGCATTGGCAGTTTATATTTCCTATTTAGAACCATTCCATTAGCAGTTTATATTTCTTATTTATAACTATTTCATTTTCACTTTTTATTCCTTATTTAGAACTTTTCCATTAACAAAAATGTATTTTGAAACTTAAATGCTAGGGTGGCTATTGTCACAATTTACATTTTTCAGTTTTATTTCTTTTATTAAACTACTTATGATTGTGAGTAATTTTAAAAGTTTATTAAATTTTAATTAGAAAAACTTATGTGTCAAACATTCTGATATGATTTTTTTATATCAATTATTAGAAGATTATTAGACTATTGTATATGTTTGTTGTTCCATGGATCAACTTTGGAATGTGAAAAATTGTATTTAGAATTAAAAGCAATCTATTTTACCTCATTCTCCAGCAAATTTCTTTTTTCAAAACACATGATTATGATGCACATTTAATTTTTTTTTAAATTAAAATTAATTTTTATAAAAGTATCCCTCGTTTCTGAATACACTAAAATAAATAAACTTAAAACAAAAACGATTATCAGATTATACAAAAGTTATGTTCAATTTCCTTTAGGTTTCATCAAATGTCACAGTGGGCGACACACCTACTACACGATAGTGAAGCAAGAAGATAAAGTACAAGTCACTGCTTGCATGAGCACCAATGGAAACTTTCAACTTGTAATGACAATGACAAAACTAACAAACAACAAAACAATCCATTGAGAATCACAGGTTATTTTATTTTCCAGTTATTTCATGATCAATTTCTCACCAAATACCAAACAAAAAAATAGACATGATCTGTCATAAATGGACATTTTTAAATAGAACAAGAATACAACAAGTGAGGACCAAGATTTAAACAATATTATTTCTTGTAGTGCCATACAAAAATTGTACAAGAGACCAACAGATGGCAAGACTAGCCTGTGACATCACAGTAAATGTATTGTGCCATACACGACAGCTGCTGTCTTGGTCTGGACCAATGATTCAATATAATCTGATGTTTTATTAGTTGAAATAGCTTCCAATGACCACAGTGAAATAAACTTGGAGGGTGGATTCCCTCAGCTGACCACAAGGACTCAAGGTTTAAGTCAATAAACCATTAAGAAATCTCAGGGTTGACTTTGTTCATAGTTTTCTGTCTTCATGTCGTTGAGCCCAAGCTCCTCGTTCTGCTCCCAGGTGCGGGTGTATCTGGTCACAGTTAACTGGGGGTCTGGCTCAGGGGCACAAAGGCTCTGAAACACAAATGTCACAGTTAACCATGGTCTGGCTCAGGGGCACATAAACACAAATGTCACAGTTAACTGGAAGTCTGGCTCAGTGGCACATAACACAAATGCCACAGTTAACTGGGGGTTGGCTCAGGGGCACATAACAACATATTTTACAAATTACAGTCGAACCCACTTAAATCGACAACCCTATTAAGTCGACGTTTTTTATTGGAATCGCCAAATTCTCTCTTTGTCTTAGCATTTTCTCATTGGTTAATTAGATTCTTTTAAGTCGCGAAACCTAATACCTCGAGCACAAAAGAGGGCCAAATTTACAACTTAACATTGGTTAACTCGATCTCCGTCTCTTCGCCTAGCGATGCACTCTGGCATTTTTAGTTAAAAATAGCATCGACATCTCGCTTTTCTCGAGACTTCCGGCTATTGTGTGATTCTACGAGATTTCAATAAAAATTACCGGATGTTTTTAATTGTTTCAATTTGATCCCTGTGTGAATTAGTTTGACCTGTCTCCATGGAGTATGTATTCACCCAAGGTGCTCGAAAATCACGTTTGCGGTCTTTAATCATCATCATTTCGCAGTGCATGTTATATTATTATTAAAATTAATTCATTTTCTGATGCATTAATCATTTTTTTAAAAAGATAAACGAATATCTTTAGAAAAGAAAATAATGGTTTGTATCGAGAATCGACAGTGGTTTTTATTTAATTAAATAAAAAATTATTATTCTTTTAAAACTTTGTTGTTACTTTGTACCCAGTAAGATACTGACTAACACGCGCATGGCGGTGAAATCAAATAATTTTCTTAATGTCCCAGTATATATATAATATACACGTCGTCACTGTTGTAGGTCGAATTCTGATAAGGAATGATTTTTTTTTAAAATTCGTTTAGTTGCCGAGGTCAAGGCCGCAATAGTTACTATTTATATTACAAGTTTTATTGACTGAGGAAATTCGAGTGCGGTCTCAAATTGACAGATATCCTGCACGTCAAAAGCATTAAACTTAAAATTACCATATTGTTATGTTTAATTTTTTTTTATTCGCTGATTCGACTGGCATTGCAAAGGCGAGCGGAGGTGACAAGCCACGACACACGCGCCATGGGACGAGGCGAGCGAAAAATTTGACCTTAGTTTTAACTCATGCGCAGACAATTATAAACTGGTAACTTTTTCTTTTATTAAATGGAATCGAAACATGACCACAGAGACGTAATCAAAGTCATTTACTTCGGCATAAAAAACTGAGTGGGAACCCTGGTTATGTTTAAACGGTCCTCAAAAAACAAACTGTCTTAACAACCTTAGGAAAGAGTGAAGAAATATTAGGGTCCCGATATTCTGAAATGATTCCTATTAATCGTCCCATCACTAATTAACGCATATCATGTACATAAAGAAATTTCAAGCACATGTTAATATTTTGCCACCATATTGGTTTTCGTTTAACTCGACGCCATTTTTCATACCCCAAGGCCGTCAACTTAACCCGGTTTGACTGTACCTGAATTAAACTATAAATTACCTGAATTAAACTATAAATTACCAGAATCAAAGTATACCTTACCTGAATAAAACTATTTCCTGAGGGATCATCCAGAATAAAATGAACACCTTTGGCTCTTCCTTTTACAATCTTGAAAACAAAGGTAAATAAAAAAACATGTTTGAAATCAAACTAAGATATAACAGACTTGTCTCATCTATAGAACACGCCTCTTTCAAAAAGAAGATTATTAAATCCTATGCTTATCAATGGTTCATGACTAGTTTTGCATTTTTATCAGAGTTTTAACTATTGACAATGTTTTTTCAGTTTTCCTGGTTTGATCAGGCAACCTGTTCCATGCAAGAATTCCAGACTTGATTGAAGACTGAGAATTTGGATGTGTCAGTTCTTACATACAGAATACACAAATTGTTTTTATCACTGTGACTTTCATCACTGATAATGACAACTCACAGATCATGAAAAGATTATCAAGAATCAATTTTTTTTAAAAATACAAGTGTGTACACAATTAAACTGTTGATAAACAATGGCATGCAGCTTACATCTTCAATTTTGTCAAAAAACTCCCCCATCTTTTCATTCATTCCTGGCTGTGAAGAGTCGCCACGGCAAAATGGGTTGGATTCTTTCAACTGTTGGACAGGGAAAGTTATTCAAAGGTCAACAGGTCAAAATTGCTGGGTACAATTATTCAAAATTCAATATTTCATAATGTGTGTTTGACAATTATTCAAATATCTAAGGTTAACACTGCTTTGTTACAATTATTAAATTATGTGAAGGTCATAACTTGTGTGATACAATTATAATTCAACATGTGTGATGGATCAAAAGTTGAGGACATGTTATAATCTTTTGAAGCTTTAAAGTCACATGTATATCTATGTGCTGTCAGTGGAGTTAAGACAAATCAGTTACATTCCATAGGAATCAGTTGCATTTCAAAGCTTGGGACAAAATCAGTCAAATATGTTAAAGATCTGAGAGATGTCTGCTAACTCTAACCCTAACCAGAGATGTAAGCTAAAAGAGTTTCAGTTACATTTTAATTGTAATAATAACATTTTTCAAAAAATAAAATACTCCTGCATTTAGCATGATGGACATCTTAAGGATTGGATGAAAAATTACAAATAGAAAAACAAAATAAAATTTAGAAAATCAAGACAACAAAATGTAACCTTTGACTCTACATTTTCTAACATAAAATTACTTCTAGTATCTCAAATCTTCTTGTATCTCAAATCTTCTAGTATATCAAATCTTCTTGTATCTCAAATCTTCTTGTATCTCAAATCTTCTAGTATCTCAAATCTTATAGTATATCAAATCTTCTAGTATATCAAATCTTCTTGTATCTCAAATCTTATAGTATCTCAAATCTTCTTGTATCTCAAATCTTCTAGTATATCAAATCTTCTTGTATCTCAAATCTTCTAGTATATCAAATCTTCTAGTATATCAAATCTTCTTGTATCTCAAATCTTCTAGTATCTCAAATCTTCTTGTATCTCAAATCTTCTAGTATATCAAATCTTCTAGTATATCAAATCTTCTAGTATATCAAATTTTCTAGTATATCAAATCTTCTAGTATCTCAAATCTTCTAGTATCTCAAATCTTCTAGTATATCAAATCTTCTAGTATATCAAATCTTCTAGTATATCAAATCTTCTAGTATATCAAATCTTCTAGTATATCAAATCTTCTAGTATATCAAATCTTCTAGTATATCAAATCTTCCAGTATATCAAATCTTCTAGTATATCAAATCTTCTAGTATATCAAATCATGATAGTTTGAACAGATTATGGAGTATTTGGAGGGAAGTACATATCTTTAACATAGTGCCTCAAGCAACACCTCACAACTTCTTCATAAAAAATATATGTAGCATATGACTCATTTGCTGTTAACCTGTGCAACTATGTCAGTCAACCATACACACCTGTGATACTATGTCAGTCAGCCATACACACCTGTGATACTATGTCAGTCAACCATACACACCTGTGATACTATGTCAGTCAACCATACACACCTGTGATACTATGTCAGTCAACCATACACACCTGTGCTACTATGTCAGTCAACCATACACACCTGTGATACTATGTCAGTCAACCATACACACCTGTGATACTATGTCAGTCAACCATACACACCTGTGATACTATGTCAGTCAACCATACACACCTGTGCTACTATGTCAGTCAACCATACACACCTGTGATACTATGTCAGTCAACCATACACACCTGTGCTACTATGTCAGACAACCATACACACCTGTGCTACTATGTCAGTCAACCATACACACCTGTGCTACTATGTCAGTCAACCATACACACCTGTGATACTATGTCAGTCAACCATACACACCTGTGATACTATGTCAGTCAACCATACACACCTGTGATACTATGTCAGTCAACCATACACACCTGTGATACTATGTCAGTCAACCATACACACCTGTGATACTATGTCAGTCAACCATACACACCTGTGATACTATGTCAGTCAACCATACACACCTGTGCTACTATGTCAGTCAACCATACACACCTGTGATACTATGTCAGTCAACCATACACACCTGTGATACTATGTCAGTCAACCATACACACCTGTGCTACTATGTCAGTCAACCATACACACCTGTGATACTATGTCAGTCAACCATACACACCTGTGCTACTATGTCAGTCAACCATACACACCTGTGCTACTATGTCAGTCAACCATACACACCTGTGCTACTATGTCAGTCAACCATACACACCTGTGATACTATGTCAGTCAACCATACACACCTGTGATACTATGTCAATCAACCATACACACCTGTCATACACACCTGTGATACTATGTCAGTCAACCATACACACCTGTGATACTATGTCAGTCAACCATACACACCTGTGATACTATGTCAGTCAACCATACACACCTGTGATACTATGTCAGTCAACCATACACACCTGTGATACTATGTCAGTCAACCATACACACCTGTGCTACTATGTCAGTCAACCATACACAACTGTGCTACTATGTCAGTCAATCATACACACCTGTGCTACTATGTCAGTCAACCATACACACCTGTGATACTATGTCAGTCAACCATACACACCTGTGATACTATGTCAGTCAACCATACACACCTGTGATACTATGTCAGTCAACCATACACACCTGTGATACTATGTCAGTCAACCATACACACCTGTGATACTATGTCAGTCAACCATACACACCTGTGATACTATGTCAGTCAACCATACACACCTGTGATACTATGTCAGTCAACCATACACACCTGTGCTACTATGTCAGTCAACCATACACACCTGTGCTACTATGTCAGTCAACCATACACACCTGTGATACTATGTCAGTCAACCATACACACCTGTGATACTATGTCAGTCAACCATACACACCTGTGATACTATGTCAGTCAACCATACACACCTGTGATACTATGTCAGTCAACCATACACACCTGTGATACTATGTCAGTCAACCATACACACCTGTGATACTATGTCAGTCAACCATACACACCTGTGATACTATGTCAGTCAACCATACACACCTGTGATACTATGTCAGTCAACCATACACACCTGTGCTACTATGTCAGTCAACCATACACACCTGTGATACTATGTCCAGAAGCAAACCTTCAACAGTTGTAAATTTCCCACCAAGAGTTCCCATCTCAACCTCAAAATCCAAGTCTGGAATGCTGAAACTGGCGAGTTCACTCTGAAATTAAATAATCACTAGCTAGTTCAGTCTGAAATTAAATAATCACTAGCTAGTTCACTCTGAAATTAAATAATCACTAGCTAGTTCAGTCTGAAATTAAATGACAATAATTTTTAAGAGATATTTATTATTTATTTAACTGTCATTTTAGTTACATGTCCAAACAGAGTTACAAATATATATAACATTCCAACCTTTAGAACAGGGGTAAATTAGTCCATTTGGGGAAAAAATGGAATTCCTGGGGGTAAAACAGTCTTATTTGAGACATAAAATCCGCCAGATTTTAAAGTTTAATTATTTTTTTTTAAATTTTAAAATCAAATCTGTCATGTATATTTACAAAAGGTACGGTTTATTAGTAAAATTGTTCTGCTTTTGCAAGAGAGAGGAGTCCCAAAATTGAAGTTAAACACTGTATGATTAATGGTCAAGCTCTGCTTGTGAAACATTCGGAACCTGAACTGGAGGTCGTCATGCATGATATTATCTGAATTTGTAAATTTCAGGAAAGGACATGCGCTGCCAACGTGACTGTTTCGTGATTTATGTAAAGCTGGCGAGGCTGAATATACAAACTTACTTTATCACAACAAGGTACAGTGGCTTTCACGTGGCAATGTTCTGAACAGAGTGTGGGCTCTGAAAGCTGAACTTCAAACATTTCTGGCTGGTCAAAAGCATGCACTGGTCGATACGTTTATTAACTATTGTTGGGTTGAACATCTTGTATACTTAGCTGATATTTTTGAGCATGTGAATGCGTTGAGCAAAGAATTGCATGGAAAAAATATCAATATAATTACAACCAGAGAAAGGATTGCAGCATTTGGATTAAAGCTTCCATATTGGAAACAAAAAGCAGAAGGTAACAAGTTAGCGGCCTTTTCAATGTTGGCCTTGTACTTGGAAGATTGTGAAAATATAACTTTTGATGACATTAAGGATGTAGTTATCAGACATCTTACCAAGCTCAAAGGGTGGTTCACTGTTAACTTTCCAGTTTTTGATTCGCATAAATTCAGTTGGTTTGTAGAACCATTTCGATATGACATTGAGGATGTACCAGATGAGCCTCAAGGGTTGTCAGAGGCACTTCATGAACTTCATTCTTATACTGAGGCACATATTGAATTTCGCAAACAAAGCAGATCTGACTCATATTTTATGTCAAATGTGGCAAAGGCTTTCAACAATGCACATTAGGAGGCCATCGAGACGTTGCTGCCTTTTGGAACAACATACCTTTGTGAACAAGGGTTTCTACTCTAGTGAACATAAAAACAAAGTTTCAAAATTGATTGGACCCTGATGACAGCATCCAACTTGCCCTGACATCAAAAAGCCTCAATTTTGATGGAACTGTGTCAAAATTGAAACAACATATTTTTTTAATAACTGAACTGTAATGAGATTTAAAGAAAAAGCCTCTGTGTTTTATAATAAAAATTGATGACATTAATTTATTATTTATGTTATTTTTAAAAAAGTAGATTTGTGTTCAGCCGATTTTATTGCATTATGTCATATTTATCATTATGATATCTAGAATGGCCAGTCCGTTAGACCCAAAACCGTTAAAACAGTAATTTTATATTGACTGTTAACTTTTATAATTGCATGATATGCGTAATTCTTTTCGGATCATTTTTAGACATTTGTCAGGCTTCTAAAATTCAAGAGATACGTTTTCGGCTAGGGCTTAGCCCCAAACCCATGTGAAGGCCGGGGTAGGGGGGAGTGGGGGCTTACAACGCTCCCAAAACGCACAAGTGGTGTGGGCAGGAGCTCGCACCTTCGGGGGTAACGGCAACATAAAATTTTATATTTAGGGAAACAGGCAAAAAAGCTCGCCGCCCCTGCCTTAGAACATCCCGGCCATGTCTAAACAGACTCACAAATACATATAACATTCCAACCTTCTGATCAGAGTCACAAATACATATAACATTCCAACCTTTAGAACATCCCGGGCCATGTCTTCTGGTGTGTTGATCACAAGATCCATTTTTTTCCCCATCTCCTCAATGCCACCTGAACTCTTGACCTCGTTGTCACGGTGACCACACTTATCACAGACTGTTGCCATAATGACGACTTCCTTGAAGTAAGGTATATCTGGGAGGAACTCATTAAGAAAAATATTCACAAGGCCGTCTTTCTAATTTGTATTAATCCCTGTTTCCATTTTGCCGTGATTTTAAACAAAATAACTTCAACAGTTTTTATGTGACTGGCAGAATGTGGCTGTTGAAGCTTAGACATGCCCTAACATATTAACTTTCATTTCTCTTTCTGTGTCCCAAACAATAGACATCTGCCTAATCACAAATCCCCAACTTACAAACTTTTCAGACTTTCAAAACTGCACTCCGATCTAATCTCTTCAAACTGTACTTTTAAATCAACACCCCCCCCCCGCAGCTGTATGACCTCCAAGACTTGAGGAGCAGACATGATATGTATTTAGAAATATTAATCACTGCATGACAGGACAATGTCAAGGCACCGTACGTCAGGACAATGTCTAGCCACCATATGTCAGGACATTGTCAATGCACCATATGTCAGGACATTGTCAAGTCACCATGTCAGACATGTCAAGTCACCATATGTCAGGACATTGTCAAGGCACCATATGTATGGACAACGTCAAGGCACAAGATGTCAGGACAATGTCAAGCCACTGTATGTCAGGACAATGTCAAGCCACCATATGTCAGGACAATATCAAGGCACTGTATGTCAGGACAATGTCAAGGCACCATATGTCAGGACAATGTCAAGCCACCATGTCAGGACAATGTCAAGCCACGCATGACAGACCAATGTCATACCATCATATGTAAGGACAATGTCAAGGCACTGTATGTCAGGCCAATGTCAAGCCACCATATAATCATGAACCCAAGGATACTGACCATCTTCATACGTGTATCACACGCTGATGAACAACGTGGACAGTTGGTGTGAAAAGAAAGGACCTGAAATAGGACAAGGATAGATAACTTTACTACAACCAGTGTTTGCAAGACAATGCATTGAATTTAATTTGTAATGTCAATAATAGTGGTACTATGCATTGAAAATTATTGTGTGATGTCCATTACAGTGTACATCTACTTTAAAATTAATTTGTGATGACCATAAAAGTATTATGATAAATTGAAATTAATTTATGATGTCCATAACAGTGTTGCTATACATTGAAATTAACTTAGGATCTCCATAATAATGTTAATATACATGGAGAATTAATTTGTGATGTCCATAACAGTGTTAGACAGCCCCCCCCCTTCACCTGACCAACATTTATTTAGTAGTTATGGCTTAACTACAAACCTCGTTCTGGGTGTTGAAACCCTCCCCATCATCTTGACCTACGACCATCTGGCCATTAGTATCTTCTGTTTCTTCTTGTTCAAACATTCCAATAGATTCATCTTGCTGCTTCGTTCTTGCATAATGAGCCACCTGTAGTTCTGGGTCTTTAGCGGGTGCATCTGTGGCAAGCTGTTAAGGTTGCAAACGCTGATATTCTAACATCATTTTAGAGATTTTTTCAAATACAATTTATTAGCTGAATTTTTAGACATTCTTACTAACTACAAGACCAATATAAATTTGAGAGCATTTAACTTATCCATCATTTCAAGTTTTCAAAAACATTTTTGAATGTTTTAATTTTAGAATATTATTAGGGCTGCGGAAATTAACTATTAATTTCTCGATTAATCGTTAAATTTTTTTAAAGATTAAATTTTTGTAACGATTAATCGACCCACCACTTATAAATGTACTGGAAGTTAAAAAGTAAAATATTTCAACCGATAAACATAAACTAATTTCCAGACGACTACACGAAAATTTTGGTTTTAAACTATTGACTGACTGAATGTTCAAAATGTTGATAAAGGTTATTGTGTTCATTGAGAGAAATCATTCGCCTACCATGCAATGTTCCCTCTAAGTCTAAGCTTCGTTGATCCGTGTGTAAAGTTTAAACAAACTAGTGTGCAAATTTGCACAACGTCCATTTTTTGTGCAGTATTTTACAAAATTTGCTGCGCGGTGATTCTAAACTCCTGCGAGGCGTCGGTCAAATATCATCGCAGCCGCGCTGCTTAAAGGGAATATTGCTACCGTGGTTCTAACATTTTGCTTACATATCACTTGCAAACCAAACATCCACTACAGTATCAGAAACTTCAGCCGAGACAATCCAAAGCTTTGTGAACAATTTTTTAGCTCGGCTGGTTATATTGTCAATAAGACCCGCTCATCACTTGAACCAAATAATGTCAATACACTTGTCTGTTTGCGTTGTTGGTTAAAAGATGTCATATAAAGAAGACATTCCAGAGTTATTTCGATTTTCGACAATATTTTAATAAACACCAGAATTTTCAACTTTTGGCTTTAATCAAAAATATCGATTAATCGTTAATTTTTCAAAAGTTAACTATTAAATTTAAATTAATCGTTAACAGCCCTAAATATTATATTATTTTTTAGCCATAATAATGTTTTTCTTTTGCTTAGAGTGCAGCCTTATCTCATCATGTTATGCCATGTGATATTGTACAAACAACACATGACAATTATTGCTCTGAAATTATATCTTCATTTTTAAGGAAACTATTGCCTTTATGAGAGATAGACCATAATCATCTAAATTTTAGGAATAATTCCTGCATTAAAAACAGTACATATTTTCACTAGATGAGCCCCTTAACCCCAGTTCTCAGTGTCCATAAACCCCAGCTATTTGCTTCTAAATAACCTCACCCTCATTCCATTTCTCAGTATATTCTAAAAACAATTAAACATCAACAAAATCAAAAGGATATGGATTCTCCAGAAAACTGTTGCCAGATGGGTCATCAAGTACCTGTCAAGAAATGTACAAGTCAATGTGGGATAGCTTCATCAATAAATAACATCTTAAGGGTTTAAAATTGTTATTGTTAGATAGTTCATTTGGTAGATCAATAGTCAACCACCAAGGACCCATAAAGTCAGATAGTCAAACACCTGGTTACCATGAAGTCACATAGTCAAACACCAATGTCACATAAACACCAAAGTCACATAGTCAAAACACAAAGGACCTTTAAAGTCACATAGTCAAACACCTGGTTACCATGACGTCACATAGTCAAACACCAAGGACCTTTAAAGTCACATAGTCAAACACCTGGTTACCATGAAGTGACATAGTCAAACACCAAGGTTGCTTAAAGTCACAAAGTCAAACACCAACGTCACATACACACAAACGTCACATAAACACCAACGTCACATAAACACTAAAGTCACATAGTCAAACACCAAGGACCCTTAAAGTCACATAGTCAAACACCGGGATCCCATAAAGTCACATAGTCAAACACTGGGATCCAATAAAGTCACATAGTCAAACAACAAGGTCCCATAAAGTCATATAGTCAAACACCTGGTTACCATGAAGTCACATAGTCAAACAATGTCCCATAAAGTCACATAGTCAAACACCGGGATCCCATAAAGTCACATAGTCAAAAACCAAGGTCCCATAAAGTCACATAGTCAAACAATCTCCCAAAAAGTCACATAGTCAAACATTAATGACCCATAAACTCACATAGTCAAACACCAAGGTCCCATAAAGTCACATAGTCAAACAATAATGTCCCATAAAGTCACATAGTCAAACAATAATGACCCATAAACTCACATAGTCAAACAATAATGTCCCATAAAGTCACATAGTCAAACAATAATGACCCATAAACTCACATAGTCAAACAATAATGTCCCATAAAGTCACATAGTCAAACAATAATGACCCATAAACTCACATAGTCAAACAATAATGTCCCATAAAGTCACATAGTCAAACAATAATGACCCATAAACTCACATAGTCAAACAATAATGTCCCATAAAGTCACATAGTCAAACAATAATGACCCATAAACTCACATAGTCAAACAATAATGTCCCATAAAGTCACATAGTCAAACAATAATGACCCAAAAACTCACATAGTCAAACAATAATGTCCCATAAAGTCACATAGTCAAACAATAATGTCCCATAAACTCACATAGTCAAACAATAATGTCCCATAAAGTCACATAGTCAAACAATAATGTCCCATAAACTCACATAGTCAAACAATAATGTCCCATAAAGTCACATAGTCAAACAATAATGTCCCATAAACTCACATAGTCAAACAATAATGTCCCATAAAGTCACATAGTTAAACAATAATGTCCCATAAACTCGCATAGTCAAACAATAATGTCCCATAAAGTCACATAGTCAAACAATAATGTCCCATAAACTCACATAGTCAAACAATAATGTCCCATAAAGTCACATAGTCAAACAATAATGTCCCATAAACTCACATAGTCAAACAATAATGTCCCATAAAGTCACATAGTCAAACAATAATGTCCCATAAAGTCACATAGTCAAACAATAATGTCCCATAAACTCACATAGTCAAACAATAATGTCCCATAAAGTCACATAGTCAAACAATAATGTCCCATAAAGTCACATAGTCAAACAATAATGTCCCATAAAGTTACATAGTCAAACACTTGGTTCCTATCAAACACCTGGTTACCATAAAGCAGTGTTTCTCAATTATTTTCTGTCATGCCCCCCCCCCAGGAAGAAAGAAAACATTTCGCGCCCCCCCCCCGACTGTAAATAGTATAATTTGTCTATAAAATTGTTATAAGTACACCTCTGCATAACGGTCAAACGAACCCCTCTCTACAGAGCCTTTGTCACTATTTGAGAAACAGTGCCATAAAGTCAAAAATCAAACCAGATACTCACAAACAGAAAAGGTTCCTCTACAGCTTTCAGTGACTTCAATTTGTTGATAAACTCATATATCTTCTCACACAATCAAACCAGATACTCACAAACAGAAAAGGTTCCTCTACAGCTTTCAGTGACTTCAACTTGTTGATAAACTCATCAATCTTCTCACACAGTCAAACCAGATACTCACAAACAGAAAAGGTTCCTCTACAGCTTTCAGTGACTTCAACTTGTTGATAAACTCATCAATCTTCTCACACAGTCAAACCAGATACTCACAAACAGAAAAGGTTCCTCTACAGCTTTCAGTGACTTCAACTTGTTGATAAACTCATCAATCTTCTCACAGTCAAACCAGATACTCACAAACAGAAAAGGTTCCTCTACAGCTTTCAGTGACTTCAACTTGTTGATAAACTCATCAATCTTCTCACACAGTCAAACCAGATACTCACAAACAGAAAAGGTTCCTCTACAGCTCTCAGTGACTTCAACTTGTTGATAAACTCATCAATCTTCTCACACAGTCAAACCAGATACTCACAAACAGAAAAGGTTCCTCTACAGCTCTCAGTGACTTCAACTTGTTGATAAACTCATCAATCTTCTCACACAGTCAAACCAGATACTCACAAACAGAAAAGGTTCCTCTACAGCTTTCAGTGACTTCAACTTGTTGATAAACTCATCAATCTTCTCACACAGTCAAACCAGATACTCACAAACAGAAAAGGTTCCTCTACAGCTTTCAGTGACTTCAACTTGTTGATAAACTCATCAATCTTCTCTGCAATTTCTGGATGTTCCTCCTGTCAGGACATTGTGAGACTTAGTGAGACATTGCTAGAATTATTAGTGACTTTCAATACTTAAACTAGGTAGGAATCTGCAGGCTACCAAAAAAATATCAACCTCCAAAGTTTTGCAAATGTTCCCAAAACATTTAATTTATATAAATGGTATTAGCAAATATTCCCCACATGTCAAAACAGTATTTACACCTAAGCTTATAATATTATGATTTTTGTTTGAACAATTAAGTTTGGAAGAGTCTGCAGTAATTAAACAATGAATGAAAACAACTTGTAATATATTTAGAAATAAGTCAGTAAAGAAATTAATGATTTTGAAAATCTCTGCATAGCACACATTTTTGAGACTGCCCTATTTTGCTGCACTGTGTGGTCTAGCAATGTTCTCAGTTATGAGCACACTGGTAATGTGTGGTCTAGCAATGTTCTGAATGTAAGTAAAGTTCCCTGTTCAGACCATGCTGGCCTATGAGGCAAGTGAAGCAAAGTTCCCTGTTCAGACCATGCTGGCCTATGAGGCAAGTGAAGCAAAGTTCCCTGTTCAGACCATGCTGGCCTATGAGGCAAGTGAAGCAAAGTTCCCTGTTCAGACCATGCTGGCCTATGACGCAAGTGAAGCAAAGTTCCCTGTTCAGACCATGCTGGCCTATGAGGCAAGTGAAGCAAAGTTCCCTGTTCAGACCATGCTGGCCTATGAGGCAAGTGAAGCAAAGTTCCCTGTTCAGACCATGCTGGCCTATGACGCAAGTGAAGCAAAGTTCCCTGTTCAGACCATGCTGGCCTATGACGCAAGTGAAGCAAAGTTCCCTGTTCAGACCATGCTGGCCTATGACGCAAGTGAAGCAAAGTTCCCTGTTCAGACCATGCTGGCCTATGAGGCAAGTGAAGCAAAGTTCACAAGTTTCTATCTCCACAGTATATGAGGGGATTGTGTGGCTAGCAAAATGCCCAGCCGACTTAACTTTACCCCAACTAACGTCAGGTACCCATTCGGACCTGGATGGATGGACTCCGGGATTCCCTTTGCCACAAAAAAATAAGACCCTGCCTTCACAGAGATTTGAACATGTGACTCTCAGTATGTCAGCCGAGCTCCTGCCGCTCCACCACTGCACCTCTTGATTCTAAACTATGAGGACACTTAATTATTATCCAGTAAATAACAAAAGTGTTGATATATTTACCCTCCGTTTGACTTGTTGTTGTTCTAATCCCTCTATTGTTTGGGCAATGACACCTTCTATTGTGGTCAAGCCTACAAAACAAAATGAGGCCATGTAAACAAACCATCTATTTAAGTCAAAGAAATAGAATGAAATATTGAAAATAATATTAATTAAAGTATCAATTTTAAATTTGCAATAAAAATAAAAAGGAAATTTTTATGTTAAATAAAATTTTTAAAATATTTTAATAAATATAAAATCAACTTGTATTTACAGCTTCATATTAAATTTCCTACATAGCAATTTTAATGATCATCTGGAATCAAAGAAAAAACTTTTTGCATCCAAATAAATAGCTTATTTACTTATTTGCAATACGGTTATCATGACTATTTTGTTAATTGTAATTAGGTCATGTCAATCTCAACTGACTTTACAGCTGGGCTGAGACAATCCTTACTTAAAAGCACCAGTTTTTATAATTAAAAATTAACTTACATGATTTTCCAGGAGCTATCTCAAAGTCTAACTTTGGAATACCAACGACAGCACTTTCTGACTTGACAACTTGTCTGTTTAAATCCTACAAATATGAAAGCAATTATTTTTTAAATTTAACTTTATCATTAAATAGTGAAAAAAATTAAGCATCCTTTAAAAAATGGTAAATGTCCATACAACATTTGTAAAACTAGGCACAGATATTAAATGCTATCTAATCCATATTATTACTGCTTATTCTTACTGTAAATTGCCACTAAAAGAACTTAGAATTCTCAAATATTACTATGTATTGTCAGTTTAAAAACTTTGCCCTGTTGCCACATTGAGCTTTTAATTATAAGACAGCCCTGTCTCCTTGAATTTCCTCTGTCTCTAAGTATTATCCATTTTAAACCTTACCCGCACTTTTGACACATTGAGCTTGTAAGAAATGCCTCTGTCTTGTATTTTGCCACACGGTTGAAGTTCTGCGTCCTTATTTCCACAGTGATCACAAGCAAATGAGGACACAACAACTTCCCTGAAGAATGGAATCTTGGTGAGGAATAGTCTTGTTACACCCTAGAAAATAAATTCAACATATAGGAATAGTCTTGTTACACCCTAGAAAATAAAGTCAACATGAGGAATAGTCTTGTTACACCCTAGAAAATAAAGTCAACATTTTAATAAACTTCAAATCAGTCATAACTATATTTGTGACAACTTTTAAAATAAAATCAAAATAAATAAATAATTTAAAATTAATTTTAAAGAGATTTCCTCTGTAGTGGAGATTATCCTTATCTAAGTAAATCATGACCTCACTTGAATGTATAACATGTATATTCTCTAATTTTTTATCGTTATCTTAAGAAATTAATAGGGCATTAAGGATAGTAGCTTACTAATGTTCCATGTTTATACATGATCATGGTCGGGGGCCAAGGATAAGAGTAAAAAGTAAAGGTCTAATTTCAAATATGCTTAGGTGATGAAAATTTGTACTGGGAAAAGTTCAAAGTTTACTCACAGTGACAGCATAAAGGAGAGTAGTGAATAATATCTGCTTACCTGCTCCTCACAATTGACACACAAACTTTCCATTTCGGTGATTTCAGGATCATAGTCTTCTGCAGTGATATCTCGAAATAATGGCTTGTTCAATGTGTCACTTGTTGAGATTTTTTCTTCCCCCACACTCATAGCTGGAAGGTTGGTATTGAACTTCGTAGCAAAATTAGTGCCTGTCAAGTCATGTAATTTGTGAATAGTAATGAACAAGATTAAATTTTTAAAAAATGATTTTTTAAAAAATATATTATCTGACTTATAAATTTTATATGGTAAATAAAATTAAAACAAGTAGTCGGAGAGAAGGGTGAAGCATGAAATATGAATAGACATCATTTTATGGTTAGGCTAGACTATGAACACTAGGTAATCATGAAGTTAAAGGTCCCAAAATTTGTTAGCAAAATAAATTTGAAAATAAAGTCATAAATTTATCAAAAATTAAATCTATATCTATGAAAAGTGGACAAACAGATGAAAACTGATTCAAATCATATATTATTGACTTATGACTTAGTCATAAACTTAGTCTTAGTCAAATATAGTTTTTGTGAAACTACACTGTAATCTATATATATAATTCTCTTCATGGTCGGACCATGCAAGGCAAGAAGCTGCAAGTATGTGCAACAGAGCATGACGAATGACCCTCACTTGGACTTGGGTCGACGGATGTATCGAGACCAACAATGGTCCTTGCGTTTCACTTGCATTGTTCCTTCATGGAAAACGTGAGATTCGTAGTGTACTGGTTATCACGTCCGCATCATACGGGGAAGGTCCTGGGTTCAATCCCCAGCGAAAACATTGGGTTTTTTTATTTTTAAAAATTTCTGTTTGTGCCCGCTCTTTTACCCCTTTATTGGCAACACTAGATGACCCGCGGCGTAGCATACGCCGCTAATGATTTAGTGACTGGTGAAGACTTCCTGAAAGACACAGTTGTCAAAATGGGGTGGGATTGGGCAAACGACTGTGAGTGAATGAAAAGAAGGAACTCTGGAGAGATCAGCGGCGTAGCATACACCGCAGACTTGCTCTATGTCAAAATCATTCATAAGGTCATCTCAATCACCTAGACCTAGCATAACGAGTCAGACTGAGAAACTAACTTAGGTGTCTAATACTAATAGTAATAGACACTAATACTAATACTAAATCCCTTAATAGTTAAATTTCACTTTAATTAATACTGTCTTTTTCTAAGTCTAATGTCCACTCTACTGTCTTAAACAGTGTCTAGCTAACGTCTTAAGTTTACTCAACTAAGTACTAAGATTAAGACTTACTTAGTAGGATAGGTATGTTTACACAGCTTACAATGATTATATAGGACGTTCTTCTTAATTCTGATCTATAAATAAAATAACGTTCGATTTAATTACTTATTATTTTTTTACAAAAACAAACCAAACTGAACCTTCTAGATCACACGCGACTTGGTTTGCTTTTCAACAATAACAACAATCCAATACGGATTAAGTTGGTATATTAAAAACTAAGTATATTTTTTAAGGAACAAAATAATACCAGATTAAAGCAAATCAAATGTATAAATGAAAGTGACCATTTTTATTTCTATATATATTATATTTGTGTACATTTCAATAAACCAATAACAGAAAAGAAAAATGTGTCTTTTTAAGCAAATGAAATTGAAGCATATAAGTCATTATAAGTTAAAGATGAAAGTTAATGAACCTTTAACTTTAATTTAAAATGTCATTTATTTTATTTTATGAAGCGTGACGAGATTATATTAAATTATAATTAAGACCGACCTACAATTATTTTTGGTGATAAAATGGCTTATAATTATAAGGGGTTGCTTGTTTTTTAACTAAGACTTCTTGCTCTTAGACTTATAGCGTATTAATTTCTTTGAGAATCACAATTGAATTAAATACTATAGTGAAAAAAACAATCTTAATTTTATTTCGTAAATGGTCTATGCGCAGAACTTTTTAACTACACCTCTTATAAAGTCACCATTCACCGATTTTGCTTTTTATTAATTCGCATTGAAGTACCCCAATTTGTATAATACAGTATTATAATGATTAAATCCGGAAATCTTAATGATTAATGACAGCTGTTGGTTCAAAGAATTTTGAAGTACTTACTATCCCTGAATTATACGGGGAAAAACTGTAATCAAAATGTTAAACATTTATTTTTGAAATGGGGCCATCCATAAAGTACGTCACGCTCCAGAGGGGGAGGGGGGTGTAAGAAAGTGTGACAGTTTGTGACAGGGGGGAGAGGGAGTCCGGCCATGTGTGACGTCACGGTGTTTTATATTAAATTTTAAATATTTTGTTAATAAAATACAACGTTTTTGTTCGAAAGTGTGACGTATATTTGGGGGGGGGGTCCCAGATTTGTGACAGAGGGGAGGGGGGTTAAAATGGTCAAAAATAGCGTGACGTACTTTATGGACGGCCCCAAACTGCTCTGTAAACAAGAAAAAGTGGACTAGACAGTGTGTTAGTGTTAACGAAGCTATCTCGCCTCATCCATAAATTTATATATGCTTTATCCCACATAAGCATATGTTTTTTCGGAAGAATATCAAGTATGTCATTCATTGTAATTATGAAGTTACCCCAGGACTACTTTTTCACAACATAAATTTAAATTAGCGCTTCTAAAAACTTTTTTTTTAAACCGTCTGTATATGGACCTCAAATTACATTTATTCAATAAAAGACTTCAAGCAAATATGAATAGAAGAAGATATTGAACCCGAACAGGGTATGGCTTTTGTCGTTATTAAAATAAAAGGAGGGTATGTGTTTCGTTGTCAATAAAATAAATGAAGATATTGAACAGGGTAAGTAAGTGGTTGTCATCACCAAACATGAAGACCATTCGAGGACTAGTATGTAGGACAACTGTGCCCAGTCTTATAGTGATGGCGAACAACGAGATAAATCGATTTCACCTACGATTTAACGTTCCTGTCTCATTTTAAACTTTTACATTTTCATAAATTTGGAACTAAAGGTCTCTTCTGACTGTCAATTTCAAATTTTAAATTTATTTTCTACTTTTGTGTACATTTTTATAAAATTTTTAGTTTCTACTTTTTAGTGCATTTCTAAAATAAGACTAGTTTTTAAAAAGTGTTGTTTTTTTTTAAATATATTTTTATTTTCTACTTTTTAGTCTTCACATTTTTTAAATTAAATTTTTCAATCCGATTAAACGTACAAAGCAAGCTAATATAAGACTGCACATGGTGCGGCTCTGTGTGGGTATTAACTGCTTAGCATATCAATTTCTCTCACAGACCAGGGGCAGTGTGTTACTGGCCCACTGGCGTGTCCCTGCTCATCACGGGACTGACCTCCCCGTGCAGTAAAACACTGGTAGTTGGTCAGTCGCTCGTGACCCGTGCCGGTCACTAAGGCGGATTGCTGAGGTTTACCTCTAGCAGACGTGAATCGAAAATATTTAATTTAATTAAATCTAGCCATGGAAAAAGTCCGCTAAAATTCACAAAAATACTATCACCGAAATTGATTATGTGTGCAAATTTTCAGAATGATTAGATAACGGGAAGGGGTTAAAAATTGGGATATTAATAAATAGAGGTAAAAAAAATATTTAAAAAAACCACGTTTTTATAAGTAACCTAAAAATAAGAAAATAATTTAAAACTAATAAGTTCAAGTACTTTCATATAATATGACTAAAAACGTTGAGCGGGCGCTTATGAGGTTTCACATATGCAGTTCACTCATTCTCTCACTTATAGATATCTTTTTTGCCTTCTTAATTATAAATCTTTAATTTTTATACCAAACACCCACCTCACGTTTTAGTCATATTATATGAAAGTACTTGAACTGATTAGTTTTAAATTATTTTCTTCTTTTTAGTACACTTATAAAAACGTGTTTTTTTTAAAAATATTTGTTTACCTCTATTTTTTTAAAATACCAAACACCTCATAAGCGCCCGCCCAACGTTTTAAAAACATAGTGCTGTTGTCACGGGGTGAACTCATGGATGTCAACAAAAGCAGACGGTACAGATGCTTATATATAGATAAACTAAAAAGTTCAATAATTTAATAACGGTACATTCGATCGATCTGAAATTTTGATACAATGCATTGTCATCCAAGATCTATGAGTGGTATCTAATTTTGAGATCTCTAGGACCATCAGAAGTGGTTTAATTTTAATTTGGAAGATTTGAAAAATTGTGGACAGACAAACAAACAAATCCATAGGAACGAAATCGAGCTAATAAAACGTGGTTAAAAATAGTCCGATTAAACTTACAAAGCAAGCTAATATAAGGCTAGTAAAAATGTATAGTGCACTATATTTATTTTAAAATAATTTAATTGTTTTATACAATCAACGTATTTTTTCAGTGGGGGGGGATCTGGGGTCGGCCCCGGGCGGCACAAACCTACGCAACGCCGCTGCTCCACATACTCTACTGTGTGTATGGTGTTTACAGCTCTCAGATTCTTAATCGCCTTTTAATACGAGCTTGTTAGTCAGACATTTTTTTTTAAAAAAGAGTACGTTGGGATCAATCGGCTGTTTAAAAGATTTGCTTCTCTTTCGGCGGACACAGAAAAGTGAAGGTCAAGGTCTTGACTGTTTGACTAAAAATATTTAAATGATAACATCCTAGATCAGGGGTGGCCAGACGTGTAGTAACTGAGAGCCATTTTAAAATATAAATAAATTTTTGAGAGCCGCATAGAAGCACTTTGGTATGGAAATATTCCAGTAATCCTTGTAAAATATATTTCTTAAATTGTATGCGAGCCGCAATGTGAACACAGAAAAGCCGCATGCGGCTCGTGAGTAGGGCTGTCAATTTTGTTTAAAAAAGCTGCCCGGGTACCCGTGAAAATATCGAACGGGTACCCGGGTTACCCGTTCTAAACGTCGTATAATTTTCCCCGTCATGACCGCTATACAATGGAACCTAGCCACCATCCATGCACCTCATTTCACACAGTAGTAGTAGCCAACGGCTTGCTTCCAGTAACATAATATTACTAATGCACTACAATTAACTACAATGCACTAAAAAAATTATTCAATTCCTGCTGTAAATGCATTCGTCATACTTATAAACTAAAACTAGAGTAAACTGAACATGCAAACAAAATGTCAACAGAATGACGTAACGTTCAATGTCATACCTTGAATGTTAATATCCACTTGGCATCGGTAGTCAATGCTAAGGGCGATGACGTATGCTATACTGCGGTAAATTTCAAGTGATCGTGCTTTGGTCAGTGGTACTGCTTTTGTTGACACCAACAAGTTTCTGATATTGGTGGGTCAGCGTTTAAAATCAATATCAATTTTATGAATAGCTTACAGATGGCGTTTTATCGAACTGGGTTGCCACCCTTCACAGACACAATTTCATTACAATGTTGCATTTTGCAGTGTTACTGTCAACTCGCTTGGCATGATTCCACACGGCCGACGTCTTACCCATCTTATTAACCATAAAAGCTGACAACTTTAGGTGTATATCAATTTTTGGGCTAGGCAAACACGTGTTAATGAACCCAAGAAATACACGCGAATGCAAGGGCAAGAGTGTGGGTTATAGCAGTGCTTCTCAAAGTGGTGGTCCGCGGAAGTTATCAAGAAAGGAGAGAGAAATATAATTATAATCCTTCAATTGCTACCAATAATACTAACCCTATAGAATTTGTCATTTTTGACAATAAGCTAATAAATGAAAGAAATAAAAGGAAATAAAATACATTTCGCTTCCATGTAAGTACAGGGAAAATAGTGCACAGATTCCTGGTGCAATGGAAAAAAATTCCTGCCGGTCCGCCATACTAAAAAGTTTGAGAAGCACTGGGTTATAGGATTGAAGAGAGAAATGGGGGGTAGAAAAACGACATTAGATAGTATCAATCGGTCTCCCACTGTCGGCAATTTCAAAGCAAAGTTAGTCTGAAAGCAAGGGTGTTTTTATGAGAAAAAAAAACAGACACGGCATCTTTCATCTCTATGCAGTCCATCCTCATAGCTGGCGTCTTACCCATCTTACACTGTTAGTAACTATTTAATGTATTAAATTTAAATACTGACGACCTTGTACTCATTATTAACATCTGTTTTTCTAGGTCAGCACGTGTTAATGAACACAAGAAGTAGAAGCTAATGAAAGGGTGTGGGTTATAGGAGTGAAGGGAGGAGAGGGGGGAGGGTTAGATAAACAACATTAGCTAGTATCAATCGGCGTATTTCAAAGCAAAGTTAGTGAAAGCAGGGGGGGGGGTTATTTACAAACAGAGTCTTTCATCTCTAAGCAGTCCATCCTTTTTTGGCAGAGGACTTTTGTTGTCTTTATATGATTCTTTTAAAGAACCATAACTTTTTTGTGTTGTGCGGTTTCTGTTTCACGTTGAGAGAAAAAGATTTATCAAAATACCTTGTAGTTTGTAGTGACCGTTGACAGATATTTCTCCTTAGATGTACTTATAAGCATATTTTGGAAACAAAAAATTTCATTTAATAAATTGTTTCGCGAGCCACAATGTAAACACAAAAAAGCCGCATGGGAGCCGAAGTTTGGCCTACGGTTAATATAGCCTATAGACCTTCAAGCCACATTTTCACGGGTACCCGAGCGGAATTTTATTACCCGGGTAATCTCACGGCAACGGGTACCCGGGTCCCGGGTACCCGTTGACAGGCCTACTCGTGAGCCGCAGTTTGAGCACAGGACCGGATGTCCGCCTAGGCCCACAAGGCCCGGGCCTAGGGCCCCAGCCAGCCAAGGGGCCCCGGTGATTGAATCTTTACATAAGCCCAAAAGCTTGGCTTCATTATCAAAAAGCTTTATCGAAAATAATAGTATAATAAATATTTTTACTACATTTTGCATACACTGTCCCAGTAGTCAAGTGCACGGGGTTCGTTTGTGTTGGTTTGTCATTGTAAGCCACATTCTGAGCTGCTGTTGTGATATTGTGGAGAAGGCGTAGGGTGGGTGTGACAGATTGCACCACCAGTAAAAAATCGACACGACCCCGACTTCCCCCCTCCCCATACCACACACAGGACAAGACACCGCCCGAGCCGGGATTTGGGTTTCAGATTACAGATAATTGACAGGGACCGGGAGAACAATTTTTTAATGTCGACTGACTTGACCAGAGGCCAGGGAGATGTCACAGGTAGTTTATGGGGACCTGCCAAAGGTTTCAATGCGTTTTAATGCATTTAACTAGATGGCCTTCTACAATTTCACCTGCATACCTTTGGTCACCAATATATTGACAGAGAAAATGTTAGATCGGGGAATAGGAAGCCAGGGAGCCACCGAATAGGTTTTGAGGCGCACTGTGGCTGTTGTGAGCTCACTTTCTGATTAGGATTTTTTTAAAAAACAGTGGGAACTATGTTATGACCATAGAAGTTTTGGCTGAGTTTGATCCTTTTCTGGACTTACACATAAAACGCCACGGTAACAAAGGAAGTGGCACAACATCATATCTTTCGTCAAAAATATGCGATGAAATGGTTAATATCATGGTAGAAAAGGAAGAAAAAGAAATAATTACAATACAATCGTTACTGGGATTTTTAAAAAAAGCAAAATATTGCTCTATTTCTGTGGACTCTACTCCGGACATTTCTCATGTAGATAAATTTTCTTTCATTGTGAGATATGTCTCTGAAGACGAATATTATTTTGATGTTTATTAAAGTCACTAAAGTCAAAACAAATTATATGTTCTGTACTGCAGCATTTAATTTGCTAAATTTCCAAAATTGCTTCGAGATGGTTGGGGGGCCCAAAAGTAAAAAGTGCCTAGGGGCCCTGGGTCTCTTAAATCCGGGCCTGTATAAGACTAGGGTGCTTGCTAAGTTATGCAAATATATTTACAAGTTAGGCAAAGCTATTCGCTAAGTTTAAACTGAGCACCCTAGTCTTATAGTCATGGCGAACAACGAGATAATCGATTTCACCTACGATTTAACGTTCATGTCTCATTTTAAACTTTGAAATTTTCATAAACTTGGAACTAAAGGTCTCTTCTGACTATACATTTCAAATTTTAATTTTATTTTCTACTTTTTAGTACATTTTAAAAGAATTTTTATTTTCTACTTTTCTAAAATAAGACTAGTTTTTAAAAAGTGTTTTTATATATTTTTATTTGGTTGAGGTGATGAGCGGGTCTTATTGACAATATAACCAGCCGAGCTGAACAATCGTTCACATACCTTTGGTTTGTCTCGGCTGAAGTTTCTGATACTGTAGTGGATGTTTGGTTTGCAGATGATATGTAAGCGAAGTGTTAGAACCATGGTAGCAATGTTCCCATTAAGCAGCACGGCTGCGCAGATATTGGACCGACGCCACGCAGGAGTTTAAAATCGTCACGCAGCAAATTTTGCAAAATATTGCACCAAAAAAATGGACGTTGTGCAACTTTGCAAACGATTTTTTTTAAAAAACTTTGCACATGGACTAACGAAGCTTGGAGTTAGAGGGAACATTGCATGGTAGGCAAACGATTTCTCTCAATGGACACATAACCTTTATCAACATTTTAAACAGTCAAGTCAGTCAATAGTTTAAAACCAAAATGTTCGTGCTATCGTTCGGAAAATAGTTTATATTAAAATTTATCGGCCGAAATATTTTACATTTTGACATTTGACTCATTTTTACATTTATAATTTGTGGGTCGATTAATCGTTAAAAACAAATTTAATCGTTAAAATTTTAACGATTAATCGAGAAATTAATCGTTAATTTCCGCAGCCCTAATATACAGGCTTGGATTAACCTATAGACAAACAAGGCACGTGCCTTGGTCACCAAGCGTTTGGGGGGCACCACAATTCCTCAATAAAAATGTGCATATTGTCCCGGTAGCCGCGCGCAATCGACATGACATTAGCAAATCACAAATGTAATATTGAATCTTATCTGTTACAGAATATTATTGCACATTATTTAACCTTATTTAACAACAAAGGGATGGGGGGGGGGTAAAATACCGCCCACCCATTTTTTGGCGCTATCTTTTGCTGTTTTCTTCGAAGTTTTTTTTCTACTGACGGCCCACTAATTGTCAGCATCTTTGTGGTCCCTTTGATAAATCTTGCCGTATTTATGCCGGAAGAAAAATAACAAGATTTTGTTCTCAAAAACTTTTGTATGGCACAAAATCAAATGGTGAGCAGTACAGGAGAGAATTGTTATTGTATTCACCATCCACGGGATCTGTGTACTGCTTTGTTTATGAACTTTTTCGTCTAAAATTTCCGAAAGTTTTTTTAATAATAAAATATTTAAAAAATCTTTTTTTAAAAGGACACACTTTTATTTACATATAGAAAGTGCACTAAAAAGAAGAAAATAAAAATTTTCAATCCGTGAACCTATCGACTGCACATAAAAGCGTGGGGCGCCCATCACAACTCATTTCTTATTGCAACTACTCTTTTGCATATAGATAAATTTTTCTAATTAATATGATAGTAGCATGTATATGATCAAAGTTGTGAAACTTTAAATGTTTATTAATATTCATATAAATTTGTATTTATGTTTCGCAGCTTTGTACATGATTGCGAGTTGTGATGAGGGCCCCACGCTTTCTTGTGCAGTCGATAGGTTCACGGATTGAAAAATTTTATTTTCTTCTTTTTAGTGCACTTTCTATATGTAAATAAAAGCGTGTCCTTTTAAAAAAAGATTTTTTAAATATTTTATTTTCTACTTTTTAGTAACACAATTTTTTAATCAATTTTTTTTACATAATCAACTCAATTTAATTAGTCAAACTTCGTTGTCTATAACTTAAATGTGATAGTGGTAAAAAGATAGATTATTAATTACAAATTTATGTATTTAAAAAATAACAGTTTCCCCAACTGAAAATTGAACCCAGTACCTCCAGGTCGAAAATCCATTAAGCTAACAATTGGGCCAACTAGGCTACACAAATACCAGTTGTTCCTCTTGTATTATCATGTCAATTTAGATTTAGTTTCGAATTACTGAGCTGTTTAACACCTGGAATGTCGTCATCCATGGCTGGTTGTGAACTCCGGTGACATTCACGTGAAAGTCAAGAATAGCACGGATACAGATAATATATAAAGATAAACGTAAAAATGCATTTATTTAATTACGGTACATTCGATCGATCTGAAATTTTGATACAATGTATTGTCATCCAAGATCTATCTGTGGTAAAATTTTGAGATCTCTAGGACCATCAGAAGTCGTTTAATTTTACGTTACAAGATTTGACGGATACAACATACAAACAGTGTGAGTTAAATAAAAGCTTGTAAAAATGGGTTTAGTGACTGGAAAAATAACATTCAAGTTGATTATCATGAACAAAGTGCTACTCATAAAAACTGCATGTTAATATACCTAGCTCGTCGACAAGGCTTGGGTCTAATACAAAAGCTAAAAGAGCAAATAAATGAAGAGTACACTTACTTGAAATATATTTTTGAGGCAAGCAGTAGCGGTTATTTGTACTTTAGGTGAGCGGGGTCTGGCTTGTAGAGGGACAAATTACAAATTTTGATCTTTACAAATTGGAAATTATCTAGGGTTGCTGGAGTTGGTCAGTCAGTTTGATCTATTTTTAGCATCACACATTGCTAAATATGGAAATTCTGGAAAGTAAAACCATCTTATTTATTCAAAACTATATGCGAAGAACTCATTGAAATTATACCCAAAAATGTCCATGAAGTAATTGTAGATGAAGTAAAGGCTTCCGGAGTAGAATGAGTTTGCTATATACATACCTTGTGCTATATACATACCCTGTGTTATATACATACCCTGTGTTATATACATACCCTGTGCTATTTTACATACCCTATGTGCTATATACATACCCTGTGCTGCCCATTCACTAAATCTGGTAGGCTCAAATGCCGTTGACTCTTGTTTAGAGGCAGTAAACTTCTTCCATACAGTGCAACTGATCTATTTTTCCTCAGCTTCAACCAACAGATGTAAGATTCTGAAAGGATGCCTTCTGAAACACTGGTAAAGTCTCTTATGCTGTTCTAACCGAAGCTATAGTTCTAAATTCTCATCCTCAGATTATAGAAGCGTTATAATGGTTACAAGAAGACCAGTCACAGAACAGAAGCAGAAACATTGCAGAGAAGATGCAAGAATTAGAATTTGTTCCCATGCTTGTCTTTTGGGAAGAAGTGTGACACAATTTTCACAGGGTCAGTGAGTCAAGCTCAACAAAATGAACACGTGAACTAGAAAACGTGTGCTGATTTGAATTCTTCACTAGCAGATCACTTGCATGAATCTACATATAGGAATGAATTTGAAAGATTTGAAGAAGCTTCAAAAGAAATAAGACAAGGTGTGGATTATAAGTCAACTTTGACACGTAATCGTAAACGAAAGACAGTGGTCATTGATGGTGATGCCCCTGAGCCCCTGAGGTATATTTCTGAATGCCAGAGACAAACTTCGTTTATCTGCTTACTACGCCATTGTTGACAAACTTGAGACAGAATTGAGTAGACGAAGACAGGTGTGTAATGATATAGCTGTTCGATTTTCTTGTTTGGTCGATGTGAAGGACTAATAAATGCTTATCCTGAAGACCTGAACAATCATTTATAATTTATTTACTGAACTACAACAGTTCCACTCATATATTCGGCACCAGTTTTTTGCATCAAAATCTGAAAACAACACGTTCAGTCATGCTTAATTATATAACGTAATAGAGACAACATCGAGTGTGCTTTTCCAAATGTAGAAATCGCCTTTCGCATATTTTTAACATTAATGGTTACGAAATGTTCAACTGAGCGCTCTTTTTATTATTTGAAACGTACACTAAGTCCAAGTAGATGACAATGAAACAAGAAAGACTTGATTCCTCATCTCAACTGGTGAATGAGGCAGACTTGTTGAGCAAAATTAACTTTGATGATGTAGTCAAAAACTTTGCCTGATGTAAATCTAGAAAAAAAAAGAGCTGTTTAATGCGAATGTGTGCTCTCTCTGACTTTCTCATCTATTAAAAAAAGTTACAGTATTTTTGTATATTATTATTACAAAATTAGATAACTATTAATTTTAATACAGAAATAACTTATTGTAAGTTTTATATAACCGATAGTAATACTAGTAAAAACATATGTAAACAGTTTTTCTTTGTTGTTGTTTTTTTGTGTGCATAATATTGAACTTTCCAGCGGTCAGTGGCCCGGGGCAGAAGGGGGCACCCATGTGGGTTTGTGCCTAGGGCACCAGGATGGCTTTATCCGGCCCTGCTAATACATTATATATATATATATATATATATATATATATAAATTGGATTTAGTGTTAACCGATAGGTACGAAAATCATTTCATTCTCATTGTATCCCTAAATGAAGGGATCGAAGTCAAGTGGCGTGCCACTTTCATAAATGGGTTTCGTCATTGATAAGTGATTAAACAGAATCATAGATTAAGATACATATAGATTAACCTCAATATATTATTTTCAAAGGTTCTGTAAGTATAAATTAATGCAATATTTAAATTTTATTTTTGATTTGAATATAATATTTTGGAAACGTAGTTTATTTTATTTAAAAAGTAATTTTTTAGTAACACAAGTTATTAATATTATGTCTCATGGTATTCTAAACTGAATTTCAAATGAGTTTAAAAGAAATTAACAATTCTTATCTTCTTACCTAAATTTTCTCAAGAACAACGCAATTGATAAAATAAATTGTACCGGTGCTTTGTGGGGGAGCGAACGGGCAAATAAATTGCAATGCACATCAGATATTGACAACAAAAATTTATTTTAAGATAAAGTGTTCTTTAATCTTAAGCATCGATTGCGTAGGCCTATTGTTCATTAACTATCGTCTTCACTTCGTATTAAAATATGTTGAGAACATTCGATAGAACATCGCGGTCGTGGAGGTGTTGGGATACCAGCATTATAATTATACACACATACAAAAAAAACGAATGGAATGCACGAAGATTAATATTTTCAAGACAGGCTAGAACGAATTCGTTTCGCTAACGAAGCTTCGGTTTCATTTATATTTCCATCATCTAATTCAGAAGTATAGTCAGAGGGTTTTGGTGTTCAGCATTTATGTTTTTTCTCTTTATAAACATCCATTGGTCCTCTCTTTTCCATATATAAATTGGGTTTAATACAATGAACAAATTTCGATACCAAATATTAACTTCATTCTGTCTATTTTTATTTTTGAAGTTTTGAAGGAAAAAAAATCAAAATTTAATTTTTACATTTTAAAACACAGCTTTTGTTTGAGTTTGGGGGACATATCCATAACTATAATAATTCTGTGCTATTACTTCTACCCCCTGCTTTATTGGAGCAGATTGAAGTGAACTAATAAACCTAATTTGGGACATCTCTTTCATCTCCCATGATCTGCAATTATGACTACGTATTGAAATAAATGCAGACTAAGTCTTTAATTAAATCAATTCATGCTGTTAATTAAAAAAAAAGACAGTGACAGTGACATGGTCAAAAACAATTTTTAAAAAAAATAAACAAAACCCTAAATATTTATAATATTCACTAAAATTTACTACATATTTCACTGAAATCAATATAAATTATTAATCTGTTCATTTAAATATAGTTTGTTATTTTCAGTCAGCAGACGGCATGTTCCGAATGCTGGTGTAAGAAATCTTAAAGATCTAATTTTAATGTATGGGTCATTTCAAATTAACAAAAGAAAGAAAAAAAAACACACACAACAAAACAATATGATTCATATTATGAATAATTATTGAAATTAATATAATTTATTTAATCTTTATTGTATGTGCTTATTGTTTTTTTTAATGACATATTTTATGGTTAGTATTAATGATTGCAAATGGAAGATTATAATTATATTGTTCTTTCATTTCTTAATAATTTCTGTGGACCGGCAGTTATTGGATCGCGGGGCCAGTCCGCGGAGCACCACTTTGAGAAGCACTGCTCTATGAGATGCTCCAAAGTTTATTGTGTGAACTGCAATTTAGTTGATTCGGGTGAAGATAACATCGGATACATAGATTCTAAGTCAGACTCACGCGGGACGAACAATAAAACGTATTCATGTGAAATACATGTAATTCATTCATGAAGCCAGTTATACGGCCCCTAATGAAGTTGACCGGCCCAGGTGTTCCCTTCCTAGACTTTCTTATCTAATCTGTTACAGACGCTCCTTTTTATGCAGAAGATTATTGTGTCCTACCCTTATCTAGGGTTTATATTATATAAAGGATTGCATTTTTATTAGTTTTCAATGTTGATTTTCCTGGTTCCCTCAGGCACCCATCCCACGTCCGAATTCCAGACGGGAAGAACGAGGAGTTCTATGTGTTTAAACGGAATAAGAAACGCGTTTTATTCCCATGTCTGAGAGTTGCATTCGGTTATCTTTGTGTTGTATTTCCAAGTCAGAATTAATTGCCTTTTGTATTATTGGTACTTTGCGCTTTGTTCTTCTATCTTCTAGTGTTTCAAGGTTTAATGATTTAACTAATGGTGTTAATCTTATCAGTTTTTAATATTCTCCAGTAATGAATCTGGCAGCTCTTTTTTGAATTCTTTCTCGTTTGGGTCCCATACAGAAGATGCATATTCTAGTACACGTCTCGCCAAAGTGAGGTAGCATTTTAGTTTTATAATATTAAGTTTCTCTTTATTTGTTTGATTTTTAAAATAAACTCGCTTCACCTCAGGTTTCACCTGACTCTATTTCTAGTCTAGTAAAGACTACTAACTGCACTAGGAATACGAGTATGAGCTAATCCCAGTATCAGATTTAGAATCCTAATACTAATAGTAATAGAGACACAATTTTAAAAAGGGAAAACGATATAGCACAATATTATGAAGAAATTAATATTTTCATTTGAAAGATTATTGAAATAATATTTTGATGGTTAGTATTTATAACCCTCCAGTTAACAACTGACAACTAATGGGTGTCCTTGCACTTGACTGGAGTTCCCTGAATCCCTACATGTCCAGTCATAAGGAATCCCCTCACGCGCCAAAACGAGGCCGTAATGAATATGAACTCAAAATGGCGAACGGAAGGAGTCTATGGACAACAACAAAATGATATGAGACATAGGTCTTCATGGAATTTATTTGTTACTTTTATATATGCTTGAAATTTTTCCTAGACTCTTTGATATATGAAATAATTAAGCAATTATTTTCATTATTATAAGCTTTATAATTACTGTATGTAAGGACTAACTACAACAACTTAAGTATACTACTACTACTGTCTACTACTACTAAGACTACTACTACCTTCTATTCTACTATTATTCTACTAATAACTACCACTACGAAATATTAAAAATTACTCTAATAGACTATATTATTACATTTTCGTGTAGGCCTATTACGATTAATACATTTATACATCTAAATATCACTTGTCAAACTATCAGTATCATCATTAATCATTACCAAGACTACTAATCCCTAAGACTAAGATTCTAAGACTAGGCCTATTAAATTTAAATACCAAGACTAAACTAAGACTAATTATTAGTATTAGTCATTATTCACTAATATTTACTATGTAACATTCCTTGTCTACTTCAATAAGGTAATCCCGCAGTTTTATCATGTATATTATTTCGCAGCGAATATTTATTTTCTGGTGAGAACTTTCGTTTTTAATTTATTAAATGCATTAATTATGTTGTGTATTTATAATTTTAGCTATTACAGTGCTAATAATTTTTTAGTCTTTTAAATTTCTAAGGCATTTGTTTGTCTCTCAAAGAGACATAGTCGAACAGAATACAACCATTTTGTTTATTTATCACCCACCATGCCGGGTCGTCACAGTAAGATGCCAAATGAAATTTTCTCACTTACAAACAAAAAAATAAAAATCAAACATCTAATAACAAAATATAAAATGAAATTTGCTTAAAAATATTTATTTATCTTCTAAAAACATTAAAATAGATTAATAATACTTTTTTAAAAAAACATCTTCAGTCAGTAAATTTATTTTAGCATGGGTCGTTCCAAGTAAAAAAAATCTGACAAGCAAGATGCTAGATGAACAAAATGGTTGCATCCTACTCTGATTATGTAGCTTCAAGGGCCAAAAAAAAGCCTTATAAACTAAAAAACCTTACAAATTAGCGCTATAATAGCTAAAATATAACATATATTAATGCATTTAATAAATTAAAAACGAAAGTTCTCACGAGAAAATTAAAATTAGCTGCGAAATAATATACATGCTAAAACTGCAGGATTGCCTTCAAAAATATTTAAGAAATACAGTCGGACCTCTCTAAGTCAAACTCTAACAGACCGGAAAAAATTTCGACGTACAGAGTTTTCGAGTTAAGGAAATGGCGTAATGGGCGCAGAATGTGGCCTGGACCTATAATTTAATTTTACATAATATAAGGAGGTTTTCGACTTAGGGAATTTCGACTTAGAGGTCTGACTGTAATACTAAAGGTTTAATACTAATATTAGATTAAGATTAGACTTAGACTTGTCATAGTCTTCTTAGCCATAGTCCTATGTCCCTACTATATACTGTAATTAAAATTTATAAATGTGCCTAGTAATAGTACTTAACATTTACTCCGAAACTTAACCTATCCCAATGTTGGTCTAAACTAAAAACTAATAAGTTAGCGGTTGATAAGCAAATGCTTTAGTCAATTTATATTTCAGAATGAATTATAAGATATTTTGTTATCTTTTTTTAAAAATAAAATTTTAAAATATTTAAATTAAGGGATGTTAAGACTGGTAATTTTTGAGGACTGGTTATTAGTTTAAAAAATCTGAGACTAGGTCATCTGTCTATTGATAGTTCAATCTACAACTTTCTGGGATTATATTTAAATTTAATGGTTATTTTAAGAATCAGCACCAAAAAAAAACTGAACTCAGTCTCAGTGTCTCAATGAGATACACTAATATGGACAAAATGAATTTACAGTACAGTTAACCAGTCCAGATTAAACTGGCCCAGTCCTGCTCTTAGGGCATGTTAACCGATTACAGCCTTAATTTAAAGCATGGATTTTTCAGTTTAATTGCAGTAACACAAAATGCAATTTAAACAAAATTATTAAAATGTAACAAAATGTATCAATAAAAGTTTTGTGGTGGAGCCCACCACTTTCCCTGGTCCTTACTTGTACATATTAAAAAAAAATGTCACTATGAAATGTTTTGATCTGACTAATGTTAACTCTTAAGAACTTCATAAATCTATTCTACCCTAAAAGGAAATATTTCCAGAAAATATTATCTCTTTCCTCCAAAATATTAATAATTCAATAAAAAATTATCAAAAAAATATTATTTTAAAATCTAATTTAAAAATCTTCCTAAAAGAAATAAACTTGTACATTAAATATTTATCAAGTCAATCATTGTCCATGATGGCTAAATTCTTGACGCAAACATAAATTTATAGTTGCCAAAAATGACCCACTTCACCCAGAGACCCACCTGTAACAATTCCAGTCAATAAACTAAGAATGTCATGCTGAACTTTGAATTCTTATATCTTTTTAATGAAAGAGAAACATACTGAGCCGCCTGGTATTGTTTGTATCTTCCACATGATTTAGCTGCTTAACGCCAGGTGATTGTTTTATCTGACAAACCTAATACTAACCACTTTTTTCAAAGATGTTTCATCCGACAAACATAATACCACTTTTTTCAAAGATGTTTCATCCGACAAACCTAATACTTACCACTTTTTTCAAAGATGTTTCATGCGACAAACCTAATACTAACCACTTTTTACAAAGATGTTTCATCCGACAAACTGATTTAAACCCCTTAATTCAGACAATATCATACGCCATTTCATATAGATAATTTTACTTTAGCTCATTTCACGTGATATTTTATTTGACATTAAATAATTTTTAACATACTTCATTTTGATGTCATTCTGAATCAGATGCAGCAATGAATACTAAGGAAGCTGATTTGAAGAAGCCAAGTGAGGCGAAACGAATCCAACAAAATGACCAAGAAAAGCAGAGGAAAGAAAAAATTAAAACCTGCATCGGTGAAATTGCCAAAGAGCTGCCACCCAGTGCAGAACATATTGATCGTAAACCGGTGAGATCAATAGAAACAAAATAGAATTAATGTTTGCTGAACTACTAGAAAAGGAAATTTTATTTATGTACTCTCAGGAATAAGAACCTAACATGCTGTACAAAATTAGTCATGTCTTTAAAGTTTAACCAGCCATTATTCATATATATATATTTTATAGGCTTTATTATCCTATATAATAAAAGGCAAGTTTCGGTCCTTTCTGTCCCGTCATCTATAGCGATTGGTCCCTCAAACACATATGACTCCTACAGCCAATCACTAGTGGAGAAAAATTTACATATTATGCGGAGGTTCAAAACGAGTTATTTTTGGTGCAGTTTTTTTGTCATAATTCATTATGTTGTTCCCATCTTGAAGTGATGCCTGCCGCTTATTCCAATGACAATTCTGCTTTTTCCTTGATGGTCCTGGGGGGTAGTGGCAAGAGTTTTAAGTGTTGTTTGTTTTTTGTTGCTGTTATTGTTGTTGTTTTGTTGTTGTTGCTGTTGTTGTTGTTTTGCTGTTGTTTTGCGGTTGTTGTTGTTGTTGCTGTTGTTGTTTTTGTTGTTGTTGTTGTCCACATCCCTTGCCCTGCTACGACAATGTCCTGCAAACGCTTCAGCATATAATAACTACCAAAACATAGCATCCATGAACTTCAAAGGTCACCCTACACTTATCCCCGTCCTTGGGCGGGCTTTGTTACTAGTTATATAATAGGATAATATGACTCCAGATTTAAAGAAGAAATCTTTGAAAATCTTATTTAATTTTGATCCAAAGAATTTCTATTCTCCTAAGGAAACGAATTAACCAGCTTCTCAACATTCTTTTTTTTTGTTCAGAGCACACTTTCCATAGTGTCCCAAGCAAAGGATTATATAAAGCAACTTAAAGAGAAAAATCAGGCTTATGAAAACAATTTGGCATCTGTAGACTGTAAGTAAACTTATATTGTCATTTCATTATAGTAATGAATTCATATTTTCATGACATTATAGCAGTGAACTTATAGTGTCATGTCATTATAGCAGTGAACTTGTATTGTCATGTTATATAGAAGTGAACTCGTGTAATTGTTATGTTACATAGTAGTGCATTCATATTGTCATGTCATTACAGTAGTCAACTGGTAATGTCATTTCATTATGGTAAATAATAAACAAGACTAGACACAAACCAGAGATAAGGGTAGGATGCAATAACCTTCTGTATAGAAAGAGCGCTTGTAACAGATAAGACAAGATAAACAAAAACTATCACAGAAAAAAAGAAAAGTATAAATTGCTTAAGTCTGCGTGAGAGATTTGTTAAAATTTTGTGATGGGGATATTTCCAAGCCATGTTTGGGGATATTTCCAAGCCATGTTAGAGGCTCTTTTCAAGCCATATGTGGGTTTTTCTTTAAAAAGCCATATCAGGGAGCCTTTTCAAACCATATGGCAGGTTTTTTACAAGTCATATGAGGGGGTCTTTTCAAGCCATATTACAGGATTTTTACGAGCAATACGAGGGGCTCTTTTCAAGCCATCTGACAGCTTTTTACAAGCAATATGAGGGGGTCCTTATGATCTGGGGGATGGAGTAGTTTTCTTCATTCATGAGTACTTAGTGAACTGTATGGAATTTTGTAATGTCATTATAGATTCGATCAATTTAAAATTGACAAAAGGACACCTACAGCCTGTCAGACCTAAGCCAATTAGCAAATTATAATTTATTAAAATTCATCACACAAAAATTCGTTGTATAGAGATTTCAAGCAGCTCATTTATTTACCTTTGCTTTGGTCAGATCAGTGGTTCAATGCTGATTAAGTACACATTTCCGTTTGAACACTAAATACAAGAAGATATTTGCAAAAAAATACATCCTAAGACATACAAGTTAACTTAACTAATCATTGAAAGTAATTGAAATTTTCTTAAAACTAATTATGCCAAGAAATGTTGTGCTAACACGGAGAGGGCAGCAGATTTGGATTTAATTATAGCAGTTTTTACTTTTTGTGTATAATTTGACTAGTTGTTGCTTTAAGAAATGGGGTGATGTATGTCACTTGACATTTTGTGCTAATGACAACTAGTTGTTGCTTTAAGAAATGGGGTGATGTATGTCACTTGACATTTTGTGCTAATGACAACTAGTTGTTGCTTTAAGAAATGGGGTGATGTATGTCACTTGACATTTTGTGCTAATGACAAATATTTGTTTGTTTTAAAAAATGGGGTGATGTATATCACTTGACATTTTGTGCTAATGACAACTAGTTGTTGCTTTAAGAAATGGGGTGATGTATGTCACTTGACATTTTGTGCTAATGACAACTAGTTGTGTGTTTAAGAAATGGGGTGATGTATATCACTTGACATTTTGTGCTAATGACAACTAGTTGTGTGTTTAAGAAATGGGGTGATGTATATCACTTGACATTTTGTGCTAATGACAACTAGTTGTGTGTTTAAGAAATGGGGTGATGTATATCACTTGACATTTTGTGCTAATGACAACTAGTTGTGTGTTTAAGAAATGGGGTGATGTATGTCACTTGACATTTTGTGCTAATGAGGCATGTGATGATTGATCTTTTGAGCAGATTTTGTTGTGAAATATTTCAGTCAAAGAGCTGAAACGTCTGCGTGAGAATGAAGCAGCCCACCTGGAGAAGATCAAAGAGTTGGAAGAAACTGTCAAGGCTTTTGGTAAACTGCTTTACTCTCTACTCTATTGGAAATCTTATGTCATCAACAAAATGTTCTAGTCTCTACTCTATTGGCAATCTCATGTCATCAACAAAATGTTCTACTCTCTACTCTATTTGGCAATCTCATGTCACCAACAAAATGTTCTACTCTCTACTCTATTGGAAGTCTTATGTCATCAACAAAATGTTCTACTCTCTACTCTATTGGAAGTCTTATGTCATCAACAAAATGTTCTACTCTCTACTCTATTGGCAATCTCATGTCATCAACAAAATGTTCTACTCTCTACTCTATTGGCAATCTTATGTCATCAACAAAATGTTCTACTCTCTACTCTATTGGAAGTCTTATGTCATCAACAAAATGTTCTACTCTCTACTCTATTGGAAGTCTTATGTCATCAACAAAATGTTCTACTCTCTACTCTATTGGAAGTCTTATGTCATCAACAAAATGTTTTACTCTCTACTCTATTGGCAATCTTATGTCATTAACAATAAAGTTACTTGCTAGATGATATGACAAAGTATTTAACTGGCACTCAATTATTAATGCATGTCTTCATAAAAAATCCCATGACTTACATCCAGGTTTGAGCAAGATTCTCAAAGCAAAGTCTAATGATGTCCCCTTGGCTACAAGCTCCGACAGAGATGGACGTCCCGGCAGACCAAAAACAATCAACAAACTGTTGGAAAAAGAGAGAAATGATCAAGTTCAGGTAATCTCCAGATAGTAATTCTTTCATTGTTATCTTGTCAAATTGTAGCTATAGTGTCATTATGGTAATTCTTTCATTGTTATCTTGTCAATTTGTAGCTATAGTTACATTTTGGTAATTCTTTCATTGTTATCTTGTCAATTTGTAGCAATAGTTTCATTATGGTAATTCTTTCAGTGTAATCTTGTCAACTTGTAGCAATAGTTTCATTATGGTAATTCTTTCAGTGTAATCTTGTCAACTTGTAGCAATAGTTTCATCATGGTAATTCTTTCAGTGTAATCTTGTCAACTTGTAGCAATAGTTTCATTATGGTAATTCTTTCAGTGTAATCTTGTCAACTTGTAGCTATAGTTTCATTATTAAAGTACCTGAAAATATTTTATGAAATTTGGTTAGCTCCTGTGTTTTTTTTGCTTCCCCTGAAATTGCCTAATAATTTTAAGAAGTTTTTAGTTTTTAATTATTTCTTTTTAAATATTAACAATTTATAATGAATATTATTTTTAAATAATTAAAATTTTCTGGTTCTAGCTAGAGTAAACCTTGCCTTATATTATGCATGACTTGTTAATGATGGGGGGAATATCTAGGGGTCTACCAATATCAGGATATCGGCAATATCAGTATCGGTAGCATGTAAAGGTCCCGATATTGACATCACCGATATTTCATAATAAGTGACATTTTGACCCAAAAAAAAACAACAACAAAAACTATCATTTACATTTACAATATCTCGACATATTAATATATCGATCCCTATACCAGTATTGAAATAGCCAAAAGAGTCCTAGTATTAAAATCTACAGCCACGATACAGTGTGCCATGTGCTATGATATTTTTTAGGTATCGGCCGATTTTCGTATGCTCGGAAATACTGTGTAAATAGTGCCGATGCCAAGTATACCGTAATTGCTCTAATAAATGGATAACATGTAAACGTTATGTTCACGTAATTGCTCTAATAGCAAAGATGCACGCAGAATCGCAGATGTCTAAAACATTTCGTTTCGTATGGAATAACAAAATGTACCGTGTGCAGACTTGTTGTCATGGGCAACCATTCATCCTTCAACCTCATTTCACTCTATTACTATTGATTTGTTCTCATTGTTTCATTCATAAAAGGTGGCCGTGTGCAAAAGCCATTAAACTATTGGTTAGAATTAATAATTATGAGTCAAAAGTTGAAGTTTCAAAAGGAGTACCTAATACTAATTTTGCTTGTACATTTTCATAAAGGACGGTTCGTTTTGTCATGAGTCCTATGTAGGTCATGATCTGGAACTTGTAAACACATCAGAAACTTCGTTTCGAAAAAAATAAAATAAATCGGTAATATCGGCATAACTGGATATCGGTAGAGTGTAGACCCCTAAATTATAAAATATAAATAATTACACATGACGTCATCAAATATGACAGCTGTTTTTTTTTGTCCTAACAAATACTCATATCGGAAAAAAAAATCGGTAATATCGACAAAAATGCATATCGGTAGACCCCTAAATTACAAAATATAAATAATTACGAGTGATAAATTTAAGAATGACGTCATCAAATATGACCGCTGGTTTTTGTCCTAACAAATAGGGCCTACTCATATCGGCAAAAAAAATATCGGTATCAGCAATATCGGCAATATCCGCAAAAATGCATATTGGTAGACCCCTAGGAATATCATACATATTTACCTTCTTTGCACTAAAAAACAACACTCACTTTCCTCCCCAGCCCCCACATACAACGGAGGTTCACTCCATTGAAGCCTCTATGCCGTTGTTGGGCTCCAACTTTGGACATCACAGCAACAGCAGCGGCCACAGTAACAGCAGCGGCCACAGTACCAGCAACAATCTACCGCCATCCTCCCTAGTGCTTCCAGTGCCATCATCAGGTATCTCCATCATGACCGTGGCACCGACCATCCTGTCTGTCAAAAGTCCGTCTCTCGGACAGACGCGGAACCAACAGACCAACAGGTCCATCAGCACGGCCTCCGTGGCAGGAAGCACATCGAGCAGCCGCGTCAACCCCACGTCATCGACACTTGTCCCGTTTCTGGATATAATGGGCAACGACTTCAATAACATGGGCTCTAGAGGGGACGGGGCCCAAACAAATTTGGTTTATTCAACGTCTTCAGTCTCATCTTCCTCCTCGTCCACCCAGTCCTCATCAGCCGGGAACTTGATGAACGCGTCAGAGTTGATGGGACTGCATCATCAGAACACAGGTGTTGGCATCAACAACAACAGCAACAACAACACTAGTGGCGGTGGAGGAATGGGCGGGCTCCAGGGGGCGGACTTGTCGGTGCTGCACCACCATCAACACCAACAAGGGATCTCACCCATGCTGAACCTCCACCAGGACGGCACCTGCTCAACGTCGGCCCTGCAAACACTCGCCTCTGTGGCAACCAGCTCGCACATGTCTGCACTGACCGGACCGTCCATCGCTGGCAATCACTCAGCCAACATGATGGGGCTCTCTGTCGGCATGGGTGGCGGCCTGTCATCCGTCTCCATGGGCGGAGGATTATCGTCTGTATCCATGGGTGGAGGATTATCATCCGTGTCCATGGGACATCTACATCAACAACAGCACCAGCAGCAGGCGCCAATCATGACTTTCTCCCATGCAGACACAGGGACTACCTTGACACAGGTCAGTTCATATTTCAGCAATCAATTGTTTCTTCAAATGACATACAAGATCAAAAAGTGTGATCAAACCAATAAATTAAAGCTTTATTAATTGACTAATACTAATACAAAAGTAGAAGCCTTGGCTAATGTCTTCATCAGTACAAAAAACTTCCACAAGTATTAAAATTAAATTTATGTTATATAATACATCCTAGATCAGTGATAGCAAACCTATGGCACGCCTGCCACAGTCGGCACACAGAGCCTCATCAGTTGTCACGCGACAAAATATTACGTCCGTAATCAAACCAGCTAAGTCAAACTCCATCTTCGGATTTTAGAGGAGTGTTGGCACTTTGCTATAAATAAGTGGGTTTCGGTTGAATTTTCTGCACACGTCCCCAAAAAAAGGTTCGCCATCACTGTCCTAGAAAATGGAAAAATAATAATTTTAAAAAAAAATGAGCAAAAAGTGACACTGGATTTAGAAGCCATTAGCCGAAACATCAACTTCATATTAGTCAATTAATGAAGCTTTAATTTATTGTGTGGATCACACGTTTCGTTTTTGTCTTTTATTTTATTTAAAAGCGTTATCGTTGTTCTTTTCTCTCTATTTTTTTTCTTCCAATTTTAAACGCTTGCTTTCGTTTGAAAGCTTTATAAAATATGATTCTTTTACTTTTTTGTGCAATTGTAGGACTGCACACTTTGGGTCTAAAACAGTTTGTGTAAAAATTTTATCTTCATAGTGACAATAAATATAAGGGGCTGGGGGAGGGGTGGGGCCCTCTAGAGCCAAGTTTTGTTTTGAACAAAAGACTCGAACTTAAATTCAGCCGCTTTTGGTTGTAAACATGAAAGTTAACCTGAATTTATCTCACCCTGACCTAGTAGCCATTTTTTAAATCTTGTATTTATTTATAAAATTATTTTCAACATGCGTTCTATGCTTAGTTAGCCAATCTTAACATAACTTAAATTCAAACATTGTGACATTGTTTTATTTTGTTGATGAAAGTCCTCAATTGGTAATACATTTATAAAAATAAGTTAATGAAAAAAGAAAAGATTTTGCATTGATATAACAGGAGAATTGTAAATGATTATTTATTTAGTAGCATTTAGAAAAACTGCTTTTGATGAAAGAGTCAGCTGTGCATGTAATATTTATTTTCTTCATTCCAGGGATGTAAACAAGTTTTTTATAACGGCCAAGTCCTGACGTTAACTGACCAGGGTCTCATCAGCAGCACGCAACACGCAGAACAAGATTGTGGCCAGAACACGTTACAGGGAGGTAACATTTGCCAGCAGTCTGGGATAACTCTTGCCCCTGGGAATAACTTTCAGCAGCACCCTCACGGCGGGATAAACCCCGGCAGCATTCTGGGTCAAGGGAACTACAATCCCAGCAGCCAGCTGGGACCAGCCAATCAGAATCAGCCACTTATCTACACCATCAACGAACAGGGTCAGCTGGTACAACTTCATTCATCTCTCCATCAGATGCAGTCAGCTTCTACAGGCTTGGACTTTGTGTCTGTCACAGGTGCGGGGGGAAATATCATATCTGGTTTCCAGAACTCGACAGCGGGCAACGGCGGCATGATCCCGTCGTCCTTGCACCACCAGACGCAGTCCAGTTTTTTGGGTCAGTCTCCGATCGTGTCACTGGCGGGAGGCCAGGGATCTAACCAGCCGTTCACGCTGATACCCCCAAACCACGGCAACTCACTTCACAGCCAGCTCCTGTCTACAGGCTCTTTGTTTATGACACAGCCGATGTCTCAGCAGCAACAGGTTAGTGACTGTTCAGTTTTTGTGAATATTGAGTCACTAGGTGAGCTGCCGTGAATATATAGCTTGTAAATAAGCTAGGGTGAATAAATAGCATGTTAATAAGCTAGAGTGAATATATAGGCTGTAAACAGCTAGAGTGAATATATAGGCTGTAAACAGCTAGAGTGAATATATAGGCTGTAAACAGCTAGAGTGAATATTTAGCCTGTAAATAGGCTAGAGTGAATATATATTGTCAGTAAGCCAAAGATAAGCTAGTTGGAATATTTACTACTTTAAATATTGGAGTCAGTACTACATTAAATATTGTAGTCAGTCAGTAAGCTACAGGTAAATAAGTTAGGATATATTTGAAGAGCTCAAGGGTAGAAACGGCTATGTCACTCTTTTGTAGTTTTGACATATTCAAGATATAAATTTCAAAATTACATACATTTCTTATAAATTAACTAAATAGATTTGAATTTTTAATAGGATCAGATACATAATTTTTTCATAAAACCTCATTCAGAACATTCTATCTATGACCCTCTGGTATAACTAAAAAATTTCAAAAATGTCACAAATTTTCCCTTGTGGTCTTCATTTGGTAAACATTGTAAATGTATGGGAATTGAGAGTCGTGTGAAAAAGTTAATGCTGTATTAGTCATGGCAGTAAAAATTCTAGATTCATGATTCAGATACTTCAATGAATTGATATAGAAATAGGCAATAAAAAATCATAATTTAAAAAAGCTCAACAGTGCTTTAGTTTTTCAGTGTTTTGAGATTACATAAATTAATTTGAGTTACTTTTATTTGTTTGTCATTCTTTTGTATTCAATATTTTTTTATAAATTAATTTAAGCTACACTTTTAAGTATCTTTTATATTTAAAATAGTTTGTAGATCAGTATTTTAAATTTATTTCTCTTGTGCCCATTGAGATATCAGTGCTTCTCAAATTGTTATTCTCTCTAGCACCCATTGAGATATCAGTGCTTCTCATATTGTTCTTCTCTCTTGTGCCCATTGAGATATCAATCAGTGTTTCTCAAATTGTTATTCATTGAATCCTGTGTCTTATATACTGCTGGTGCAGCTCACCCCAATGTTGAGGCAAAGGATTTTATTTGTCTTAGAAGGTTAACTAAGCCATCTGTATGTGAATATAGCAATCAATTATAGCACAGAAGCTATCATCATCTATGGCACTACAGCACATGTAGGGCCCTGGCCTGTTCCACCACATCCTTCCATTCGGATGGATCCATGGCTTTCTGCCTCCATGCCCAAACCCCCAGCTGGTGTATGTCCAATTACACCACATCATCGATCCACCTCAGTCTTGGGCGACCAGTGAGTCGTCTGCCTCTAGGCTTCTGCCTGTAAATACCTTTTGCTGCTCTACATTGTGGCATCCTTTCAACATGTCCTGCCCAGCGTAGTCTTCCTTTTTTAATCATTGTGACTATGGGTCGGTCTTTGTACAAATGGTATAGTTCTTGGTTTGTACAAATTCTCCAGCTATCAATTTCTATCACCGGGCCATATATTTTCCGGAGGATTTTCCTCTCCCGGTTGTTGAGCATATCAGAACCTGCTGCCTAGCATGAAGTGAAGGGATCCACATAGGCTAGGGACCCAACCCAATATAAAAGCAGTATTCTGAGATTTGCAAGGGGCATTCCCCCAGAAGAATGTGCGCAGGGCTAATGACCCTGTCACATAAAAAGCAACTGTTTACGAAAACAAAACTACATAAAGAAATAGCACAGAAGGTTAGAAAATAATTGCTGTACATAATGACAATGTTTTTTTACTTATATCATCGTTATTCATAAACAAAGTTTTTTGTTGTTGAAGGTGCTCAACTTGGCTGGCCTCGGAGGACTCCAGATGGTCAACCCATTCACTGGGATGTACAACACCATGGGCACGCCACTCAATGGTGCCACGGTCAAGCTGGTGGGCAACGAGCTCAAGATTGTACAGCCAGGTGACAACACGGCCCCCCAGGGGCCCACCCACGTCATGGTGGACGGCTCACTCATCCCCATCTCCACCAACCCTCAGACCATCGTCCCAGCAGCCGCGCCACTCAATACCATAGGACAGAAGCAGTCACAGTTGGCAATAGGAGGCAACCCAATCCTGCAGGTAACTAATATTGTAATACCTACAGGTCATTAATGTTATATATAAGACTCTTTAGGAAAGCCAATTAGGTAACTAACATTATAAAACATGTAAATACCTACAGGTAATTGTTATAATTAGTTACATAAACCTATTCAACATGTACTTAACACTAACATCATACATTTACATTGAGACAACACAAACCTTCAGACAGTGACTGAATGTTTTTGTTTTTTTTGAGTGTGTGTGTTTGTCGGTCTTGATCGTTAGCCACCACATTAGCCATGTGCTTTGGCAGCCTTGTGTGTCCTTTGGTGGCTTATCATTAGCCCTATACTTACTCTAGCTGTAAAATACCACTTTTCATTCAACTTCTTGTTTAAAATGAGTCACACATGGAGATGCTAAAGTATTTTAATAGTGGATTATAATTAGCCTTCAATGTACTGAGAGTGAAAATAATTCTAAACTTGCCACAATCAGTTAAAGGGAAGTCAGTGCACAATGTTGAAAGGCTATAAAATTATACCACACATTTGTTAATCCTGTACGTTGAAAGGCTATAAAATTATACCACACATTTGTTAATCCTGTTCTATGTGAAGTTTTGATTTGTATTTTCACAAGGAACTTGCTAGAAATGGTGACTGTAATATTTACCCCAAAAAGCTGTAATGTCGCGGCAAGCCTGTAATGTTTTTTTGTGACACACATTTTAAAAAAATAATCATTGGGTATTGGGGAAGTTGATAAATTTGTAAAATAAATAGATCTCCCTAATTTGGTCAATTGATATATCTCGGATAAATCTCCGTTAATTAGTAAAAAGATATATCTCCCATCTATCATTAATATACATAATTTGCAATGTATGTCCGGTCCTGTCTGTCCTGTTGAAAGCAGCGCACCAAATTACTGCACCAAAAATAACTCTTTTCGAACGTTCCGCATAAAATTGTTCAATATGAAAATAAATGAATAAAATAAAAATAAATAAAATAAATGAAAGTTCTGTATTACATTATTTTTTATTCTGATGTGTATTTTTTCAAAATTAATAGATTTCAGCTGAAATGTATTCATTTTGAAAACTTCCGCCATTTAAGAAAGTATGTCTGTGTGTGTGTGTGTCTTATATCCTCTCTTTCTTATAGTATGACCCAAGCAATAACAAATAACTTTGTTATATATAACATGTTTCATTTACTGCTTTGACCGATATGTAACTCTTATATCCTCTCTTTCTTATAGTATGACCCAAACAATAACAAATAATTTGTGTTATTGTTATATATAACATGTTTCATTTACTGCATTGACTGATATGTAACTCTTATATTCTCTCTTTCTTATAGTATGACCCAAACAACCCTTCTGCCCCACCCATCCTCATCAACGCCCCATCGACGACCTTCCAAATGGCTCCTCAAATCCTGGGCACTGGACCCCTTCACTCACCGGCCATGTCAGCGCCTCATGGTATCCTACAGATGGCTCCCACTGGCTCTCAGCTCGGCTCAACGACACCTTTCCAGCTGGGCAAAACTGGGGGCCTGGTTGTGGCCTCGACAATGGTGGCTAGTACAGTGACTACCAACTCTGTGACAGCCTGCATCAGTTCACCTTCTGTGACTAGTGCTTCTAAGGGAACCAAGGTGTGTATTACAGTCTGTGTAACTTGTGTTTCTAAGGGAACTAAGGTGTGTATTACAGTCTGTATCTAAGGGAACTTAAATTAAGCTGAAATCAATTATTAGCAAATTGTCATGATCAATAAATAAATCAATAAAATAACTTAGCAGCTATTTTATTCGACCATTTAAAAAAAATAAAAAAATAATTATTTAGTCTATATTAAACAAGATAATAAAATGTTACAAAAATATCTTTGTGATTAAAACTGGTCAAACCCACCTCAATTCACCTGCTATTCTTTAATCCACAGGGTCTTCCAGCCCTGGCCCCAGCATTGTCCCAAACAAGTCCAACAATAGGGTCCATCAGTGGCTACCAGACCATCCTGCCCTCTCAACATGTCATGATCAATGGCCAGAAGTTGGGCACAAAACTCAACACATCCACCAGCCATGCCACTAAAATACCCCAGAACAGGAAGAGATCTCCTTCTGCTTCAAGGGTGTCCCCAATAGCGGCGGCGGGGGAGATCCCACAGCTCTACGTGCAGCAGCAGCTGGCAACTTCCTCCTCTGTCACCCTCGGCAACCACAAGATGTCCTCTGCCCATGATAAGTCTTCCAAGAACAAATCCAAGGGGAGTCGACAGCAGGGAGGACAACAACACTTTGAGGATAAGGTCCCTGTCGTCAAAACAGATCTGCTGGCCCAGGCCACAGCAACGGCCGGGATCCTAATGGAATCCGACCCCGGCGCTTCGGACTACGCCAACAGCAGCTCCAACAATGAAAGTGCTCTCAACATATCAACGGGGTCCAACATGAACCTGTCAGGGTCTTCGGTTGAGCTGCAGATCAACTTGAAACACTCACCGCGAGATGAGGAAGACGAAAACGTCCAGTTGATCATCGACGAGAACTGCACCAGTGGGATCAGCTCCACCTCACCGGCCCACTCGTCCTTCAGTCCCAACATGTCGTCTCTGTCGGTCAACACAAGCTCATCGGCCTTCACGCATGAATTGAGCTTGGGGGTGTCTGGGGGGGCACCATCCAGCTCTTCACTTGCAGGCCACCAGCGGGGACTTGACTACTCCTCTTGTGTCTCCCAACATCGCATCGACATCTCACATGTCTAAACAACAGAAGCTCATTTCCAGCACTCCCATTGCTGGTATGTCCTCATCGCAACCGCTAAGCCCTCTGTCGTCAAACATCTTTGCAACAGCCGTGTCTACGATGGGCATCGGGAATTCCTCTGCTAATCCAGAGATGCAAGTTGTTGCGGGGCCTTTCCGCCCAGAGGACGTGTTTGCTCGGCTGTCTGGAGCAATGAGCTCTGATGGTAAACTGAAGATGAGCTCTGAGACAGGGGCAAAACTCAATGTGTACACCACAGTTGTTGCAGGAAGCAGTGGCTTGACCAACCCGTCATTTGATGCCACACCAACAATAAACCTGACCATGTCTGGGTCTGGCACTACTACGTCCCCCGTTCTCAAGACCTACGTTCCTATCGCTCCCGCTCCAGCCAAGTTGGCACCCATCTCTACCAATCTGAGTTTTGTACATGATCAGCCCTCTATAACTTTTGTGGACGCCATGCACCAAGCTTCTCTGGCCTCAGACAAAACCCTGGCAAAGGGAAAAAGCAGGAGTAGAAAGGCATCAACTCCCGTGCTTCAGCCACCAGCTGTCATCCAGATGGTAACTGGTGAGCAGCAAAGTTCAGAGATGCAGACGTCTGCACAAGTTGACATCAAGAAAAAAGCCCCTCCCAAAAAGAGAAAGACAAAAGCAGAGCTACGCCAGGAGAAGGAGGAGAAAGATAGGCAAGCCAAAGCTCTGGAGGAAGCAGAGAGGAAGAGAAAGGAGGCAGAGGAAATGCAAAAAAATGAAGCTTTGAATGAGAAGTGTGTGAGCGAGGCTTGCGAAGATGATGACAGCCTGCTGCCAGTGCTCAATGAAAATGAGGCTGTGAAAGAGCAGATCCTTCACTCTGTGACAGAGTCCAAGCTTCTCAACAGTGACGGCAGCCAGATCAGCCTTATGGACATGGTGGACAAAGTTGAAATCTTCAACCCTGGTGTCCCTGGATCTGACGGCGATGATGTGTATCAAGGGCTGACCACCACGCTGGACAAACACGAGGAACAGGAGACTGGCCAGGGAGAGGCCAACAACCAACCTGACAGGTCTGACCTCAAATCTACCAAGAGAGAATCCTCAAGGAAGCGCAAACAGGAAGTGCCGTCATCAACTGTTGGCCAAGGGGTCCCCAAACAGGAAAGCAAACGTTCCAAAAAGCCGGCTCCTAAATCCCAGAGCGTGACGGAGTCTCCCAAGCATACAGGTAGCAGCGAGATGATGTTTGGGATGGCCAGTGGTAACATCGCAGGCTCTTCTTCCTCTGACATTTATGATTTTGTGGATGAAGAGGACAACGCAATGGCCATGACCTTCCTTCAGCAGCCCCCCACACCGGCTGCCGCAAAGTCCCCCACAAAGAAAAGCAACAGCAGGAAGGGAAAAGGCGGCAAAGTCCCTGAAACATCCGCACCGGCACAAACTGATGGTAAGACGAATTCATGTAGTAACACAAGCAGCGGCATCGCCACGCGAAGTGATGCAAGCAGCAACAACATTACCACACAAAGTGATGCAAGCAGCTACAGCAACATTACCACGAGAAGTGATGCAAGCAGCTACAGCAACATGACCACACTAAGTGATGCAAGCAGCTACAGCAACATGACCACGCGAAGTGATGCAAGCAGCTACAGCAACATGACCACGCGAAGTGATGCAAGCAGCTTCAGCAACATTACTACACGAAGTGAAACTAAGAACAATAATAATAACAACAGCAAGAACAACCGACAACAATCTCATCAGCAGACATCTGCCTCGCCAAAAGCCACCTCTTCAACTGCAACCTCAGCATCAGCTGTTCAAGCCACATCCAATTTGTCATCTGCGTCCTCATTGAATCCCCCATCATCCTTGATTTCACCCGCTTTGCCGAAATCTCCGCCTTCATTTTCTTCACTGCCACTGAAATCTTCATCAGCCCCCTCCACCTCGTTGTCAATGTCAACTCCTGGATCATCAAAACAGCCTAGCAACAACATGGCTACCAGCTGCAACACATTTGGTTTGCCTAAGAAAGATGGGCAGAGCGAAGAGAGTAACTATGGCATGACTAAGAAAGATGGACAGAATGAAGAAAGTCACCCGAGCCTGGAAGACACGTTTCCTATGGTGTTCTCCGACGTGGACTTCCATAGCTCTCCAAAGTTGTCAGAGTCCCACGATGACCACGAGAATTCCATCGGGCTGCCTGCAGAGACATTGGCCGATTTCTTCAACCAGCACAGTCCCGGTAAGATGATCCTCAACTCCAGCCCACCCAATTTACAGAATGGAGTCTTGTCACCGTCTGATGTGGACCTGCCTGCCCTGCGCACCCCAGCCCCTCCCATTCACCACAGCCACTCGGAGACGGTCTTGATGTTGGACTCTCAAAACAGCAAAGAGCTCAAATCACCATCGCCGTCATCCAAGCAGCCGCAGTCTCGTATGCACACCCCTCCACCCCTTGACCCCAAGTCCCCCGCCAGCTCCCACGCAGGAAGTATTTCAATCTCCTCCTCGACACCAGGACCAATGCTCTCCCTGCCCCCTTCCTCGGCCGTGTCTTCTCCGTTGACCACGTCTGGCGGCAGCAAACAAAGCAGCTGCATGAATTCAACCAACACCCTTCACCACTTGGACCCCACGTCGTCATCATCAACCCGGGCCGAATCTCCAATGCCCTCACTGAGCTCATCATCCCTGGATGCCCTGTCAGAGTTCATTCCCCTGAAGCCCATCACCTCTGAGCTGGAGTCGGAGGAAGCCGAAAGTTGTTCCCAGCAACAAAGACGGCAGACGCCGGTGCAGACCCAGCCATTGAGCCACGTGCCCCTGGGTGGTGGTGACATGGGCATGGGGCTGCAGCAGTCGTCTCACACGGACATGCAGCAGAAATCTCAAAGGCAGAATCCACCACACCTTCCCCCTCAGAGCAGCCCTCACAACCTGAGGCCCCCCTCTGCCTCCACCACGCCCCTCCCTTCCCCAAAGCTTCACGCCTCACCAGGTTCTGCCAGCTCCGTGCACAGCATGTCCCCAGCAGCACAGCAGCAGCACAACCATTCGTGTCAGAAGCAGCAGCAGCAGAGCTCACAGATGGGCAGCAACCCACTAATGGACAGGGTGACCGTTCCTCCCCTCTCACACCCGCCGCAGCAACCACCCAATCTATCCCAGTTGTTTGCTCCCCCGGACACCTCACCACGCAATGCTAACTTTGCCTCGCCACCCAGTGGCTCAAACATGAAGCTCAAACACATGAGTCCATCAAACGACCAGCAGACTTCCAACTTCATCAACTCACAGAAGGGAGGCAACTTCTCTCAAGGGTCAAACCAGCAGCAGAAGAACCAGTACTCCGTGGACAAAATCATTGAACACCCCAATGCAAACAGCTCTTTCAATTTTACAAACATTGGATCGAACGTCACCACCGCCTCACCAATACTTAGTTCTGGAACCATGCCGCTCAATTCCCCCAGCTCGGGGGCCTTCTCCTTCTCTCTGTCGTCTTCTTCATCTCAGCCGTCGTCATGCAGTGGAAACAACAGCAGTAACAGCCAAAGTAACCGCGGTCCGGTGGCTCCCATGCAGCCCTCCAACGGGGGTCATGTCTCACACAACACATCGTACCTCCACCCGTTTTTCCCACCCTCCAACCCGATGAACATCCCACCCTCCTCCTCCTCCTCCTCCACCTCCCACCACAGCATCGCGATGCACCCGCTGGGCAACATGGAGATCCAGCACACCTCCAGGCCATCTAGCGGTGGGTCCTCAGCCCCAACGTATGGAATCGGCCCATCAAGTTTGATGACGTACGGCAATCAGCCCAAGCTGGACATCCCCCCCATCGCTAAATCTCCAACATACAACACCAGCTCGTCCTCTAACAACAACAACCCCGGGGCCACCGGGGGCTCGGCCAAATCTTCTGGCACAGGAAGCGGAGCTGGAAGCAGTGGTAGTTATGGTAACAGCGCCAAGCAGGGAATGGATTCTTCCAACAGCAATCGGTACCCGAGCTCAAAGTCGACCCCGGAGTCCATATATCAGCAACAGCAGAAGAGGCCCAACACCATCCAGCACCCACCATCCGGCATGAGCCACATGGATCCCATGGCCCACCTGTCCTCGGCAGCCCACAACAACAGTTTCTTCCCGATGGCCTTTCCATCATCCTCAGCCTCCATGCCACTGCGACATCTGCCAGACACTCGGGACATGCCGTCGAGGTCACCGTACGACTATACGTCTGTTAGCCATCACGCAGCCATGGGCTTCCCGCACCCGCACTCGCAGATAGCATCGGGGTACGGGCCGCCGTCGTTTGGCCGCGACTGTGCCAGGCTGGACACCGGCCACCACCAGCAGCAGCAACAGCAGGCACAACAGCAGCAAGTTCAACAACAGCAGCAGCAGCAACAACAGCAACAGCAGCCTCAGCAATCACCGAGAAAACCAGCAGCCCCTAAAAAATCCTCATCCAGTCCCTCAGTTGCAGCCTCCAACACAAGTAGTGCCAGCAGTAACAACAGCACCACGAGCAGCAGCAACATCTCCAGCCACAGAAGTGCTAACAACAACGGTAGCTCCTCCAGTAGCGCCAGTTCTAACCTCGGCCAAGGTCACAGCCCGGCGACATCAACTTCCAGCCGAGCCCAACCCTCTCATCACTCGGCCCAACAGCCAAGCAGCGCCAGCGCGTCCAATAATTCGACGTCGTCATCGCACAACCGCAGCAGCGGGAACTCCCAGAAAAGGAAAAGCGCGTCGTCATCATCCTCCTCGTCCAAGAAGAAGAACACGGCCTCCCAGCACAGTGGTTTCCCCTCTGATACCATGGACGCCAGCCTCTCACAGAACATGTTCGACACCCCGTTCTCCTATCTCAATTTCCCGACCCTGACCCAGAGCATGTCCCCCCCGGCCGCACGGCCCCACCAGACAGACACGCCTTTCCTGAGCGGCATGTTCAACGCTCCACCGAGGCCCATCTCCAACTCTGGCACCAAGACGGCCGACATGGCCGCCTCGCACTTCCCCCTCTTTCACGCCAGGGCTCAGAATTCTTTTTTTCAACCCGGCGGCTTCGGCATGAACTCGATGACCGGTAACCACGGCAACGCAGCGGCCGGCATCTCCCCTCACTCCATGGGGGTGCCGCCCCACATGTCCCCGTTTGGCCTATTTGGCAATGAGACGACCGCCACGCCAGATAATATCTCTTCCAACAAATTTCTCCACACCAGCCCCATCCTGCCCGGCGGGCCGCACCAAAGTATGGATCATTCGCTGCAGCACGGTGCTCACCAGACAGCAGCATCGCTGTACCACAGCCGCCCTCACTCTGCTCAATCTCACATGATGGCCGCCTTTTATCAGCATGGCTTTGACTCTAGGGGCCACATGGGCCAACCGTTTAATGGCTCAATGGGGCCCCCGACCTTTCACACACCTGGCCTCCCCCCCATTAACTTCTCTATGCATGATTCCCACTGACATTAGGCCCCCCCTCCTTCCCGCCCCATTTCTCCTGTTTGATCCCTAAACTTTGACGCAACGTAAACCACATGTAAATGTTCAAAAACTTCCATTGTACAGTATTTTTTGTTCATAAGTTATTTCATTGTTATGAACCCAGGCCACGTGATGCCTGCAAGTTAGTTTGCTAATTTGACTGTAAACAAGAGGATGGAGATCTCACAGTGGATCAAGAACTATTAGGTGGTAATTTGACTGCGGATGATGAAATCATCAGCTCTTACATTTATGTGTATTCCTGTTACGCATGTTGAACCCTGCTGTTCAGCTTCTAATGCTACAAGTACAAGTGCCATGCTCATTTCTTGTTGTGTTGCTATCAATTCATTTCCTCATTATTTCATATCATTGAGTTACCATCCTATGTGTGCTGTACCATTTCCCCATGTTCTCATATCATTGACACACGTTTTGAAACTATTTGCTCTAAGCCAGTTTGGATGTTAATGTCAATTAGACTTTTTGACTCGGCCCTGAAACCACATTGTGTTGTTTTCTTAAAGGATAATGTTTTCAGTACTTATTGGTTTGTTGGAACAATGTATCATCACTGTTTGGCCTTCTCTACCCTACAATCTTGTACTGAGAAGGGATTTCTGTACACATTTTTCATTATCTGTACATGTCTGCAATCTGATTGTAAATATGTTCATTTGAATCTCGAGAGTGAGTTACATATACAGACATACATACATATGCTTTGTTTACAATGCTGTTAAATAGCCTTGGGACTAACCAATAGATTTGAGTTGTTGTAATGGCTGGAGCCTCTACTGGTTTAATTTGTTGATTGATAACTTATCTGTCCTGGCTAAGGTGGGAAACAGGACTTTTAAAATGTAATGATAGTTTATTTATTTTGAATGTTTTTTTCTTTCAATTTTTTGATATAATTATATTATTAGAATGATATGTTGCATAGAGAATGATCTATTGCATAGAGAATGATCTATTTCAATTATAATGATCTAACACAAGTAGAATGATCTTATTTCATAATGCTCATTTATTTTTACTTATCAATTTGTTGTACAAGAGTGATTTATTGCCAGTATGCTCAGTATATGCTCATATAAGGTCACATGTAGACTGGTCACTCCAGAGTGAATGGGTCTGTCAATCAGTGGAAAGTTAGAGGCTTTTGAAAAAAAAATTTTTTTGGACACATCAAGGCATTTTGTCAAAACTGATAACCTAAGCCATATTGTTTGCTGTGTTTTCTTATTGAATACTGGCTACTGTTTTAATTGTACCCTAGGAAAGTGTGTTCAGTGCTAAAATCTCTTGGAAATCCAAGTATCAGGTGACTAGTAGTCATTAACATATCAAGACCTTCAATCTTACATTTTTTCATGCAGTTATTTCAGAATTAAATAAATCATGAAAGAAATTAATTTAGGCTTAAGTAGAGGTCAATTGATTCAATTAATGAATGTTTTAACATGGTACACTGTCTACAACAAACAATTCAAAGTGTTATAGTTACTTAAATAGAAATGTCAGAGACACGTGCAGGCAGTGTGAATGTTTTAACATGGTACACGTCTACAACAAACAATTCAAAGTGTTATAGTTACTTAAATAGAAATGTCAGAGACACGTGCAGGCAGTGTGAATGTTTTAACATGGTACACGTCTACAACAAACAATTCAAAGTGTTATAGTTACTTAAATAGAAATGTCAGAGACACGTGCAGGCAGTGTGAATGTTTTAACATGGTACACTGTCTACAACAAACAATTCAAAGTGTTATAGTTACTTAAATAGAAATGTCAGAGACATGTGCAGGCAATGTGAATGTTTTAACATGGTACACGTCTACAACAAACAATGTGAAGGCAGAAACTAAAGATATTCTTATAGAGATTGAAAGTTAAAAGTCTCTTTGTCTAAACCTGTCAAAACTTGTCTTCTTTTACAATTTACTTGTTGACAAGGATTTAAATCAATCACTGCCAATATTATTCTGTCTGTTTGGAAGTGGTCCTTTAAGAGGAAGTAGTCATTAAAGAGGTAAAATTGAAATGTTGTATTCTCCCTTTTCCTCAATTAAGCTTGAGGCCAAGGTTACTTGTCAAAGTCTACTTGGGATTTTTTATTTTTAAAAAAATTAAATGCCGCATCCCTGGTTTAAAAATATCATTTAAAATGTGACCACTATTTGAGTGTATACTGTAGTTCAAAGTAAAACAATTGCTCATGTTGCTAAATTTGGTCCTGGAAATGTGTTGTTTGAATATTTGATTGATGCTTGCTGCTTTACTGTAAATTAAATGCTAACTGAGATGTCTTGTTACTGTATACTTACTGCAAATAATTTACACTTTTTGTTATTGGCATGTAGATAAATAATAGATTTTAGGTGCAGATGTAAACAAAACTGATGTCCACATAATGTATTATTTGTATACTAGCCATGTACAGTCATTTGAAGATTGCTCTTGTCCCCCAGACAGTGGCACAGGTGCTTACATTTACTTGGCATGGGGGTGTTGCGCAACGAGTTGACTGCACAGGTTGGCAATGTTTCCTTTAAGCTGCACAGTCAGGTAGATTTCTGACCGATGCAGCATAGCAGTTTAGAATTACTGCGAAGCAAATTTAGTAAAATATTGCGCAAAAAATGAATGCTGTGCAACTTTCCACATGAGTTTTTTTTTACTGTGCACACGGCCCAACGAACCTCAGAGGGAACATTGCCATGAGTTGACTGCACCAAGTGGCACCCACCATCCAAGCTGTGCCACTGCCACCAGGTGTCCCCACTCACTAGTACATCATTGAGACTAATGTATTGTATTTGTATGAATTCAAAAACCCTCAGCTAACTTACAGACTTTTTGAACAAGAAGCACACTATGTCCGGGTCCTGTGTACTTGAGGTGTGTTCACATTAACATGTGCTGTGTTCATATTATCTATTGGCGCTGTTCAGCATTGGTCTGCGTGTCTGCGTTAGTGTTTATTATCAATTTCTATTTATTTCACAAATTCTTGTTTTTAATGCATTTACAGATATTGTGCAAGTGTGTTGATGTGAACATGAGGTGTGTTCATGTTGCTATGAGGTGTGTTCATGTTGCTATGAGGTGTGTTCATGCTGCTAGGAGGCTTGTTTGTACTTTACACCTAGATATTGTTCATATATTCATGCTTATTTACTAACTCAAGTGTTGCTGGTTTATTACAACATGTAGTTAACAGATTCTCATAGAGTTCATCGCTCACACAAATTATTTATCAGCTTGTAGCTTGGCATATGTTTAACGTGAGATTCTACAGTTTGAATTTTTGCACATGTAAAATGTAAACTAATTTAAAGTAATAATTTTTAACAATAAAATGTAACGACCTTTTTAAAATACTATAGACAACTAATATTTTTGCATGTCTTATAATAATGGATAGTGTACACACACACACACAGATACACACAGACACATTCAACATTTCTCCTACCTACTTCATGGCACACACACCCTTTTAGTTTAGGGAAATTATTAGCTCCCCTTCGTCAACTTTCAGTTACATATTAGCTCCCCTTCCTCAAGTTATTTTCATTTTATATATATATAATTATAATAATTTTTTGTGTTTTTGTCCTAAATGGATAATTTGTTAGATCAACAAAATTTAAAGTTTAGGTTCATCTCTATTGTCTTATCTCTAATGATGGCAGACATTTACAAAATAAAATACTAGGTATACAAATTTGTACCTAGAAATCCCCAGGTGAAATGGAAACCACCGGGAAACACATTTTAAAAACTATTTACCTACCTGAAATCCCAAGGTAGCATGTCAGGAACAGTGATAGACAGCTGCAGTAATGAGATGTTTGGAGTGTAACTGGGGCAATGAGTTCTAATGTCCTAACTCACGTACACCTGTGTACACATCCTTTTAAAGGAATGTGTCCTAAACACTGTACGCATGACAACCTTTGTGCTCATCTTACACTTGTAGCTGTGCACCTTACCCACCCTGTGTGCACATGCTTCACCCCATGCTGATGTCCACCACTCTGTGCACATGCCCTACCACATGCTGATGTGCACCACTCTGTGCACATGCCCCACCCCATGCTGATGTGCACCTTGTGTGTCCACTTTCCTAACCCTTACTCCATACACATATACATTGTCAACAGTAACTACTCATTGTCCCATTTCCCACCCCATGTACATGTATTCCTTCCTGTGTGTGTACATTCACTGCCCAATGTATGTGTCCTACTTAACACATCTGTGCCACTAGTTTTACTCATACAAGTACTGTTACCTGTGTGTGTACATTCACTACCCAGTTTTCATGTACTACTTTATACACCTGTGCCACTAGTTTTAGACATCAAGTACAGCTACCTGTGTGTGTACATTCACTACCCAGTGTATGTGTACTACTGCATACACCTGTGTTACTAGTTTTACACATCAAGTACAGCTACCTGCGTGTGTACATTCACTATCCAGTGTATGCGTACTACTGTATACACCTGTGCCACTAGTTTGACATCATATCTGGAGGTCACTCATTGACCCACTTTATTTCTATGACCTTTTGATATTCCCACAAAAATTGTGTTGATAAGTTTGCTTAACTAGGTTAGTGAATTCTTTATGGTAGTAAACAAGGTTCTATTTACTATGATCAAATTTGTTGTGTATGTCCATGGATACAGTACATGGCAACTTGATTTTTTTTATGTATAGATGAACATATTTTGATAAAGTTTAAATTGAATGGAACAAACTAAATCTGTTTTGTTTTAAGCCATGTTGTTTAGAAAGAAAGAATCTGGTACTTGGATCAGAGTATCTCAATGAACCCATAACCCTGACATGTGATATTTAATCCCAATAGATCTAAGAGTGAGCCTGCTCCACGTGCTGCTATACAAAGCTTACATTTATTATTTCTTGTTGTTTTGATACTCGACTAAAGATCTTGTAAGCTCATCATAACCGCAAAGGTTTGCTCGTAATTTCCTGACACACATCGATGGCCTGTCATAATATCGTGACACACATTAATTGCTTGTCATGTCATGATGCTATTGGCATAAAAATAAAATACAGTGGAGTATTTAAGATAATTTTTTTTTGTTTTTAGGATAAGCTTTCTGTATACTCTATTTTCTGGTATTACTGAAACATGTCGGCACAACGGATTTCCATTGGGACAATTGACCTAATACAAATGATTTTGTATGATAATTTTAAATGTTTTTTAATGAAGATGAAATTTTAAAAATAGATTTATTTTGTTAACAATACATTGCACAATGTTACTCCCCCTTGTTTTGAATGTGCAATGTAACAACAAAAAGTTCAATTTGTAGAACAAATTATTCATTACATTACATTGTTAACTTCATGGAACAAATCATTTCAATGGTTGTTTTTACATGATGTTGGTAAATGTGCCATTGAATTATCATCATCAGTTCTCATCCAATATTCTAAATAAATTAATAGAAATTAAAGAATACAGTATTGTTATAGGCCCTTAAATTTGAATAAATTCAGTACTGCAAGGTCAAGGTCAAAACAAAAATGACTTTCCATTTTCTCATCAGTTTAACTCCACTGTGGTTTAAATTGCTCTAACTGCACTGTGGTTTAAATAGCTCTAACTCCACTGTGGTTTAAATAGCCCTAACTCCACTGTGGTTTAAATAGCTCTAACTCCACTGTGGTTTAAATAGCTCTAACTCCACTGTGGTTTAAATAGCTCTAACTCCACTGTGGTTTAAATAGCTCTAACTCCACTGTAGTGTAAATAGCTCTAACTCCACTGTAGTTTAAATAGCTCTAACTCCACTGTGGTTTATTTTAATTGGCTTGATCTGTTGTAATGCTCCCATCCCGACTGGCTGACTGCATTAGCAGAAGGGACTTGACTGGTTCACAAAATTTGCCCCAGGATGTATTGGCCGACAGATTAGTCTATGGACAGTTGAAGATTGCTGATGAGGCCTTTGTTGTCAAATGTACTGTTTGTGTACATATGTGTACATTCTAATAATTCTATGCTGTGTTGTACAAGTCTTGAAACTGTGCATAATATATTTCTATTAAAATATACAATAACTTGAATGAGTTTTCAATTATTTTGGTCAACTATATGTGAATTAATTTTTGGTGAACATATAGCTACAATCATCTCATACCATGACATAATAAGAAAGTAAAACAGGATTTGTCTGTTTGCCATGATAAGGTAGGAAAACTGCAGTACACATAACATACTAAAAAATATATTCAAATAGTAAAAGTGGCTTTCAGCTAAAAGAAAGGGATCAAACATCAGCTTCAGACACCAAAACTCCAAGTTGTCTTAAAGGGATCAACTGTAGACACCAAAACTCCAAGTCATCTGAAAAGGGTCAACTTTAGACACCAAAACCTCAAGTTGTCTTTAAAGGGGTCAACTTTAAACACCAAAACCCGATGTTGTCTTAAAGGGATCAATTTTAGAACCAAAACCCAAAGTTGTCTTAAAGGGGTCAACTCTAGACACCAAAACCTCAAGTTGGCTTAAAGGGGTCAACTCTAGACACCAAAACCTCAAGTTGTCTTAAAGGGGTCAACATTAGACACCAAAACCTCAAGTTGTCTTAAAGGGGTCAACTCTAGACACCAAAACCTCAAGTTGTCTTAAAGGGGTCAACTCTAGACACCAAAACCTCAAGTTGTCTTAAAGGGGTCAACTCTAGACACCAAAACCTCAAGTTGTCTTAAAGGGGTCAACTCTAGACACCAAAACCTCAAGTTGTCTTAAAGGGGTCAACATTAGACACCAAAACCTCAAGTTGTCTTAAAGGGGTCAACTCTAGACACCAAAACCTCAAGTTGTCTTAAAGGGGTCAACATTAGACACCAAAACCTCAAGTTGTCTTAAAGGGGTCAACATTAGACACCAAAACCTCAAGTTGTCTTAAAGGGGTCAACTCTAGACACCAAAACCTCAATTTGTCTTAAAGGGGTCAACTCTAGACACCAAAACCTCAAGTTGTCTTAAAGGGGTCAACTCTAGACACCAAAACCTCAAGTTGTCTTAAAGGGGTCAACTCTAGACACCAAAACCTCAAGTTGTCTTAAAGGGGTCAACTCTAGACACCAAAACCTCAAGTTGTCTTAAAGGGGTCAACATTAGACACCAAAACCTCAAGTTGTCTTAAAGGGGTCAACTCTAGACACCAAAACCTCAAGTTGTCTTAAAGGGGTCAACTCTAGACACCAAAACCTCAAGTTGTCTTAAAGGGGTCAACTCTAGACACCAAAACCTCAAGTTGTCTTAAAGGGGTCAACTCTAGACACCAAAACCTCAAGTTGTCTTAAAGGGGTCAACATTAGACACCAAAACCTCAAGTTGTCTTAAAGGGGTCAACTCTAGACACCAAAACCTCAAGTTGTCTTAAAGGGGTCAACTCTAGACACCAAAACCTCAAGTTGTCTTAAAGGGGTCAACTCTAGACACCAAAACCTCAAGTTGGCTATCCAACCAAAATAATCCTGTGGGCCATGTATTGTTTAGCTTTTGGTGTTCTCTTTGATAAAAATTATTAAATAATGATTCCTTCCAATTGTTCAAGTTATATGAAATATTACAAGCTCTTACATTCAAAAATACACAATTTTGATTTTTAAATACATGGTTCAACTTCACGTTCTGGTGATTCATTTATTAGGTTAATTCTCAGATTTTTTTCACCTACTCAATAAATAATGTTTAGATTTGGTATTTTTACACATTTTTCAGAAGTAAAAAAAAACAAACACAAACTAGTCCTGTGAAAGCTGAAGTTAATAATGAATCCAGCACCTCTAAAAGATGAAATAAATAATAAATCCTGCACCTGTATTTATACTAAAGGATTTGATATGACATTTGATATCTTACTTTGGGATTTAAAGTCTGCAGTTTTTTTCAATGCTATAGGCTTTTTAGTCATTTGATGCCAAATCATAGGAATCAGGACATTGGATGTAATACTATAGGGCAAGAAGAACCAAGAGCAAAGTAGTAATCATACATAAAGCAATTAATTCTAATTTAGAAATACAACACAAAGATAACTTAATACAACCCTCAGATAGACATAAGGATAAAAACACCTTTCTTATTCCGTATGCAAGAACAAACACATACAAGTTTTCCTTCTTCCCGTCCGGAATTCGGGCGTGGAATGGGTTGCCTGAAGAATCCAGGAAAACCAACACTTTATCAACATTTAAATCTCTAATAAAAATGCAGGACTAAACACAAACCATAGATAAGCGTAGGACGCAATAATCTTCTGTATAGAAGGAGCGTCTGTAAACAGATAAGATAAGATAAGATAAGACTCATGTAAAAAGATTCAGTATAAAATTAAACTTCTTCAAGTTAATATCCACTTTAAATCAATAACATTTTTAAACACATCAATATTTTATAAATTGTAATTTATTAAAGATAAAAAATTAAAAAAATGAAAAAAGTTGTATTTTTATACATATACAAATTAAGAAAATATATCACAGCATTGGAAATAAAATTATACAAAAATTACTTTTAAGATCTATAATGAAAATATCACAGCAGTTTTGTCATAACTACAACACAAATACAAAATTTGGCTTTTAAGTCATTATTTGATAGAGATAAAAAATCCCTCATTTTCATAAAAGATCTTTATGTTTTCAGAACTTCACACCATGACTTAGTTTTGTTTCATTCCCTTGAAACACATTTTGAAAGCCTAGTGTTTTTCAGTGATATTCATTCATCTTCATGTAAGCTATTGTTGTTGTCTTCTTTTTCATGTAAGCTTTCATAATTTTCATGACTTTTATTTTCCTTTCCATCTTCATTTGGCTTTGACTTTGGTTTTTTACGCCCAGCAGCCAGTTCTTTTTTTATCTTCATGAGTTGCTTCTCTTGCTTCCTTCTTTGCTGTTGTAGAGTTCTTTCCCTGTCTTGTATCTGCAGCAAGCGTTTTTCCTTGATCGTAGCCTCAATTTCAGCCTCATGTTGTAAGAGTTGTGCCTGTCTTTGCTGTCTTTCACGCCAGTTTTCTTCTAGCTAAAACAGATAAAAAAATAACAATAGATATTTAAAAAAAAATGATATTAGAATGTTATATTCAACATTTTAGGATTCTAAAATGAGACTTTAAATTTGTTATTCATTAGAAATATAGAAAGGGAGGGAAGACTATGAAAAACATCGTGTAAAGTTTGTAGATAAATTAATACCCTTTCATATGTTTAAAAAAAAATAATTTATATATTTACACAAACTTGCCAAACCTTTCTGTTATATTCTTCTTCCCTGCGCTTTCTCTGCTGTTCTAAACGTTCTTGAAGTTCCTTTTCTCTTTGTCGAAGTTCCTTGACTAAAGTTTTGCCACGGCCAGTTGATCTCTGCAAGAGATAATAGATATTTTAAGACTGGCAAGTAAGTAATTTATTTTAAAATATTTGGATTAATTAATGAATTTTTATGAATATTTTATTGTAATCTCTAAGACTATTTCTGAATCACTTTTATGATTATTTAATTTTAAAATAAAATTTGTGTAGGTAAAAAATGTAAATTTTTTTTGTCTCCTTTTAAATGATATTGATGACATATAACTTTGGATCTAAATAATACCATGTACAAGTATATTAATTTAAAAAAATACTTAATTTGAATAAATTTAGAGAATTAAAGATTAAATCTCACAGTTGTTTCTTGAATCTTCTTTTCATCTGTTTCTTCATTACTTTTCTCTTCTTCTGAACTATATCCTCCCTCATTATTTTTTTCTTCTGCTGTCTTTTCTTCATCTTTTTTATCTATGTTCATCTTTACTTTTCTTTTGCTTTTCTGTAAAGTATGTAAAATGTTCGCATTCAAAAGAGTTTCATTTATAACTTAAATATATGTTTTCATGATAGTAAATATACTTTAAATACATCTTTTCTGTATAATTATGTATGTTTGTAATTAAGTATTTTATTAAAATTGAAAGATCTATCTCAATAGAAAAAACAACTTTTCCAAAAAATTAGTTTATATAAATACAATTTTAAACTTTAAGTTATAAAAAATTCAAATGTTGTAAATTGTTCTCTTTTCTAAAGAAAAAGTGCTTACTTATGATCAAAATACAGATACAGTGTAACTAAATTATCTTATCTTATCTGTTTCAGACGCTCCTTCTATACAGAAGATTATTGCGTCCTACCCTTATCTATGGTTTGTGTTTAGTCCTGTATTCTTATTAGATATTTAAATGTTGATAAAGTTTTGGATTTCCTGGTTTCTTCAGGCAACCCATTCCATGCCCGAATTCCGGACGGGAAGAACGAAAATTTGTATGAGTTTGTTCTTGCATACGGAATAAGAAAGGTGTTTCCAAAAACCAGATCCTAAGTGTTTTTAAATTTTCCCCTAACCCCATCCCTCATCAACATAATAAACTAACCTTAAATTGGCTCTTGTTTTTAGGTTGACCATGCTTCTTTTCCTTTCTTTTCTTAAAGATATTCACTAAGTTCTGTTCATACATCTGAAATATGTTAAGTTCATTTTTATTTTTAATTTTATATAAATTTTTAACATACCATTATGTTAAGTTTTTTTGAATTGCTTAATTTTCTGTATCAAGCAAAAATGTTATATAAAAAAATATTTTTCATTATTAATTTAATCTGAATATATTTCTTGGGAATTAGAATGATAAGAAAAAAAGCTTAAGAATCCTCATATCACATTGCTTTCAAAATTTGTATTTATAGATAAAGAATGGAAAATACGAACATAAAAATATATAGATGCAATGATATAGATTATATGAGAAAATAACAGTGTCCATACCTCAAGTCCACCAATAGTCCAGTTCTTTCTAGGTGGTTCACTCATTGTCTGTCTGTGTCTTTCAACTTTATTTAGTTTATCTTTTCTCTAAAATAGCAATGGAAAGTTATTTATTTATTTTATGGTTTCTCTAAAATAACAATGGAAAATTATGTGTTTATTTTATGGTTTCTCTAATATAGCGATGGAAAGTTATTTGTTTATTCTATGGTTTCTTTAAAATATTTATTTTTAAGCTACATTTAGCTATTTAGTTTATGGTTTTACTAAGATAACAAATGGTAGCAGAAGAAAGTGATGTCTCATAATTTATACAAATTACTGCTCCTGCTCCAATTCCCCTGTTACAAAATCTTGGACCCCCCTCCCCCCCCCGCCAAAAGAATAAAATAACATTTACTGGGAGATAACTTCTGTCACAATGACTGGGAGATAACTTCTGTCACAATGACTGGGAGATAACTTCTGTCACAATGACTGGGAGATAACTTCTGTCACAATGACTGGGAGATAACTTCTGTCACAATGACTGGGAGATAACTTCTGTCACAATGACTGGGAGATAACTTCTGTCACAATGACTGGGAGATAACTTCTGTCACAATGACTGGGAGATAACTTCTGTCACAATGACTGGGAGATAACTTCTGTCACAATGACTGGGAGATAACTTCTGTCACAATGACTGGGAGATAACTTCTGTCACAATGACTGGGAGATAACTTCTGTCACAATGACAGGGAGATAACTTCTGTCACAATGACTGGGAGATAACTTCTGTCACAATGACTGGGAGATAACTTCTGTCACAATGACTGGGAGATAACTTCTGTCACAATGACTGGGAGATAACTTCTGTCACAATGACTGGGAGATAACTTCTGTCACAATGACTGGGAGATAACTTCTGTCACAATGACTGGGAGATAACTTCTGTCACAATGACTGGGAGATAACTTCTGTCACAATGACTGGGAGATAACTTCTGTCACAATGACTGGGAGATAACTTCTGTCACAATGACTGGGAGATAACTTCTGTCACAATGACTGGGAGATAACTTCTGTCACAATGACTGGGAGATAACTTCTGTCACAATGACTGGGAGATAACTTCTGTCACAATGACTGGGAGATAACTTCTGTCACAATGACTGGGAGATAACTTCTGTCACAATGACTGGGAGATAACTTCTGTCACAATGACTGGGAGATAACTTCTGTCACAATGACTAGGAGATAACTTCTGTCACAATGACTGGGAGATAACTTCTGTCACAATGACAGGGAGATAACTTCTGTCACAATGACTGGGAGATAACTTCTGTCACAATGACTGGGAGATAACTTCTGTCACAATGACTGGGAGATAACTTCTGTCACAATGACTTGGAGATAACTTCTGTCACAATGACTGGGAGATAACTTCTGTCACAATGACTGGATGATAACTTCTGTCACAATGACTGGGAGATAACTTCTGTCACAATGACTGGGAGATAACTTCTGTCACAATGACTGGATGATAACTTCTGTCACAATGACTGGGAGATAACTTCTGTCACAATGACTGGATGATAACTTCTGTCACAATGACTGGGAGATAACTTCTGTCACAATGACTGGGAGATAACTTCTGTCACAATGAGTGGGAGATAACTTCTGTCACAATGACTGGGAGATAACTTCTGTCACAATGACTGGATGATAACTTCTGTCACAATGACTGGGAGATAACTTCTGTCACAATGACTGGATGATAACTTCTGTCACAATGACTTGGAGATAACTTCTGTCACAATGACTGGGAGATAACTTCTGTCCCAATGACTGGGAGATAACTTCTGTCACAATGACTGGGAGATAACTTCTGTCACAATGACTGGGAGATAACTTCTGTCACAATGACTGGGAGATAACTTCTGTCACAATGACTGGATGATAACTTCTGTCACAATGACTAGGAGATAACTTCTGTCACAATGACTGGGAGATAACTTCTGTCACAATGACTGGGAGATAACTTCTGTCACAATGACTGGGAGATAACTTCTGTCACAATGACTGGGAGATAACTTCTGTCACAATGACTGGGAGATAACTTCTGTCACAATGACTGGGAGATAACTTCTGTCACAATGACTGGATGATAACTTCTGTCACAATGACTAGGAGATAACTTCTGTCACAGTGACTGGGAGATAACTTCTGTCCCAATGACTGGGAGATAACTTCTGTCACAATGACTGGGAGATAACTTCTGTCACAATGACTGGGAGATAACTTCTGTCACAATGACTGGGAGATAACTTCTGTCACAATGACTGGATGATAACTTCTGTCACAATGACTGGATGATAACTTCTGTCACAATGACTGGATGATAACTTCTGTCACAATGACTGGGAGATAACTTCTGTCACAATGACTGGGAGATAACTTCTGTCACAATGACTGGGAGATAACTTCTGTCACAATGACTGGGAGATAACTTCTGTCACAATGACTGGGAGATAACTTCTGTCACAATGACTGGGAGATAACTTCTGTCACAATGACTGGGAGATAACTTTTGTCACAATGACTGGGAGATAACTTCTGTCACAATGACTGGGAGATAACTTCTGTCAAAATGACTGGGAGATAATCTCTGTCACAATGACCGGGAGATATCCTCTTTCACAATGACTGGGAGATAACTTCTGTCACAATGACTGGGAGATAATTTCTGTCACAAAGACCGGGAAATATCATCTGTCACAATGACTGAGATACAACTTCTACCACAATGACTGTGAGATGTCATCTGTCACAATGACTGGAAGATGTCATCTGTCACAATGACTGGGAGATATCATCTGTCACAATGTCAACCCAGAGCTTGACAGTCAGCAATGTGTGCATACATTCATTTTGCTAATGTACGTGTATTTCAAATAGTTAAACTATTTCTCACTTACTTAATTAAAAAAAATTGAACTATTCTGTGTCACACATTCAAAAAAATAACTACACTATTGCTTTTAGCTTTAATTTCTACCCTTCTTGGAAACCCTAATATATATATTTTAAAAAAAAGTTTGTTTAATATCGTTAAACTAAAGCAATCGAACAATTACAGTTTCGGGTAATGAACAGCTATACTATTTAATTGAAGCAGTTTCCATGTTTCATTCTGAAGAGTGGATCAATTTAAAAGTTAGTCAAGTTAAAATATCCAGGACAGCCCACAATGTTTGAATCGTGGCAGCTCACCGGCCAATCAATCAACATCCGGTTCACACTCTCTTCCTTCAGTCTGTCCTCACGCTTCTTCTGGAGGGCAAGTTCTGTAACGGCTCTATACCTGATAAACTCCCTTTAGCAACAAGGCGCAGAGATGAAATTAGTGTCAGAATTTTTATTCATATAATATAGCAACTTTCGCAATTTAAAATGAATGTAAAAGTAATAAAATCCAAGTCTTTACACAATAATCTTATTTATAGAATGTGATTCTGTAAGGGGCTTTCCATAAATTACGTCAACAATTTTTTGGCAATTTTTACCTCCCCCCTCCCCCTTGTCAACAACTTGTCAAACTTCCAGAGACCGCCCCTATAAAATTACGTCAACATTTGATAACCCCCCCCCCAAAAAAAAATAAACAAAAAATAAATAAATAAATAATAAAAAGAAAAATGTTTAGAAAAACAAAGTTTAATAAACTTTGAACTTATGACATATTTCCAATTCATAACTACAAAGGCTTACACTAAACAGAAAAGAGATTACAGGGTTTACAAAAATGTTTACACATTAGGGTAAAGCAGGGTAAAAGGCCCCGTGGGGCAATAGGCTCCACTTACTGGGGTCATTGAGTAAAATGCTTGACGCCATTTTTTAAGGGCAGAAAGGCATTAAGGTCTACATGGTGGAAAGAAACAAAATAATCTGGGAATCATTTAAAACAAAACTTAGGTTTCTAGCCTATGGCATTGACTGTAACTTTGCATTATATTTGTATGAGTGAATTTTTTCTGCAGTTTCCTGTTTTATTCAAACATGTCTTAAAATTTTGGCTCAGTTGGGACATCTTTGTTTTGGTAATAAAAGAATATTTTAAAGCTGAGATTTTCAAATTTCTCTCAGTTACAAGTACATCTATACTAATTAAGTACATTTTTTCACCTTTAACAATCTGGGTATGTCATTTTTTAAAGTAAAATTACCTAACAAAGAAGCCACTTCTTCTAGGTGATTCAAAGTAGCTGTACAAAACCTACCATCAATGTGTTTTGAGTGTAAATCATTTTGCGCTCGAATTAACTTCACTGGCACAGTTGTTACATGGCGTTTGCCTTCTGATGATAAACTTCGTTTTGGCAAAAGGCGAGTATAAACAGCGCTTCTACTTATTTGTAAACCTTGAATCTTTAATTGTTCTGTCAAATCATCGAGATTTCTAACACTACGATAAATTTCACTCTGTCTTTTGTCGTGAGCAGCAGACCCATACAATGCAATGTCAACAATGGTTTTTAAAAGGAGCGGCTGATCTTCTTCAATTGTTGGTCGACCAGCTTTCTGTCGGATCTTTAATTTGCTGCTGACGTCAGGATTTTCAGCACAAATTTGCGCTAAAGTTTCTTTTTTCTTTTTTCGGTATATCTTCTGTTTTTCTTGTTCATATTTCTTTCTTTTCAGTTTTTTTTCTAGCTCATCAACCTTAATTTTTTTTCCTTTTAGTTCCTTTTCCTGATCTGAACTTAAAACACCACTTTCTTTTCGTTTATACAAGCCAATCAAATCGGTCTTGAAGATGCTTATCTGACTCAGTAATTCACCTTGTACTTTTGCTTTGTATTTTACAGATTTTTCATCACAAGTAGTACTTAATGGACAAGCTTCTAAATCGATTTCTATGTGGTCTTGTTGAATGGTTTGTGTTTGATGTTTCACAACTTCTTTTTCAATTTTTACATGTGTGGCTGCTTTTTTAGGAAGAACATTTACACTCTTCATAGACTGGTCTGCCCAGAAGCTCATTAATGTTGCCTTATTTTTCTGTGCTAAGGCGGCATAACTATTCAATAACGAATCTACTTTTGTTGGCAAATCATCCTCTTTTTTCAATTTATTCCAAATTTCAGTTACTTCTCTTTGAGAGTCTTGCTTGCGCTTGTTGGGAAATGCCTTCAAATATCCTTCATACAACAACTTGTGAAAGTTTGGTTTCTCCATTGTACATCTAAAAAAACAAAAATTAAGTTATTAATTCAATTGTTAATAAATTTGTTATTTAAAACAAAAACAAAAAACACAAAACCAGGGAAGAAAAATAATTAGGCCTAGGCCTATTTAACAATATTTCATAATTAATGATAATTCTAAACATTCTAGACATGTACTGTATTTTTAAGACTTCAAATAAGGGCCGGGATAAGCCTGCAGTTTTGGCACGTATATTATTTCGCTGCTAATTTTCTTTTCTCCTGAGAACTTTCATTTTTAATTATTAAATGCATTAATATATGTTATATTTTAACTATTACAGCGCTAATTTTTTAGTTTTTAAAATTTCTTAGGCATTTTTTTGGCTCTTGTAAATACATTCATTTTGTTTATCTAGCACCTTGCTAGCCAGATTTGTTACCCATGCTAAAATTAATTTACTTACTGAAGAAGTTTTTTTAAAAATTATCCAGGAACCATTCATCTACTTTATTGTTCTAAGAAGATCAATATATATTTTATTGTTCTTACAAGATCAATAAAGATTTTACCTGATATTTAATTTTTTATTTCGTTACTAGACGTTTGATTCTTATTTTGTTTGTTTGTACTTGAGAACATTTTATTTGGCATCTTACTGTGACAACTCGGCAAGTAGGGTGATACAAAAAAATAGTTGTATAGTTTATCGTTCGTATCGAGTTCGGACTATGACTATGTTAACTATGTATTGTTTAGAGCCGAAAAATGCCTTAGAAGTTAAAAAAACTAAAAAATTAGTACTGTAATAGCAAAAATATAATATATATTAATCATTAATTCGCTGCAAAATAATATAGGTGCCAAAACTGCAGGATTACCCTTTAACTTTAATCATTTAATCTTTAACTTTAGACTTAGACCGTTAGACCTAATCTAATTTCACAGTGAAAGCCAATGATTTCTAATACAGTCTAGTATAACCAATAGTGCATTTTATAATTTATATATAGACATTCAAATAGTATAATGTAGACTGTCTACTTACTTATTTTTTTTTGCACAGCAGACCAACAAACAACAACTTTGAAAAAATAAGTGTTACCAGTAAACATCTCGTGTGTCTATATTGAATTGTGTGGGGTCTCTAAAAGCACAGCACGGTTTTTAAAAACTAGGAATAGGGTTAGATCAATTAAAATACTGAAGGTTGGGCGAGTGTGTAACACAGGACTACAAACGCTGTCTAACTTTCATTTGTTAAGTGAACTTAAGTTAAGTATTAAAATTTTTTTTTAAAAGTAACATTGTTGACGTCAACTTTTCTTGACCTCCCCCCCTCCCCCTTGTCAACAATTGTCAAAAATTTTCAGACCCCCTCCCCCCCCCTATTTTGTTGACGTAATTTATGGACAGCCCCTAATATGTAATAGTAATATGCGATAGTCAATATTATCTTATCTTATCTATACAGACGCTCCTTCTATGCAGAAGATAGTTGCGTCCACAGACCATGACAGATGATCTGTTGGCAAGTGATGCAGCATTCACTGGCCACGGCTTTGTGGGTTCCACGCATTACCCAGCCGCCTAACTACATGTAGTGTTAGGTACCCATTCGGAGCGGGGTGACTCAGGGACGCCCTAGGCCCCGGGAACAAACCCTTGCCTTCACACGGATTCGAACCCGTGTCCATCGGTACGACAGTCCAGTGCGCTGCCGCTCGACAACATTCAAGAAATGTTTGATCACTCACCTGTATTTATTGAAAGACTCACCTATACTGATTGAATTCTTGGACTGTGCACTTAATCTCTCCCCTGTCAGTGACAAGTCCATTATCCACCAGATGGCGCTTAGCTCGTGGAGATGTGAAATAAAACCGAAGTGAAGGGTCAGCCAGTGAATCATACGGTCCAGGGGCTGACCTCCCCTGAGGGTTGGTGAGATCAAAGTCATAACGCTGTCTTGAGATGTACTTGGGCTCTCCAAGCTGGGGACCAGTTCAACGAAACTTTGATATCACTGGCCTTCAGCATGATACATTTCTATCACTGGCCTTCAGCATGACACATTTCTATCAGTGGCCTTTAGCATGATACATTTCTATCAGTGGCCTTCAGCATGATACATTTCTATCAGTGGTCTTTAGCATGATACATTTCTATCAGTGGCCTTTAGCATGATACATTTCTATCAGTGGCCTTAAAGATAATACAATCCTAACAAAAGCTTTTTTAAAAACGATAAATTTCTATTAAAATTGTTCAACATAGTCTTAGACATGTATATAGCTTTTAAAATAATACATATCTCTCAACGGATTTTAACATGATATATTTACTAATGGTCTTTGAAAAGATACTTTTTCTCACTGGCTTCTAAAGTGTTATATTTCTTTTAATGGCTTTTAGAGTGATACACTGTGTCATATTTCTCAATGGTTATTGACATAATAAATTTCTATTAATGGCGTTGATCAGAATACAATTAGAAAGATATTACTTTATGTGTATCCATTATTTCCTGCAATCTGTTGGTAACCCTTTGTTGCTCCCCATCTGCAACCCCATATCCTTACTATCAAGGTCAGTGTAAAGCGTACAAACTTATTTGTGTAGTGTACATGTTTGACCTAGTTAGTGTCACACTAACCTTATTTGTGTAGTGTACATGTTTGACCTAGTTAGTGTCACATTAACCTTATTTGTGTAGTGCACATGTTTGACCTAGTTAGTGTCACACTAACCTTATTTGTGTAGAGGGTAAATTTCCCGCCATGACTAGGTGGAACCGGAAGTTTGGTGTCCAATGAGACGTTAGACCACACCGGAAGTAAATCTCCCACTGGCAGGAAGGTTTTCTCAAATACTTTTTGCCGTTTGGGAAGCGCAAGGCAATCAAAGGCTGAGACTGGAGGAACAATTGGAATGTGTCAGTAGCAAGAACAGAATTCATAAAGTCTCAATGTTTTATAGAAAGATCCTTTGCAAATATTGATATTTTATAGAAATATCATTTGAAAGTGTCAATGTTTTATAGAAATATCATTTGAAAGTGTCAATGTTTTATAGAAATATCATTTGAAAGTGTCAATGTTTTATAGAAAGATCATTTTGAAAATATTGATATTTTATAGAAAGATCATTTGAAAATATTGATATTTTATAGAAATATCATTTAAAAGTGTCAATGTTTTATAGAAATATCATTTGAAAGTGTCAATTTTTTTTATAGAAATATCATTTGACAGTGTCAATGTTTTATAGAAAGATTATTTGAAAATATTGATATTTTATAGAAAGATCATTTGAAGGTGTCAATGTTTTGTAGAAATATCATTTGAAAGTGTCAATGTTTTATAGAAAGATCATTTGAAAATATTGATATTTTATAGAAAGATCATTTGAAGGTGTCAATGTTTTGTAGAAATATCATTTGAAAGTGTCAATGTTTTATAGAAAGATCATTTGAAAATATTGATATTTTAAAGAAGGATCATTTGAAAATATTGATATTTTCTAGAAAGATCATTTGAAAAAGTCGATGTTTAATAGAAAAATTATTTGAAAAGTGCCATTGTTTTATAGAAATATCTTTTCAATAATGTTGAACCTCATGTAAATAAAGTCACTGCAGTTGTTGCCAGCCTATAGGATAGTAAGCCTACTATATTCGACTTCATGTTGTGTCAACGAGTGTCTTGAATTTAAGGGGGTGGGGTAGCAGACATTAAATGTACTTCAATCTCTGTGAGCGAAATTGGGCTCAGGTGTCAAATAAAAGACTGTTCCTGAGTTAAATGTCCAATAAAATAGTATGTGTACTAGAATAGGGTGGGGTGTAGGGGCGGGGGGAGGTGGGCGTATGTTCAACTTTGGTCTGAACACAATCAGACATTTAAACAAGAAGGAAATCAGGTCACTATAACAAAAGGTTATTTCAGTTGTGGCGCAATTGAAAATATGCTTCGTAAGAATGTTTTTTATACAGGGTTATGGTAGGGGTTAACTCTTTGCCCTAATATGGCTTCACAAGAATCTACTTGTCCACCCTCGTATTCAAACCTACAATATTGTTATTTTTTGCCTTATATAGTAAATATTGAACCTGATATTTCAGTTTTCAAAGAATTTTTCTGTTGCTTTTATTTCTGAAAACGGGATATCGATTTTTTTTAACCGAGGAAGTTGGTTAAAGCGGTTATATACAGTTTTATAATTAATTCTTAAACTCTTTCTTTATTTACCCTTTTTGGTTGTGTCTCTTAGAAAAGTTTAATAAATGAACAATTAAAAAAATCTAGTTAAGAATTATGCTAACATCTTTTAGTTTGCTAACTGCTAGAAATAAATTAATACAAAAATAACGAGACAATTGAATCACATATTTCCGTAATAGAAATTGGTGCTTTAAATATTGTTATATAACGAAACGGTAGATTTAAAACTCTATGAGCCTTGTATAACAAGCTAAGTGTTGATGAATAACAACATATTTAATTTTTAATATTATGAAGTTAATCAATAAAAATAAAATAATACCGATGTTAACTAAATGAAAATTAAAGTGTAGCTGGTAAAAAGGAGTTGTGATTTCATGAATAGTACGACGTGTTAAGTCGACTATTGTAAGCCATTAACACGATTTATATAACAACAATACTAGTCATCAACTATAGATAGAGTACAGCGATATGCCTTGTAACCAACTTAATGTAATCAATTTTAAACAGCAATTACTATTTAACAAACAAATTATAAGATTGAATCCTTTTTAAAATAATGTTGTTCAATTTGTTAGAGTTTATTCTTCAGGAGAGGTGGCGTACCACCCCCACCCCCACCAGAGTGACGTTTGTAAATATTTCCCCCTATTTAATAATTTTTTAAAGATAATAAACTAAAGAACTCGACTCTTAGTATCTAATGGTAGTTTGGTATTAATTATACATTAATTATACATTAATTATACATTAATTATACATTAATTATACATTAATTATACATTAATTATACATTAATTATACATTAATTATACATTAATTATACATTAATTGTAAATGTTAGAAAGCATTCCCTCTTATATCCCTGCTTCCATCTCAAGTATCAAGTAACTAGAAGCTGTTATACGTTACTACCCACCTTCTCCCATGTTGTGTGTCCAAGGATCGACACGTTTTATTACTGTTTGTTTGGTTCAATGAGTTTTGATCATCAGTCTAAAGGATATAAAACTATGAATTTAGTGGGGGACAATATTTCTGATAGAAACATATGAAGTGTGTGACAATATTAATCTAATGACTTAAGGCAAGCAATATTTCGTCAGCCAAGTAAGACCGCTACTGTCTCGTCAGCCAAGTAAGACCGCTACTGTCTCGTCAGCCAAGTAAGACCGCTACTGTCTCGTCAGCCAAGTAAGACAGCTACTGTCTCGTCAGCCAAGTAAGACAGCTACTGCCTCGTCAGCAAAAAGCTTCACTTGTGTTGTAAAGTAAGCTGTGGCTACACTAATCGAACAATACCACAAACAGTTTTGTAAACATTCGGAAATCACAAACATGTTGATCCTGGCCAGTGGTCTAGAGTCCAGAGGATCCAATTCTACAAAAAACTCTGTAATATAAGAGTATTGTGTAATGAAGTGTAATTCTACAACAAACTCTATAATATAAGAGTATTGTGTAATGAAGTGTAATTCTACAACAAACTCTGTAATATAAGAGTATTGTGTAATGAAGTGTAATTCTACAACAAACTCTGTAATATAAGAGTATTGTGTAATGAAGTGTAATTCTACAACAAACTCTGTAATATAAGAGTATTGTGTAATGAAGTGTAATTCTACAACAAATTCTGTAATATAAGAGTATTGTGTAATGAAGTGTAATTCTACAACAAACTCTGTAATATAAGAGTATTGTGTAATGAAGTCAGGGGCGGATTAAGACTGCACGGGGCTCCTGGCTGCAATTCAAACTGGGGCCCTATCCAGCCAGTGTACCTTTAGTAGATAAAATGATTTCTAGCAGCTAATATAAGACTGTAACTTGTAAATATTCATCGAAAATGATTATTCATGAAAAAACCGAATTCGAAGAAATAACTTTTTGCCAATATCCTAAAATTGAGTGTAAAAGACAATTTATAAAAATAAAAAACACATGAAAAAAAAATTTACACCTCACCCGGGGATCGATCCCGCCACCGCTTGCACCACAAGCCTTAGTACTTCACATTCGGCCACGAGATCTCATTTAGGGTTGACAATTTAAAAATATATATCATATTCTTTAATAATTTCTGTTATTGAGCCTATCAAATCAGGTTTTTTGACTGCTAAGACTATCGTGTGGGAAAAGAGATCATTTTAATAGATGAGATTTTATTAATTTATCATATTTTCAGCAATTCATGTATACATTTGTCCACGTTTATTATAAAATATGCTAAGTTTGGGGGCCCTTAATCATCGGGGGCCCCTGGCTTTAGCCCGTTCAGCCCCCCCCCCTTAATCCGCCATAGAATGAAGTGTAATTCTACAACAAACTCTGTAATATAAGAGTATTGTGTAATGAAGTGGAAAAGGGTATGTAAGAATTTACAAGTAAAGAACGTGTATCGTTATAGAAGGTATATTAGTATAGAATAATGTAGTGTATTCAGAGTAGACTTACCTTTGTCTGTGGTCACACTATGTTTGTTTAGAATCTTTGTCCTGGCAGAGAAAGGCATATACGTTTAATTATAGCGTGGAAAAAGTTAGAATTATATACTTCAAAGTAGGATAAAAAATTATAACTTTAGTAAGCAAAGGAATGGAACTATTTAAAATAAATGGCTCAGACACAAGTTCAAGTACGGAGACCAAGACACGATTTTAAAAAAAAAGACAAATCTAAATTTTTTCCACAAATGAGAAATTCACCTTATCTTAAATTATAATTTGTAATATTATCACACGAACATGATAAGATAACTTAGTTATTTGAAACTCAGAAAAATAAATTTTGCTCGAATAACTGCACATCCTTGGCACACAGCACATTCGTTTCAATTGAGAGCTAATAGCCTAACCAGAACTGCTACACATCAGAACTGCTACACATCAGAACTGCTACACACCAAAACTGCTACATACCAGAACTGTCGCACACCAGAACTGCTACACACCGGCAATGCTACACACCAGAACTGTTACGCACCAGAACTGCTACACACCAGAACTGCTACACACCAGATGGAGACGCACTCATCGAGAGACGTCAAAGATTCCTTCTTTCAACTCATAGACACCAAGGGCAGACAACTGTCGGGTGACTTGGGTAGGCCATGCTTGAAATTGAGCATTGTCAATGCGATTGTTGTATCAGGCCCAAAATGGTGTGTGTGTGTGTGGTGCCTTGCTTTTGTCTAGACAGTTGCCAACTGTTTCCAATCTAGTTCCCCGAACCCTGATCTAATCATTCATGTGTGATACGTGGCGGTATTTGAACCGTGGGGGAGGTATGGAGTGGTAGAACTCGAGCTTAAAGACTAAATGGCCGAGTTGTTCTCAGAGAAATATTCAAGAAGGATAAAAAAAAACATGCCAATTAAAGAACAGAAAAGAATATGATATCTATTTTTTTTATTCTTTTGGTCAAGAGGTGATGGTTAGGTAAAATGGAAGTGTAACTGAATAAATATCTCTAGAATTATTGATATTGTTCAACAACCACAGAGCAAGAATCTGTCGTGTGTGGGATCACTGGTTAATGCAGTAGGTCTCTGACGATTAAATGGGGGGAGGTGGGCTATTAGAAATAAGGAAATGTTATAGCTGTGAAATTATTTTACCAATTATAATTAGATGTGAGATGATAGAGAAGATGAGAGAATATATATAGACACATCTACTTTGTATGACAATCAAGGAGTCATAGACACATCTACTTTGTAGGACAATCAAGGAGTCATAGACACATCTACTTAGTCGGACAATCCAGGAGTCATAGACACATCTACTTTGTATGACAATCAAGGAGTCATAGACACATCTACTTTGTAGGACAATCAAGGAGTCATAGACACATCTACTTAGTCGGACAATCCAGGAGTCATAGACACATCTACTTTGTATGACAATCAAGGAGTCATAGACACATCTACTTTGTAGGACAATCAAGGAGTCATAGACACATCTACTTAGTCGGACAATCCAGGAGTCATAGACACATCTACTTTGTATGACAATCAAGGAGTCATAGACACATCTACTTTGTATGACAATCAAGGAGTCATAGACACATCTACTTAGTCGGACAATCCAGGAGTCATAGACACATCTACTTTGTATGACAATCAAGGAGTCATAGACACATCTACTTTGTAGGACAATCAAGGAGTCATAGACACATCTACTTTGTATGACAATCCAGGAGTCATAGACACATCTACTTAGTCGGACAATCCAGGAGTCATAGACACATCTACTTAGTAGGACAATCCAGGAGTCATAGACACATCTACGTGTCGACAATCTAGGAGTCATAGACACATCTACTTAGTAGGACAATCCATGACTCATAGACACATCTACTTAGTCGGACAATCCAGGAGTCTTAGACACATCTACTTAGTAGGACAATCCAGGAGTCATAGACACATCTACGTGTCGACAATCTAAGAGTCATAGACACATCTACTTAGTCGGACAATCTAGGAGTCATAGACACATCTACTTAGCCGGACAATCTAGGAGTCATAGACAAATCAACGGGCGACAATCCAGGAGTCTTAGACACATCAACGGGCGACAATCCAGGAATCATTCTAATAAATACATTAAAAAATATCTACTAAACTTGTCACACGCATTAGGAGCATATTTCCCTAGTGACAATTGGAACTTATTTCTGCCAATGAACGGGGTCATGGTATCTGTTCCTGCTCTCAATATCGCCTTATTTCTGCCAATGGACGGGTCAGTGTATCTGTTCCTGCTCTCAATATCGCCTTATTTCTGCCAATGGACGGGGTCAGTGTATCTGTTCCTGCTCTCAATATCGCCTCTTAAAGATTTTTGTTAATGCTTGTGGACCTTAAGGTAACGTTACCATCTTAACATGATATTACAGTACGACTCCGTTAAGTCGCGCTTCGTTATTCACGAAATCGGTTACGTCACGGCAATTCCATGGCTCCCAAGTTTTGTGACGTAGCATAGCAATAAATAATAAATGCGTATGATTTTCTCGCGATGTAATGTTTCCGTGGTCGTGGTAGTTGCAGTTACTTTAAAATGAACATAAATAAATTAAAAAAAGTAGAGAACGATAAAAAAAAGTTATACGGATTCTTGTAATTAAAACTCGACTTACTACAAAGCATCAATTATCAACAATTACCGATTTTTCATTAATTTTTGTAATTAAAGTTCTTTTTATATATTGGATTAAAATTAGGATACGTATTTATGTATATAATACGTGAGTATAAACTTAATTTAATTTTAAATCAATGTTATATGTAAGAAAAAACGTTTATTATTGCTCAATATGTTACACTGAAATCTGTACGAAGTGACAATAAATCGCGATTCACCTAAGTCGCGATTACATAAATATGGACCCGAACGACCGCGACTTAATGGGGTCGCACTGTATACAATCATGTTATCTATCTCATCTGAGCCATTCATGAGTTAAGCCATTAGCTTGACGTATTCATTAAGGTCTGTGTCTATGCTAATCTAGGCTGGTCCCTGTGTCTTGTGCTGTTGTTGGCAAGTTCTCCTGGACACAAGCACCACTGTAGAACTGCTCAATTGTGTCATAGATTCCAGGACTGTTGCTGTAGACTGTAGACTGTGGCTAATCTTATGATAACTGCTAGATCAACACCGAACACAAAGTGTTCATTCAAAATGTTTCCATCGATTATCACAGGTGGGGAATAAGAGATCAAATGATTATTGATTTATTTAAAAATCCAAAAAGACATTGTCTGATTGGTTGAACAATTAAAGCTGGTAGGGTTATTTTAAAACGTATTATCTGAGTATGTAGGGTCGATGGTTAATTTATACCAACACTTTTACATAATAATGTTACAAACACTTCTACATAACAATGTTACAAACTCTTCTACAAAACAATGTTACAAACACTTCTACATAACAATGTTGAAAACACTTTTACATATCAATGCTGCAAACACTTTTACATAACAAAGTTACAAACACTTTTACATAACAATGTTGCAAAAACTTTTACATAACAATGTTACAAACAATTTTAAAAATAAATTCATGCTATACAATGGTTTCAACTATAATTGAAAGTAAAAGTCACAGAAGTTCAGGTAATACACAATGACCCAACATAGATCAGAAGTCTTGCTACCATTAATTAAATCAGTGGTCAGTGGAGCTCATGGATCCGCACAGATGGTTTACGGGGAGGGGTGAAGTTTCTCAGGCGCTGTTGAAGTAGGGCAAGTAGGTGCACATGAACCAGAACAACTCTTAGTTAAAGGGAATTAGATATACAAGGATACACAATCATCAAGATAACAACAGGAGTGAAATAGATACACAATCATCAAGATAACAACAGGAGTGAAATAGATACACACTCATAAAGATAACAACTGGAGTGAAATAGTTACACACTCATAAAGATAACAACTGGAGGGAAGTAGATACACAAATAAATGTTGATACTGAATGTTTGTTTGAGTTTGAAGGTGTTCAGGAATGTAAAGATGTTGTAAAGATGTTGTAAAGATGTTGTAAAGATGTTGTAAAGATGTTGTAGAGATGTTGTAGAGATGTTGTAAAGATGTTGTAAAGATGTTGTAGAGATGTTGTAGAGATGTTGTAAAGATGTTGTAAAGATGTTGTAAAGATGTTGTAGAGATGTTGTAAAGATTTTGTAAAGATGTTGTAGAGATGTTGTAAAGATGTTGTAGAGATGTTGTAAAGATGTTGTAAAGATGTTGTAGAGATGTTGTAGAGATGTTGTAAAGATGTTGTAAAGATGTTGTAAAGATGTTGTAAAGATGCTTGTAGATCGCTTTCAAACTCTGGCATGAACGGGTCAACTCTCTACAAGTGTCTCTGACATCTATGTCACTCTCTGTAAGTGTCTCTGACATCTATATGAAATAACGACTGGAAACGAATTTTAAATTTAACTAACATTCCAGATACATCATGTTGACAGCGAACTTTTTAAACTGCGTCTGTTTGTAAAAAAAGAAAATAAACTTAATGATAATAAAAAAAAATTGTATGTTAAGCTTTCATCAATTATCTGTGGTCTGTTTATCTAGTTTATTTTCTATTCCTTTGTACAACTATTGAATATTCATTCTCTTTTGCGTCGAGTTCTAGACTCTTAGGAGTCGGCTTATTATATCACAGGCGTGCCTCATCAAGCTGGCATCGCCATAAAGGTACTTTTCCGCAGGTAAACCAACTTCTCCTTCCAAAACAAACTCATACAAACTTTCTTTCTTCCCGTCCGGAATTCGGGCGTGGAATGGGTTGCCTAAAGAAACCAGGAAAGCCAACACTTTATCAACATTTAAAACTCTAATAAGAATTCAGGACTAAACACAAACCATAGATAAGCGTAGGACGCAATAATCTTCTGTATAGAAGGAGCGTCTGAAACAGATAAGATAAGATAAGATAAGATCCCCTTTCAGCTCGGGGCATTCTTCGAGGACGTGGGCCGCCGTTTCTTCTGAGTTGCCACCCAAACGACAGGCCAGTACAACTAGACGAGCCATTACTTCTGAGTTGCCACACAAACGGCAGGCCAGTACAACTAAACGAGCCCTTAGTTACAGAATTGTGTAGAAAATGGACTTGTTTTTTTATCTTAATTTATTTTTTATATCTATCAGGATATGCTTGGTCAATCAAATGAAATAAATGATAAGCATACAATAAGTTGGATTTTTAATTCATATTATTACAATTAAATTCATCTAAGGTAAAGCAAAATCGTGCAATAAATGAGACACCGACTTAATAAAGTATAGTGTATCTGAATGTATTTTGATTTCCCCACAAGAATAAACTCAAAATTGTAGATCAAGATGTCAGTCTCGTATCTTACTTTCAAGATGACTTCAATTTATTTCACAAACGAATGCTTTGGTCAGTTGTAAATTCAAAATCTCTGTAATAGTAAAACATAATTTACTTGGAAATTTAAATGCGTAAAATAAAATATTTAAACCGTAAATTTCTTCATAAATGAAAGAAGATTACTATTTGACAAAAGATTTTAACTTATCTGACAAAACAGCAACAGAGTGTCTCAATATTCAATCATCAGTTTATTACTGTATATTCAGTTTATCAGATGAGTGAATTCTGGCCTATGGCGTATAGTTTGGCCTAGGCAAGGTTAACCCCCGAGTATATTTTAGACAGGGGTTTAAATTTAAAGTGGCCGGCTACACAGACCCTCACTCAAAATCTACGTTTTTTAAAATTTTCACTTTTTTCCCTTTCTTTTTTGTTTTTAGTTTTTTTTTCACGCTGGCAATTTCCTGAATGATAATTAATTATAGGATAAAATATTTGACAATTACGCCATCTCTCGGGCTTAATTTATCAACATTATTGTGTTGGTTTTAACATTTGAGTCGGGCAGTTATTTTGTAAAAAAATATTTACTTATAAGCTAGTTGGCCAAAGATATTTTAAAAATAAAGTGAATATAACGAGAAAAAAAAATAAAAATAAAAAAGAGAACTGTCTTCACATAACTTTTTTAAATGGTTACTTGTGTATGTATTCTGATATTTGTTTATTAACAAGTTGTTAAATAATAAGAAATAATTGAGTGAGAAGAAAATATGCAGGCCCTTGTAAATCGATAGTTGTGATAGAAGACCCATTGTGCTAAGGTACTTGTCTAAGTAAACTAGAACTATGAAATTTTCACAGCTGGTTTAGCCAAGTCTACAGTATCAATTGGAAAGGAAACAAAATGTAACTAGGCTCAATTTCATTTATAGCAGCTAAGAAAGTTTGAATGCTGTCATTTCATGGACAAAATATTATATTCAAAATTAAATAAACAACAAGATTCTTTAAAGAATCAACGTCACATATAAGCTCCGTAATGTTATTATATGTTGTATGTACATTGTATGACTGTCACATATAAGCTCCGTAATGTTATTATATGTTGTATGTACATTGTATGACTGTCACGTATAAGCTCCGTAATGTTAGTATATGTTGTATGTACATTGTATGACTGTCACGTATAAGCTCCGTAATGTTATTATATGTTGTATGTACATTGTATGACTGTCACGTATAAGCTCCGTAATGTTATTATATGTTGTATGTACATTGTATGACTGTCACATATAAGCTCCGTAATGTTATTATATGTTGTATGTACATTGTATGACTGTCACGTATAAGCTCCGTAATGTTATTATATGTTGTATGTACATTGTATGACTGTCACGTATAAGCTCCGTAATGTTATTATATGTTGTATGTACATTGTATGACTGTCACGTATAAGCTCCGTAATGTTATTATATGTTGTATTTACATTGTATGACTGTCACGTATAAGCTCCGTAATGTTATTATATGTTGTATTTACATTGTATGACTGTCACGTATAAGCTCCGTAATGTTATTATATGTTGTATGTACATTGTATGACTGTCACATATAAGCTCCGTAATGTTATTATATGTTGTATGTACATTGTATGACTGTCACGTATAAGCTCCGTAATGTTATTATATGTTGTGTTTACATTGTATGACTGTCACGTATAAGCTCCGTAATGTTATTATATGTTGTATGTACATTGTATGACTGTCACATATAAGCTCCGTAATGTTATTATATGTTGTATTTACATTGTATGACTGTCACGTATAAGCTCCGTAATGTTATTATATGTTGTATTTACATTGTATGACTGTCACGTATAAGCTCCGTAATGTTATTATATGTTGTATGTACATTGTATGACTGTCACATATAAGCTCCGTAATGTTATTATATGTTGTATGTACATTGTATGACTGTCACGTATAAGCTCCGTAATGTTATTATATGTTGTATTTACATTGTATGACTGTCACGTATAAGCTCCGTAATGTTATTATATGTTGTATGTACATTGTATGACTGTCACATATAAGCTCCGTAATGTTATTATATGTTGTATGTACATTGTATGACTTGATGATTATGTGTTTTCTAATTTTATGTAAAGCGCCGTGAGCCCATTTGCTTGCTGGCGTACTGCGCTACGTAAATGATCAAAATATTATTATTATTGAAATTTAATGATCCCAAAATGAGTATTTTGTGTTTTAAGTAATTTGAGGCAATGTTCTTCAATTCGCAATTATAATCATCTTCAAAATTAGTTAGGATAATACTTATATAAAAAAATTCAAACACAATAAATATTTTTGAAATGTTAGCTTTCAACTCCTGAAGAAAAGGACACGCCATGTCATACACAGGAACATTTGGGGAAGACTTTAAACTCAACTCGTGGAAATAAATTGGTGGGAACATTTTTGTAACTACTTCAAATGTATTTTACAATAAAAAAGAGAGTTTTATTTATTTCCATCTTGAGTTTGACGCTGGAAATAATCACAATAATTTGAAACCTTTTTTTAGCAGGAAAACCGAAATTATGAGGTTTTGACAGTCACACGTGTAACTTGAATGTTTGATGTGTGATAGTGAAATGTAAAATTTGAACTTTGAATTTTTTAAAATTCATTTCATTTAAAATTTAAAAAACGAAACAAAAAATCTTGAACACGCATTTTTATTGTACGTTAACTTGTAAGACTTTTTCACCGAATCTAGTTAATTATGAAGATTCATTATTCCTGGCAGATGACCACAGGTCAGTGAGTTATATCAAGGGGATACCCGCCCAAGTGGAAGCGATGTTCATAGTGATTTTAGAGACAGTTTAGATTTTCATTGACTAACGAAACAGCTGGTAATTGGCTCTATTACATGTATGCAATTTAATTGGTTGTACTGATTGCAACCTAAGAAACATGAATGTATATCAACAATTTAATTGGTTGTACTGATTGCAACCTAAGAAACATGAATGTATATCAACAATTTAATAGGTTGTACTGATTGCAACCTAAGAAACATGAATGTATATCAAAAGAGGCAAATGAAATTTCGATGAGTCTATATAGTCTATAAAGTTCAAAAGTTGCATATGGGTACCATATACAACTAAGTACAACCAGAGCCGTCTTTACAGAAGTTTGAGACCCCGGGAAAAGAAATAGTTTTGGGCCCCTCCCCCCAGGAATAAAAAATAAATATACATAATATTTATAAATAAACATATTCCCATGGGGCCCCTATGCTCGTTAGCCCCCGGGCCAATGCCCAACGGGCCTATGCGTTAAGACGGCCCTGAGTACAACATACTTCAAATAAGTAAATAAGTACCATCCACAAAAAATAAGTACACCATCAATGTTTCATTAAAGCTGCGTGGTTGCTAGGCCGCGCAGAAATCTGAACGACGCCGCGCAGCAGTTTAGAATTACAGCGCAGATAATTTTGTAAAATATTGCACACAAAATGAAGGATGTACAAATTTGCGCAATATTTTTTGCACACAGAACAAAGAACCTTAGAGGGAGCATTGCACACCATACTGCAAATAAGTACCCCGCGACTAAGTAAGCATATTACAAATAAGTACCATATACAAAAACTAAGTACAATAAGTACCATATACATGTAATAAAACTTAGTACACGATTAAATGCTTCCCGTAACTGTCAAGTTAGAGAGACATTTAGCACGTGACTATGTGATGCGGCGCTCGAAAATCAAATTGTCGTTAATGTAAGCCAATAAGTACATTAATTTGTTAAATTGGCCTACCACCAAGTATGAGATATCGGCCTACCACCAAGTATGAGATATCGGCCTACCACTAAGTATGAGATATCGGCCTACCATCAAGTATGAGATATCGGCCTACCACCAAGTATGAGATATCGGCCTACCACCAAGTATGAGATATCGGCCTACCACCAAGTATGAGATATCGGCCTACCACCAAGTATGAGATATCGGCCTACCACCAAGTATGAGATATCGGCCTACCACCAAGTATGAGATATCGGCCTACCACCAAGTATGAGATATCGGCCTACCACCAAGTATGAGATATCGGCCTACCATCAAGTATGAGATATCGGCCTACCACCAAGTATGAGATATCGGCCTACCACCAAGTATGAGATATCGGCCTACCACCAAGTATGAGATATCGGCCTACCACCAAGTATGAGATATCGGCCTACCACCAAGTATGAGATATCGGCCTACCACCAAGTATGAGATATCGGCCTACCACCAAGTATGAGATATCGGCCTACCACCAAGTATGAGATTAATAAGGTAAAATTTAGGTAGAGAAAGATATCCTGGTTTTAAATCATAAACAATTGCTAACAGCGTGGCAAGAAAACATTGGGTTTTTTTTGGTTGTGGCAAGATTTAATATGGAGATAATTGTTGTCCCTTGTTTATCTGGAGACCATTTGGTTCCCAAGAATGTCAAAGATAAGTTGGCTAATCAGTCGTTTACACGTTCGTTCTCTGGGTAGAACAAAACTTGACTGCATGGTTCTAATAGCCAACAAAAAATTTGGTTTTGTTCCTTTAGCCTAGTTTTTATGTATTTGTAATTAAAACGTGAACAAGCAAATAAGTTGAGTAAAAAAAAGAATTTTTCAGCATTTCTTGTGTGTGTCACAATAACCACTTTTTTCCGTGCTACAGTAATATTTTATTATTTTGCACACCGTTTTCAGAAAACAGTTCGATTAAATTTATGTGAGATCTCTACACTTATAGAAATTTAGATCTGAATTTATTTTCTTTGTTATCAGAGTTCAATTTCCATTCATAGTCTTGTAATTATATAGACTATACTTTTTTTCAACCTATGTTGTGACATAAGTTGTTTTTTTTTCCATTTGATTTCGCCAGCAAGCAATAAGTGACTTTTAAGAATTTTTCTACCATTACACATCCGTAGTATTCCAACTACCAATTCCTTCAAGACTGCACTTAAGACACATCTTTTCAAAATCGATTGTTGAAGTTAAACGACATTTCTTCTTATGATTAACGTAGCTCATGAGTAACCTATTGTCAATTATGTGGTTGCTATGACATGAATGTTTATTTAATACTTATATTTATGTTATTATCTTTATGAAAAGCGCTGTGAGCCCATTTCCTTACTGGGTACATCGCTATTTAAAGTATCAATTTATTATTATTAGTAGTAAGTAACGTGACATTACGTCATTAGCTAGACTTGTATTGTGCTCATTACTTGGAGTTGTAAAGGCAGAGTTAAGGTTACTCATTTTTCATTAAAAGATGAAACACTTTTGTAATGGGGAAGTACCAGGGTTGCCAAATTGGCCTTTGTAAGGCCAAATTCTCAAAATTTGGCCTTTTCTAAGAAGGTTTGGCCTCAAATTTTTTGTGTGGCTTTTGGCCTTTTTTTGGCCTTTTCTTAAAAACATAAAAATATATATATATAATATATATAAAAATAATATTTATCACAAAAAAAAATAATTCGCCAATAAGTCACTAATGTTATTAATTATTTTCTATTTTTGAATATCTTACGTGTATGTTAGACATTAAAAAGTTTTTTTTAAAGTTTAACGAAGAGGCTATTAAGAAAAAGTCAGATATAGAATGCAGCTCACACTTTTAGACGCTATTGTTAGAGTCAGGGCTGAGCTTTTGTTTACAAATAAATGCAGTAAGGACTTTCTCATGTCACCAAGAATGCTTCATGACTTGACATCTGATAAAGTTTATAATAATACTGCAAATAGCAGTCTATAGGAAAAGGATGACCTGAAGCTTTTCTTTCAAATTTGTATGTTAGTATCATAGTCTATTTATTTTGTGAATATAACCATACATAAGAACATTGGCATTTACACATTTATTATCCTTTTTCTCCTGGTTCTACCTTCATTTTAAATAGTTAAATAATTTTCAGCCGTTATGAACCGTCCATAAATGACGTCACGCAATTTTGGCAGATTTTTCAATGTGTTTTCACCCCCCCCCTCTCGTCACACGTAATCAAGAGCTAGACCTTTCCAATATAACGTCACAGTTCTTAAAAGCGTCCCCCCTCACCATATATTGCAATAAATCTGTGACCCCCTCCCGCCCCCTAGGTGCGTGACGTCATTTTTGTTGACATTTTTCATATAACATAAGTTTGGCCTTTTTTGGGCCTTTTTTGGCAGTCAGTTTGGCCTTTTACCCAAATTACAATCTGGCAACCCTGGGAAGTACAACTCTATCTTTAGAAACGAAGAGCCAGTGTGTTGACCTAGTGAATAGTGAAATGTTGAACTTTTAAAAATCATTTTATTGGATTCTCATGGTTACACTGAATAAAACACAAAACTCAAGCAACTGAATGCTGAAGGATTGCTGTGGGTTCCATGACGTCACACCATTACGGGGCCTGCCGTGTGTCGTCGTCATAATACCCATGGCTGTAGAATAAACAACAGATGACGTCATACAAGTGATGGTTATGTATTAGCAGGCATCTCCTCAGTTAAAATATTACAATGTATCTTGAAGTTTAACAATCTTTTTTTTTGTGTTTTAAAATGTATATAATACATGCAGAGAAATATTATTATCTATCTTATGAAAAGCAGAACTTATTCCGTAATTTTTTAAATTATCATATATAGTGGAAAAACATACTATTTAAGTGAAATAAATATATGAAAAAAATTCACCTAATTATCATAATTAATGATAATCCTATTCTACTTTAACACCTGGACGACTTGGCACTTTAGCAACTACTGTAAACAACCATTTACAGACACATCAAGAAAACTTGGGAATGTTGCAGAAACTAAAATAGTTCGCCAAAAACGTTTTTGCTGCTGACCACTAACAATAACTTTAGGATCATCTACGCTCTTCACCAAATGAAGTTATGTTAGGTATATCGATTAATCTCCAACACACGAAGCTAATACATGTATCAAGATATAATCATAAAAAATAAGATAATCTATGCATCACATTAATCTTGGATCAACTCGACAATGGAAAATTATTTCTCTTACTTATAAGGGGCCATCCATAAAGTACGTCACGCTATTTTAACACAATTTCCCCCCCCCCTGTCACAAACTGTCACAAATCTAGGACAAAAGTACGTCACACTTTCGAACTAAAATTGTTTTTTTAATTAACAAAATAATTAAAAATTATATAAAACAGCGTGACATCACGCATGGCCGTACCCCTCCCCCTGTCACAAATTTATGTTTTGATAAGTTTAATCTAATTCAAATGCGTAGATAAATTCAGTAAATACATCATTAAACTAAGTTTGTAATAGAATAGATAAAAGATATCATGAAACATTTTTTTAAAGCTCAAAGGGGAAACTTGACATTAACTACGTTCTACTCACTCGATTCATAAGTTGATTCTGTCAAATAAAATAAATAAAATCTTCAATTATGATTTTTTTTTGCGTTTTAAATTATCTTAGTCAGAGTTAGATTGTATACATTAAATTAATATTGGGTAATAATTTCTAGATTTTTATATTGTATCATGTCATGAACATCACCTATCACCTCCGACCCCATTAAGTACGTCGGCATGACCTCTGACCCCAGCCATGACGTCAGCTATCACCTCTGACCCCAGGAGATCATGTACTACTACTTACTACAGAGCAGAGCTCCGTAACTTTGTTACGCTACTGTTACATACATTTGCCAAATCTACAAGTACAAGATAAACATAGAAACCCTTTCAAACAGATTACATTGATTGAAATATTTACGTATAAAGAAAACATTTCTTTGACACAGTGGCCTCAGGCCAACAAAGATCATGACGTCACACACCTGGCGGGAACTCTGACAATGTTATGATTGGTTCACCTGTCAGGAAGAGAGGAAATACCTGGTAACACAATCAAACACAGCACGTCATGAACACATCAAACAATTCGCCTGCTATAGTTGGTAGAATCAGCTATTACAATCAATATATTTATATCAGTAAGATAATAGAATGACATTGGTAGATTATAGTTAGCTAAAAGAAATACATACTTTAAACAACTCGATTGGTGTGTGCAACCACAAGCGTCAGCTCAATCGCTTCATTATGCACACAATCATGTGAATACCCTACAATCATCACTATGTCCTGGACACAATCACGTTACTTACCCTCAATCACCTCTATGTTCTGGACATAATCACGTTACTTACCCTAAATAGCCTCTATGTTCTCGATACAATCACGTGACTACCATACAATCACCTCTATATTCTAGACATAATCACGTTAGTTACCCTCAATCACCTCTATGTTCTGGACACATTCACGTTACTTACCCTCAATCACTTCTATGTTCTGGACATAATCACAATACTTACACTCAATCACTTCTATTTTCTGCACACAATCACGTTACTTACCCTAAATCACCTCTATGTTCTGGACACATTCACGTTACTTACCCTCAATCACTTCTATGTTCTGGACATAATCACAATACTTACACTCAATCACTTCTATTTTCTGCACACAATCACGTTATCTATCCCAAATCACCTCTATGTTCTGCACACAATCACGTGACTTACCCTCAATCATCTCTATGTTCGGACTACATTCATGCTACTTACCCCAAATCGATACTATGTTTTGCACACAATCATGTTTCTTACCCTCAATCACCTCTATATTCTGCACACAATCACGTTACTTATCCCATTCACCCATATTTTCCTGGACACAATCACGTTACTTAACCCCAATCACCTCTAATTTTCTAGACACAATCACGTTACTTACGCTTAATCACCTCTATGTTCTGCACACAATCACGTTACCTATCCCAAATCACCTCTATGTTCTGCACACAATCTCGTGACTTACCCTCAATCATCTCTATGTTCTGCCCACAATCACGATCCTTACCCCAAATCAGCTAAACTAAACACATATTCTGTAGGCCTGAGACTAATCTCTTAAGGCCTTGGCTAGAACCTGGGCAATCTGCTCCATCTGTTGAGCATTGCCATACAACATTGTCTTTACATGGGACTCGCCCGCCTCCCTCACCCCCCCGGCTATATCGAGCGCCGGGCAAGACGTCACCAGGTGTTCGACTGTCTCAGGGGCTTGGCTGCAATGACGGCAGTTCGAGTCCCTGTTGTGGTCTAGCCTGTGAAAGTAAGAGTTGGTTGGGCAATGTTCGGTCCTCATCTGAGTCACCAAACCCTGGTGTTTGCGACTCAGGTTCCACCACTGGTCTGAACGGCTTGGCCTGGGCATGTTAGCGAATACCCCTCTGGCTGTTGTGTTGTCAGCCCACTCCTGGTACCACTTATTCCGAAAGTGGTCCTTTAGCCAGTTTTTTGCCCCGAGATAGGTGACTGGGGTCTCTGGTTGGGGCAGTGCTGCGCCTGCTTTGGCCAGGGAGTCTGCTTTTTCGTTGCCATTAACATTCACGTGGCTCGGGATCCACTGCACTGTTACCTTACCTCCAAGTCTTTCGAGTCTACCCACGTCTTCCAAGATGACGTCAACCAAGTGGGTACTACGATTCTCACTAGCCAGGACTTCGAGGGCTATGTTTTGCATACAATCACGTTTCTTACTTATCCCAATCACCATATTTTCTGGACAGAATCACGTTACTTACCCTAAATCACCTCTATGTTCTGGACATAATCACGTTACTAAAACTCAATCACCTCTATGTTCCGCAATCAATCACGTTACTAACCCTCAATCACCTCTATGTTCTGCACACAATCTCGTTACTTACCCTCAATCATCTCTATGTTCTGCCCACAATCACGCTACTTACCCCCAATCACCTCTATGTTTTGCACACAATCACGTTTCTTACCCTCAATCACCTCTATGTTCTGCACACAATCACGTTACTTACCCCAGTCACCTCTATTTTCTGGACACAATCACATTACTTACCCTTAATCACCTTTATATTCTGGACACAATCACATTACTTACCCTCAATCACCTCTATGTTCTGGACACAATCACATTACTTACTCTCAATCACCTCTATGTTCTGCACACAATCACGTTACTTACCCCAGTCACCTCTATTTTCTGGACACAATCACATTACTTACCCTTAATCACCTTTATATTCTGGACACAATCACATTACTTACCCTCAATCACCTCTATGTTCTGGACACAATCACGTTACTTACTCCCAATCCCCTCTATGTTCTGCACACAATCATATTATTTACCCTCAATCACCTCTATGTTCTGGACACAATCACGTTACTAACCCTCAATCACCTCTATGTTCTGGACACAATCAAGTTACTTACCCTCAATATCCTCTATTTTCTGGACACAATCACATTACTTACCCTCAATCACCTGTATGTTCTGGACACAATCACGTTACTAACCCCCAATCAACTCTATGTTCTGGACACAATCACGTTACTTACTCCCAATCCCCTCTATGTTCTGCACACAATCATATTATTTACCCTCAATCACCTCTATGTTCTGGACACAATCACGTTACTAACCCTCAATCACCTCTATGTTCTGGACACAATCAAGTTACTTACCCTCAATATCCTCTATTTTCTGGACACAATCACATTATTTACCCTCAATCACCTGTATGTTCTGAACACAATCACGTTACTTACCCTTAATCACATCTTTTTTATAGACACAATCACGTTACTTACCCTCAATCACCTCTATGTTCTGGACACAATCACATTATTTACCCACAATCACCTGTAAGTTCTAGACACAATCACGTTACTTACCCTCAATCACCTCTATGTTCTGGAACACAATCACGTTACTTACCCTCAATCAACTCTATGTTCTAGACACAATCACGTTACTTACCCTCAATCACCACAATGTTCTGGACACAATCACGTTACTTACCATCCATCACCGCTATGTTCTGCACACAATCAAAAGTGCCACAATTTCTCGAGTCATTAGTGCAGTAAGCGAATCGGCAGCCGTATTGCCCGGTGTCATCGGTCATCGTGTCCTTGATGGTCAAGGTCACCTGGAATGACGCCAGGTCCATTTTCTTGTGACAGTGAATCTGTTGGTGCTCGGGAGGGAGTCGGTCGGCCTGCCACACCCGATCAGGGGGAAAGTGCTGGGCAAGTACACCAATGTGTGGGCGATGTAATTACATGGATGTGTGGGCGATGTAATTACATGGATGTGTTGTTGATGTATTGAAATGGATGTGTTGTTGATGTTTTGAAATGGATGTGTTGTTGATGTTTTGAAATGGATGTGTTGTTGATGTTTTAAAATGGATGTGTTGTTGATGTTTTGAAATGGATGTGTTGTTGATGTTTTGAAATGGATGTGTTGTTGATGTTTTGAAATGGATGTGTTGTTGATGTTTTGAAATGGATGTGTTGTTGATGTTTTGAAATGGATGTGTTGTTGATGTATTGAAATGGATGTGTTGTTGATGTTTTGAAATGGATGTGTTGTTGATGTTTTAAAATGGATGTGTTGTTGATGTTTTGAAATGGATGTGTTGTTGATGTTTTGAAATGGATGTGTTGTTGATGTTTTGAAATGGATGTGTTGTTGATGTTTTAAAATGGATGTGTTGTTGATGTTTTGAAATGGATGTGTTGTTGATGTTTTAAAATGGATGTGTTGTTGATGTTTTGAAATGGATGTGTTGTTGATGTAATTACATGGATGTTGATGTAATGAAATGGATGTTGGTATAATGAACTAAATGTGTTGTGGTTATTAGAGAACTTGGTGTGGTGCTTTAATTGTTATATAGTTTATAGGATCAAAACATACAAAATGGACGTAATTCATGCTGGTGAGGAAATAATAAATTTTGATAAAATAAACAATAAAGAAACTAAAATCACTGATATTTTAGCGTTACTAAGGTTTAACAAGGAAACATTTTAAATAGGTGAAAAGAAAAAAATATTTTATCACTTATAGTCTACAGATTAAGGTTGTGAGTGGTGGACATTTAATAGATGTTTAACATGAAATTTAATAGATGTTTAACTTGACATTTAATAGATGTTTAACATGACATTTAATAGATGTTTAACATGAAATTTAATAGACGTTTAACATGACATTTAATAGATGTTTAACTTGACATTTAATAGACGTTTAACATGACATTTAATAGATGTTTAACTTGACATTTAATAGATGTTTAACTTGACATTTAATAGATGTTTAACATGACATTTAATAGATGTTTAACATGACATTTAATAGATGTTTAACATGACATTTAATAGATGTTTAACATGACATTTAATAGATGTTTAACATGACATTTAATAGATGTTTAACATGACATTTAATAGATGTTTAACATGACATTTAATAGATGTTTAACATGACATTTAATAGATGTTTAACATGACATTTAATAGATGTTTAACATGACATTTAATAGATGTTTAACATAACATTTAATAGATGTATAACATGACATTTAATAGATGTTTAACATGACATTTAATAGATGTTTAACATGACATTTTATAGAGCTTTAACATTACATTTAATAGATGTTTAACATGAAATGTAATAGATGTTTAACATGACATTTAATAGACGTTTAACATGACATTTAATATATGTGTAACATGACATTTAATAGATGTTTAACATGACATAGTTTAGATTCAGCAACGTAAATTGTGCGTTATTTTGAGTGTGACAGTAAACATTTCTTTATATTCAGTGTGACATTAGTAAGACTCACCAAAGTAAATATCTCCGTGTAGTGAGTGTAACAATAAACTCACCAATGTGAATATCTCGCTGTAGTGAGTGTAACAACAGACTCACCAATGTGAATATATCGCTGTAGTGAGTGTAACAACAGACTCACCAAAGTAAATATCTCGGTGTAGTGAGTGAAGCAAGGTCTGAAGGCCACCAGCACATTTCCGTTCGTTGTGAAGTCTTTCTTGAATATATACAAGCCTGTCATCAGCATGTCTTGCAACAGGTCTCTGAACTGCTGGGAGGCACACGTCATTGTGAAGGTTTCATACTCGTCCACACGTGGGTCAGCCATGAGAGGTTGAACACACTGGGAACGGGGTAACTCGATCATGGCGACACCTGGGGGTAGATACGAGGGATAACTCGATCATGGTGATACATGTGGGTAGAGATAAGGGATAACTCGATCATGGTGATACCTGGGGGTAGAGACAAGGGATAACTCGATCATGGCGACACCTGTGGGTAGAGACAAGGGATAACTCGATCATGGCGACACCTGTGGGTAGAGACAAGGGATAACTCGATCATGGTGACACCTGTGGGTAGAGACAAGGGATAACTCGATCATGGCGACACCTGTGGGTAGAGACAAGGGATAACTCGATCATGGTGATACCTGTGGGTAGAGACAAGGGATAACTCGATCATGGCGACAACTGTGGGTAGAGACAAGGGATAACTCGATCATGGCGACACCTGTGGGTAGAGACAAGGGATAACTCGATCATGGTGATACCTGGGGGTAGAGACAAGGGATAACTCGATCATGGTGATACCTGGGGGTAGAGACAAGGGATAACTTGATCATGGTGATACCTGGGGGTAGAGACAAGGGATAACACCATCACGGTGGTCACGGATTCGAATCTCCATGAAGGCGGGGACCTGTCCTTGATTCCACCCAGCTCCGAATGGGTAGGGAAACGAAGGCGGCTGGGTAATGCGTGGAACCCTTATAGCCTGTGAACTCTGCGTCCCTTGCCAACAGACTGACATGGTCTGGTGACGCAATATTCTTCTGTAAAAAGGAGCGTCTATATAGAAAAGATAACTGGAATCAAGGTCGAATGTCATGACCTCCTGATGCTAACTCAATCATAGTAGCACCTGGGTGTAGAAACAATGGGATACTGCAGTCAAGGTCAAATGTCATAATATGCTGGTGCTAACTCAATCATAGTAGCACCTGGGTGTAGAAACAATGGAATACTGCAGTCAAGGTCAAATGTCATAATATGCTGGTGCTAACTCAATCACATATACACAATGTATACAATTTGCTACACAATATTTGCAACACATGTTAACATGTCACACATAATATATACACTTTTATAACGTGTATACTTTTCATTAATGCTTGTTACGGTACACATTCATTCATATGCACCACACAACTTCTCCTTGTTGAATTATATATTTGTAATGCTACAAAGAGACATAGATAGTAGAGCTCTCATACAGTGTCTTAAAGACTATATGTATTAGTTTGTGTTTGGGACTGTGTGGTCGCTTGGAATAACCTCAGATCGACAACATTCGTGTTTTTTTAAAGATATCTTTAAACAATTATAAATCTGTAAATTGTAAGTGTTAATGGAATTTTGAATTGACCTTACCTGGCGAGTAGAGAATAATCCAAACTATACCACTAATAATGTTGTAGTGGAGCACTGCAAAGATGATCAATGGCATACTTCTTCTCGGTATCATTAGGACATGAAAAAATATCAATTTTGGTTATATTTTACGAATACCAATTTAAAAATAATTGCGTCATCAATTTGAGCATATTCAATAAATACCAAATTTAGGCTTATCCAATTTATTTAAATATAAATTATCAAACTGTTTTATAAAAGCAAAGGATTTAAGTTAGAGAGTTTATAGGAGTTTCAAAATCTATCCATTGTCGAAAGTAAGAGCCTTGAGCCAACACACTTCTGTCTTATACATTACATAGCAGCTAACTATTAAAAAACTTAATTTGATATTATTTTGATTGTTTAGTTTTTGAACATAGCTTTTTTTAGGTAAGTATTTTGAGTGCATTTCTTCTCAAAATTTACTTTAAAAAATAGTTAGTTATCTTTAAATAAATTCCAAAGGAGACAATCATTTCCCGTGATTCAAGAATTATTTGAGGCACATCACTACAACTAACATCAAGAAATAGTGGGGAAAACTTTCAATCCTTAAGCAAATAGTAAAACAAGGTTTTAAATTTAAATTAATTTCTCACCACCCAGTAGTCGAACTAGGTTTGGACTACTTCGTTCCTACTTATTTTAGACCTTACAGAGTTTCCTTCTATACAGAATATTTGTGCTTTCTAAGCTTATCCACAGTTTATGTCTAGTCTTGTACTTTTATTGCAGTTTAGAATGTTGATAGCGATTTGCTTTTCCTGGATAGTTCAGAGAATCAATCCTACCAACAAAATAGAGAGGGGAAGATGGAGAATTTCAATGTGTTTGTCCTTGTGAACGGAACAGGAAGAGTGATTGTATCCACAAGTAGAGTGATTGTATCCACAAGTAGAGTGATTGTATCCACAAGTAGAGTGATTGTTTCCACAAGTAGATTGATTATATCCACAAGTAGAGTGATTGTATCCACAAGTAGAGTGATTGTATCCACAAGTAGAGTGATTGTATCCACAAGTAGAGTGATTGTTTCCACAAGTAGAGTGATTATATCCACAAGTAGAGTGATTGTTTCCACAAGTAGATTGATTATATCCACAAGTAGAGTGATTGTATCCACAAGTAGAGTGATTGTATCCACAAGTAGAGTGATTGTATCCACAAGTAGAGTGATTGTTTCCACAAGTAGAGTGATTGTTTCCACAAGTAGAGTGATTGTATCCACAAGTAGAGTGATTGTTTCCACAAGTAGAGTGATTGTATCCACAAGTAGAGTGATTGTTTCCACAAGTAGAGTGATTGTATCCACAAGTAGAGTGATTGTATCCACAAGTAGAGTGATTGTATCCACAAGTAGAGTGATTGTTTCCACAAGTAGAGTGATTGTTTCCACAAGTAGAGTGATTGTATCCACAAGTAGAGTGATTGTATCCACAAGTAGAGTGATTGTATCCACAAGTAGAGTGATTGTATCCACAAGTAGAGTGATTGTATCCACAAGTAGAGTGATTGTATCCACAAGTAGAGTGATTGTATCCCCAAGTAGAGTGATTGTTTCCACAAGTAGATTGATTATATCCACAAGTAGAGTGATTGTATCCACAAGTAGAGTGATTGTATCCACAAGTAGAGTGATTGTATCCCCAAGTAGAGTGATTGTTTCCACAAGTAGATTGATTATATCCACAAGTAGAGTGATTGTATCCACAAGTAGAGTGATTGTATCCCCAAGTAGAGTGATTGTTTCCACAAGTAGATTGATTATATCCACAAGTAGAGTGATTGTATCCACAAGTAGAGTGATTGTATCCACAAGTAGATTGATTATATCCACAAGTAGAGTGATTGTATCCACAAGTAGAGTGATTGTATCCACAAGTAGAGTGATTGTATCCACAAGTAGAGTGATTGTTTCCACAAGTAGAGTGATTATATCCACAAGTAGAGTGATTGTTTCCACAAGTAGATTGATTATATCCACAAGTAGAGTGATTGTATCCACAAGTAGAGTGATTGTATCCACAAGTAGAGTGATTGTATCCACAAGTAGAGTGATTGTTTCCACAAGTAGAGTGATTGTTTCCACAAGTAGAGTGATTGTATCCACAAGTAGAGTGATTGTTTCCACAAGTAGAGTGATTGTATCCACAAGTAGAGTGATTGTTTCCACAAGTAGAGTGATTGTATCCACAAGTAGAGTGATTGTATCCACAAGTAGAGTGATTGTATCCACAAGTAGAGTGATTGTTTCCACAAGTAGAGTGATTGTTTCCACAAGTAGAGTGATTGTATCCACAAGTAGAGTGATTGTATCCACAAGTAGAGTGATTGTATCCACAAGTAGAGTGATTGTATCCACAAGTAGAGTGATTGTATCCACAAGTAGAGTGATTGTATCCACAAGTAGAGTGATTGTATCCCCAAGTAGAGTGATTGTTTCCACAAGTAGATTGATTATATCCACAAGTAGAGTGATTGTATCCACAAGTAGAGTGATTGTATCCACAAGTAGAGTGATTGTATCCCCAAGTAGAGTGATTGTTTCCACAAGTAGATTGATTATATCCACAAGTAGAGTGATTGTATCCACAAGTAGAGTGATTGTATCCCCAAGTAGAGTGATTGTTTCCACAAGTAGATTGATTATATCCACAAGTAGAGTGATTGTATCCACAAGTAGAGTGATTGTATCCACAAGTAGATTGATTATATCCACAAGTAGAGTGATTATATCCACAAGTAGAGTGATTGTATCCACAAGTAGATTGATTATATCCACAAGTAGAGTGATTGTATCCACAAGTAGAGTGATTGTATCCACAAGTAGATTGATTGTATCCACAAGTAGATTGATTATATCCACAAGTAGAGTGATTGTATCCACAAGTAGAGTGATTGTATCCACAAGTAGATTGATTATATCCACAAGTTGAGTGATTGTATCCACAAGTAGAGTGATTATATCAATAAGTAAAGTGATTGTTTCCCCAGGTAGAGTGATTGTATCCACAAGTAGAGTGATTGTATCCACAAGTAGAGTGATTGTATCCACAAGTAGAGTGATTGTATCCACAAGTAGAGTGATTGTATCCACAAGTAGAGTGATTATATCAATAAGTAGAGTGATTGTTTCCACAAATAGAGTGATTGTATCCACAAGTAGAGTGATTGTATCCACAAGTAGAGTGATTGTATCCACAAGAAGAGTTATTGTATCCCCAAGTAGAGTGATTGTATCCACAAGTAGAGTGATTGTATCCACAAGTAGAGTGATTGTATCCACAAGTAGAGTGATTGTATCCACAAGTAGAGTGATTGTATCCACAAGTAGAGTGATTGTATCCACAAGTAGAGTGATTGTATCCCCAAGTAGAGTGATTGTTTCCACAAGTAGATTGATTATATCCACAAGTAGAGTGATTGTATCCACAAGTAGAGTGATTGTATCCACAAGTAGAGTGATTGTATCCCCAAGTAGAGTGATTGTTTCCACAAGTAGATTGATTATATCCACAAGTAGAGTGATTGTATCCACAAGTAGAGTGATTGTATCCCCAAGTAGAGTGATTGTTTCCACAAGTAGATTGATTATATCCACAAGTAGAGTGATTGTATCCACAAGTAGAGTGATTGTATCCACAAGTAGATTGATTATATCCACAAGTAGAGTGATTGTATCCACAAGTAGAGTGATTGTATCCACAAGTAGATTGATTATATCCACAAGTAGAGTGATTGTATCCACAAGTAGAGTGATTATATCCACAAATAGAGTGATTGTATCCACAAGTAGAGTGATTGTATCCACAAGTAGAGTGATTGTATCCACAAGTAGAGTGATTGTATCCACAAGTAGAGTGATTGTATCAATAAGTAGAGTGATTGTATCCACAAGTAGAGTGATTGTATCCCCAAATAGAGTGATTGTTTCCACAAGTAGATTGATTATATCCACAAGTAGAGTGATTGTATCCACAAGTAGAGTGATTGTATCCCCAAGTAGAGTGATTGTTTCCACAAGTAGATTGATTATATCCACAAGTAGAGTGATTGTATCCACAAGTAGAGTGATTGTATCCACAAGTAGATTGATTATATCCACAAGTAGAGTGATTGTATCCACAAGTAGAGTGATTGTATCCACAAGTAGATTGATTATATCCACAAGTAGAGTGATTGTATCCACAAGTAGAGTGATTATATCCACAAATAGAGTGATTGTATCCACAAGTAGATTGATTGTATCCACAAGTAGAGTGATTGTATCCACAAGTAGAGTGATTGTATCCACAAGTAGAGTGATTATATCAATAAGTAGAGTGATTGTTTCCCCAGGTAGAGTGATTGTATCCACAAATAGAGTGATTGTATCCACAAGTAGAGTGATTGTATCCACAAGTAGAGTGATTGTATCCACAAGAAGAGTTATTGTATCCACAAGTAGAGTGATTGCATCCACAAGTAGAGTGATTGCATCCACAAGTAGAGTGATTGTATCCACAAGTAGAGTGATTGTATCCACAAGTAGAGTGATTGTATACACAAGTAGAGTGGTTGTATCCACAAGTAGAGTGGTTGTATCCACAAGTAGAGTGATTGTATCCACAAGTAGAGTGATTATATCCACAAGTAGAGTGATTGTTTCCCCAGGTAGAGTGATTGTATCCACAAATAGAAAGATTGTATCCCCAAATAGAAAGATTGTATCCACAAGTAGAGTGATTGTATCCCCAAGTAGAGTGATTGTATCCACAAGTAGAGTGATTGTATCCACAAGTAGAGTGAGTGTATCCACAAGTAGAGTGATTGTATCCACAAGTAGAGTGATTGTATCCACAAGTAGAGTGATTGTATCCACAAGTAGAGTGATTGTATCCACAAGTAGAGTGATTGTATCCACAAGTAGAGTGATTGTATCCCCAAGTAGAGTGATTGTATCCACAAGTAGAGTGATTGTATCCACAAGTAGAATGAGTGTATCCACAAGTAGAGTGATTGTATCCACAAGTAGAGGTATTGTATCCACAAGTAGAGTGATTGTATCCACAAGTAGAGTGATTGTATCCACAAGTAGAGTGATTGTATCCACAAGTAGAGTGATTGTATCCACAAGTAGAGTGATTGTATCCCCAAGTAGAGTGATTGTTCCCACAAGTAGAGTGATTGCATCCACAAGTAGAGTGATTGTATCCACAAGTAGAGTGATTGTATCCACAAGTAGAGTGATTATATCCACAAGTAGAGTGATTGTATCCACAAGTAGAGTGATTGTATCCACAAGTAGAGTGATTGTATACACAAGTAGAGTGATTATATCCACAAGTAGAGTGATTGTATCCACAAGTTGAGTGATTATATCCACAAGTAGAGTGATTGTATCCACAAGTAGAGTGATTATATCCACAAGTAGAGTGATTGTATCCACAAGTAGAGTGATTATATCCACAAGTAGAGTGATTGTATCCACAAGTAGAGTGATTATATCCACAAGTAGAGTGATTGTATCCACAAGTAGAGTGATTATATCCACAAGTAGAGTGATTGTATCCCCAAGTAGAGTGATTGTATCCACAAGTAGATTGATTATATCCACAAGTAGAGTGATTGTATCCACAAGTAGAGTGATTATATCAACAAGTAGAGTGATTGTATCCACAAGTAGAGTGATTATATCCACAAGTAGAGTGATTGTATCCCCAAGTAGAGTGATTGTTTCCACAAGTAGATTGATTATATCCACAAGTAGAGTGATTGTATTCACAAGTAGAGTGATTATATCAACAAGTAGAGTGATTGTATCCACAAGTAGAGTGATTGTATCCACAAGTAGAGTGATTGTTTCCCCAGGTAGAGTGATTGTATCCACAAATAGAGTGATTGTATCCACAAGTAGAGTGATTGTATCCACAAGTAGAGTGATTGTATCCACAAGTAGAGTTATTGTATCCACAAGTAGAGTGATTGCATCCACAAGTAGAGTGATTGCATCCACAAGTAGAGTGATTGTATCCACAAGTAGAGTGATTGTATCCACAAGTAGAGTGATTGTATCCACAAGTAGAGTGGTTGTATCCACAAGTAGAGTGGTTGTATCCACAAGTAGAGTGATTGTATCCACAAGTAGAGTGATTGTATCCACAAGTAGAGTGATTGTTTCCCCAGGTAGAGTGATTGTATCCACAAATAGAAAGATTGTATCCCCAAATAGAAAGATTGTATCCACAAGTAGAGTGATTGTATCCCCAAGTAGAGTGATTGTATCCACAAGTAGAGTGATTGTATCCACAAGTAGAGTGAGTGTATCCACAAGTAGAGTGATTGTATCCACAAGTAGAGTGATTGTATCCACAAGTAGAGTGATTGTATCCACAAGTAGAGTGATTGTATCCACAAGTAGAGTGATTGTATCCACAAATAGAGTGATTGTATCCACAAGTAGAGTGATTGTATCCACAAGTAGAGTGATTGCATCCACAATTAGAGTGATTGCATCCACAAGTAGAGTGATTGCATCCACAAGTAGAGTGATTGCATCCACAAGTAGAGTGATTGTATCCACAAGTAGAGTGATTGTATCAACAAGTAGAGTGATTGTATCCACAAGTAGAGTGCTTGTATCCACAAGTAGAGTGCTTGTATTCACAAGTAGAGTGATTGTATCCACAAGTAGAGTGTTTGTATCCCCAAGTAGAGTGATTGTATCCCCAAGTAGAGTGATTGTATCCACAAGTAGAGTGAGTGTATCCACAAGTAGAGTGATTGTATCCACAAGTAGAGTGATTGTATCCACAAGTAGAGTGATTGTATCCACAAGTAGAGTGATTGTATCCACAAGTAGAGTGATTGTATCCACAAGTAGAGTGATTGTATCCACAAGTAGAGTGATTGTATCCACAAGTAGAGTGATTGTATCCACAAGTAGAGTGATTGTATCCACAAGTAGAGTGATTGTATCCACAAGTAGAGTGATTGTATCCACAAGTAGAGTGATTGTATCCACAAGTAGAGTGATTATATCCACAAGTAGAGTGATTGTATCCACAAGTAGAGTGATTATATACACAAGTAGAGTGATTGTATCCACAAGTAGAGTGATTGTATCCACAAGTAGAGTGATTATATCCACAAGTAGAGTGATTGTATCCACAAGTAGAGTGATTGTATCCACAAGTAGAGTGATTATATCCACAAGTAGATTGATTATATCCACAAGTAGAGTGATTGTATCCACAAGTAGAGTGATTGTATCCACAAGTAGAGTGATTGTATCCACAAGTAGAGTGATTATATCCACAAATAGAGTGATTGTATCCCCAAGTAGAGTGATTGTTTCCACAAGTAGATTGATTATATCCACAAGTAGAGTGATTGTATCCACAAGTAGAGTGATTATATCCACAAGTAGAGTGATTGTATCCACAAGTAGAGTGATTATATCCACAAGTAGAGTGATTGTATCCCCAAGTAGAGTGATTGTTTCCACAAGTAGATTGATTATATCAATAAGTAGAGTGATTGTATCCACAAGTAGAGTGATTGTATCCACAAGTAGAGTGATTGTTTCCCCAGGTAGAGTGATTGTATCCACAAATAGAGTGATTGTATCCACAAGTAGAGTGATTGTATCCACAAGTAGAGTGATTGTATCCACAAGAAGAGTTATTGTATCCACAAGTAGAGTGATTGCATCCACAAGTAGAGTGATTGCATCCACAAGTAGAGTGATTGTATCCACAAGTAGAGTGATTGTATCCACAAGTAGAGTGATTGTATACACAAGTAGAGTGGTTGTATCCACAAGTAGAGTGGTTGTATCCACAAGTAGAGTGATTGTATCCACAAGTAGAGTGATTATATCCACAAGTAGAGTGATTGTTTCCCCAGGTAGAGTGATTGTATCCACAAATAGAAAGATCGTATCCCCAAATAGAAAGATTGTATCCACAAGTAGAGTGATTGTATCCCCAAGTAGAGTGATTGTATCCACAAGTAGAGTGATTGTATCCACAAGTAGAGTGAGTGTATCCACAAGTAGAGTGATTGTATCCACAAGTAGAGTGATTGTATCCACAAGTAGAGTGATTGTATCCACAAGTAGAGTGATTGTATCCACAAGTAGAGTGATTGTATCCACAAGTAGAGTGATTGTATCCCCAAGTAGAGTGATTGTATCCACAAGTAGAGTGATTGTATCCACAAGTAGAGTGAGTGTATCCACAAGTAGAGTGATTGTATCCAAAAGTAGAGGTATTGTATCCACAAGTAGAGTGATTGTATCCACAAGTAGAGTGATTGTATCCACAATTAGAGTGATTGTATCCCCAAGTAGAGTGATTGTTTCCACAAGTAGATTGATTATATCCACAAGTAGAGTGATTGTATCCACAAGTACAGTGATTATATCCACAAGTAGAGTGATTGTATCCACAAGTAGAGTGATTATATCCACAAGTAGAGTGATTGTATCCACAAGTAGAGTGATTGTATCCACAAGTAGAGTGATTGTATCCACAAGTAGAGTGATTGTATCCACAAGTAGAGTGATTGCATCCACAAGTAGAGTGATTGTATCCACAAGTAGAGTGATTGTATCAACAAGTAGAGTGATTGTATCCACAAGTAGAGTGCTTGTATCCACAAGTAGAGTGCTTGTATTCACAAGTAGAGTGATTGTATCCACAAGTAGAGTGTTTGTATCCCCAAGTAGAGTGATTGTATCCCCAAGTAGAGTGATTGTATCCACAAGTAGAGTGAGTGTATCCACAAGTAGAGTGATTGTATCCACAAGTAGAGTGATTGTATCCACAAGTAGAGTGATTGTATCCACAAGTAGAGTGATTGTATCCACAAGTAGAGTGATTGTATCCACAAGTAGAGTGATTGTATCCACAAGTAGAGTGATTGTATCCACAAGTAGAGTGATTGTATCCACAAGTAGAGTGATTGTATCCACAAGTAGAGTGATTGTATCCACAAGTAGAGTGATTGTATCCACAAGTAGAGTGATTGTATCCACAAGTAGAGTGATTATATCCACAAGTAGAGTGATTGTATCCACAAGTAGAGTGATTATATACACAAGTAGAGTGATTGTATCCACAAGTAGAGTGATTGTATCCACAAGTAGAGTGATTATATCCACAAGTAGAGTGATTGTATCCACAAGTAGAGTGATTGTATCCACAAGTAGAGTGATTATATCCACAAGTAGATTGATTATATCCACAAGTAGAGTGATTGTATCCACAAGTAGAGTGATTGTATCCACAAGTAGAGTGATTGTATCCACAAGTAGAGTGATTATATCCACAAATAGAGTGATTGTATCCCCAAGTAGAGTGATTGTTTCCACAAGTAGATTGATTATATCCACAAGTAGAGTGATTGTATCCACAAGTAGAGTGATTATATCCACAAGTAGAGTGATTGTATCCACAAGTAGAGTGATTATATCCACAAGTAGAGTGATTGTATCCCCAAGTAGAGTGATTGTTTCCACAAGTAGATTGATTATATCAATAAGTAGAGTGATTGTATCCACAAGTAGAGTGATTGTATCCACAAGTAGAGTGATTGTTTCCCCAGGTAGAGTGATTGTATCCACAAATAGAGTGATTGTATCCACAAGTAGAGTGATTGTATCCACAAGTAGAGTGATTGTATCCACAAGAAGAGTTATTGTATCCACAAGTAGAGTGATTGCATCCACAAGTAGAGTGATTGCATCCACAAGTAGAGTGATTGTATCCACAAGTAGAGTGATTGTATCCACAAGTAGAGTGATTGTATACACAAGTAGAGTGGTTGTATCCACAAGTAGAGTGGTTGTATCCACAAGTAGAGTGATTGTATCCACAAGTAGAGTGATTATATCCACAAGTAGAGTGATTGTTTCCCCAGGTAGAGTGATTGTATCCACAAATAGAAAGATCGTATCCCCAAATAGAAAGATTGTATCCACAAGTAGAGTGATTGTATCCCCAAGTAGAGTGATTGTATCCACAAGTAGAGTGATTGTATCCACAAGTAGAGTGAGTGTATCCACAAGTAGAGTGATTGTATCCACAAGTAGAGTGATTGTATCCACAAGTAGAGTGATTGTATCCACAAGTAGAGTGATTGTATCCACAAGTAGAGTGATTGTATCCACAAGTAGAGTGATTGTATCCCCAAGTAGAGTGATTGTATCCACAAGTAGAGTGATTGTATCCACAAGTAGAGTGAGTGTATCCACAAGTAGAGTGATTGTATCCAAAAGTAGAGGTATTGTATCCACAAGTAGAGTGATTGTATCCACAAGTAGAGTGATTGTATCCACAATTAGAGTGATTGTATCCCCAAGTAGAGTGATTGTTTCCACAAGTAGATTGATTATATCCACAAGTAGAGTGATTGTATCCACAAGTACAGTGATTATATCCACAAGTAGAGTGATTGTATCCACAAGTAGAGTGATTATATCCACAAGTAGAGTGATTGTATCCACAAGTAGAGTGATTGTATCCACAAGTAGAGTGATTGTATCCACAAGTAGAGTGATTGTATCCACAAGTAGAGTGATTGTATCCACAAGTAGAGTGATTGTATCCACAAGTAGAGTGATTGTATCCACAAGTAGAGTGATTGTATCCACAAGTAGAGTGATTGTATCCACAAGTAGAGTGATTGTATCCACAAGTAGAGTGATTGTATCCACAAGTAGAGTGATTGTATCCACAAGTAGAGTGATTGTATCCACAAGTAGAGTGATTGTATCCACAAGTAGAGTGATTGTATCCACAAGTAGAGTGATTGTATCCACAAGTAGAGTGATTGTATCCACAAGTAGAGTGATTGTATCCACAAGTAGAGTGATTGTATCCACAAGTAGAGTGATTGTATCCACAAGTAGAGTGATTGTATCCACAAGTAGAGTGATTGTATCCACAAGTAGAGTGATTGTATCCACAAGTAGAGTGATTGTATCCACAAGTATAGTGATTGGATCCACAAGTAGAGTGACTGTATCCACAAGTAGAGTGATTGGATCCACAAGTGTAGCTGAGTTTTGTTTTAATTGTTGTTGAATTGTATTTCCAAATTAGAATAGACTTAGATTACTCAATAGTTAAAGAAAGTTTGCACTACACACCACACAGATTTGTTTGCAACAACTTGACACAGGGCAAAGGGTATGAAAGGACGTTTTTTTTGTATATCTCTCCAGCTATTTAAGGTGGTCAGTGGCATGACATCTGGCTATTGTTACTAGTGACTTATTGGTGAGTGGCATGACATCCGGCTATTGTTACTAGTTACTTATTGGTGAGTGGCATGACATCTGGCTATTGTTACTTATTGGTCAGTGGCATGACATCCTGCTATTGTTACTTATTGGTCAGTGGCATGACATCCGGTTATTGTAACTAGTTACTTATTGGTCAGTGGCATGACATCCGGCTATTGTTACTTATTGGTCAGTGGCATGACATCTGGCTATTGTTACTAGTTACTTATTGGTCAGTGGCATGATATCTGGCTATTGTTACTTGTTATTTATTGGTCAGTGGCATGACATCTTGCTATTGTTTCTAGTTACTTATTGGTCAGTGGCATCACATCTGGCTATTATTACTAGTTACTTATTGGTCAGTGGTATGATATCTGGCTATTGTTACTTATTGGTCAGTGGCATGACATCTGGCTATTGTTACTAGTTACTTATTGGTCAGTGGCATGACATCTGGCTATGTTACTTATTGGTCAGTGACATGACATCTGGCTATTGTTACTAGTTACTTATTGGTCAGTGACATGATATCTGGCTATTGTTACTAGTTACTTATTGGTCAGTGGTATGATATCTGGCTATTGTTACTTATTGGTCAGTGGCATGACATCTGGCTATTGTTACTAGTTACTTATTGGTCAGTGACATGATATCTGGCTATTGTTACTAGTTACTTATTGGTCAGTGGTATGATATCTGGCTATTGTTACTTATTGGTCAGTGGCATGACATCTGGCTATTGTTACTAGTTACTTATTGGTCAGTGGCATGACATCTGGCTATTGTTACTAGTTACTTATTAGTCAGTGACATGATTACAGTAATAAATAAGAGAAGAAAAAGAAAACAAATTTCTAGTTTAGTTCTACAAAGTATTTGTTTATGTGCAAAAAGAAAAAATACATGTGTTAGATATGTTACAACTAGAGGCATGCAAGTGTTAAAAAATAAATCAATACAATTAGAATAATATAAATGTCTGCAATGAGATACGTTTTCTTATTTTTAAATCTTTAAAATAAACGTTATTTGGATAATTGACATGAAAACAACGTACCAATCCACTTTGTCACTACCTGATAATTATCACAGGAAACGTAAGAAATCATTTGAGATGTTTGAGCTTCAAGAAATAGTTTTTGAGATATGTTTCTCAAAATAGAATTTGGGATTCCATACGTTTTTTTCCATGAATGATTTTGTCATCAGGACGAAATGCGTGGAGTAAACAGAAGAAGGAAAATGAACAAGGTATGAAATATATTATATGCTATATCTGTGGTATACAATCACAATATATGTTGTATCTATGGCATTCACAATAATAATATGTACTATATTTGAAATACAACAAAATTATACGTTATATCTATGGTATACGCTATAACTTTATGTTATATCAAAGGCATACTATCTAATTATATGTTATATATTTATGGCATATACACTATCTATTATATTTATAAGTATATCTATGGCATACAATCTAATATAAGTAATATAAATGGCAAATAATCTAATTTTGAACAGGTTAAAAGAAGTCAAATATAGATGCTAAATTTGTTCTCTTTTAAAACACATTAAGAGAGATGTAAAAATATTCGAACAATTTAACAAAGTATAAAATATGTAGTAAAATATATAAGAATTAACGAATATTAGAAAATGTTAAAATATTTTGCAGATGCGACAAGTTATGAAATATGTAGTAATAATATATAGTAGATGAGACAAGGTATGAAATATGTAGTAATATATAGTAGATGAGACAAGGTATGAAATATGTAGTAATATATAGTAGATGAGACAAGGTATGAAATATGTAGTAATATATAGTAGATGAGACAAGGTATGAAATATGTAGTAATATATAGTAGATGAGACAAGGTATGAAACATGTAGTAATATATAGTAGATGAGACAATGTATGAAATATGTAGTAATATATAGTAGATGAGACAAGGTATGAAATATGTAGTAATATATAGTAGATACGACGAGGTATGAAATATGTAATAATATATAGTAGATGAGACAAGGTATGAAATATGTAGTAATATATAGTAGATGAGACAAGGTATGAAATAGATAATAATATATAGTAGATGAGACAAAGGTACGAAATATGTAATAATATATAGTAGATGAGACAAGGTATGAAATATGTAATAATATATAGTAGATACGACGAGGTATGAAATATGTAATAATATATAGTAGATGAGGCAAGGTATGAAATATGTAGTAATATATAGTAGATGAGACAAGGTATTAAATAGATAATAATATATAGTAGATGACACAAAGGTATGAAATATGTAATAATATATAGTAGATGAGACAAGGTATGAAATATGTAATAATATATAGTAGATGAGACAAGGTATGAAATATGTAATAATATATAGTAGATGAGACAAGGTATGAAATATGTAATAATATATAGTAGATGAGACAAGGTATGAAATATGTAATAATATATACTAGATGAGACAAGGTATGAAATATGTAGTAATATATAGTAGATGAGACAAGGTATGAAATATGTAGTAATATATAGTAGATGAGACAAGGTATGAAATATACAGTAATATATAGTAGATGAGACAAGGTATGAAATATGTAGTAATATATAGTAGATGAGACAAGGTATGAAATATGTAGTAATATATAGTAGATGAGACAAGGTATGAAATATGTAGTTATATATAGTAGATGAGACAAGGTATGAAATATGTAGTAATATATTGTAGATGAGACAAGGTATGAAATATGTAGTAATATATAGTAGATGAGACAAGATATGAAATATGTAGTAATATATAGTAGATGAAACAAGGTATGAAATATGTAGTAATATATAGTAGATGAGACAAGGTATGAAATATGTAATAATATATAGCTCTCACGTATGTGTGAAGGTATGACACATAACGCTAAGTGTGATAGATCCAGCAAGCTCTAACTATAACATCAAGGAATGTCTCACGTATGTATGAAGGTATGACACATAAAGCTATGTGTGATAGATCCAGCAAGCTCTAACTTTAACATCAAAGGAATGTCTCACGTATGTATGAAGATATGGCACATGAAGCTATGTGTGATGGATCCAGTAAACTCTAACTATAACACCAAGGAATGTCTCACGTATGTAGGAATGTATGAAACATGAAGCTATTTGTGATAGATCCAGCAAGCTCTAACATCAAGGAATGTCTCACGTATTTATGAAGATATGACACATGAAGCTATGTGTGATGGATCCAGCAAGCTCTAACTTTAACATCAAGGAATGTCTCACGTATGTGTGAAGGTATGACACATGAAGCTATGTGTGATGGATCCAACAAGCTCTAACATCAAGGAATGTCTCACGTATGTATGAAGGTATGACACATGAAGCTATGTGTGATGGATCCAACAAGCTCTAACATCAAGGAATGTCTCACGTATGTATGAAGGTATGACACATGAAGCTATGTGTGATGGATCCAACAAGCTCTAACTTTAACATCAAAGGAATGTCTCACGTATGTATGAAGGTATGACACATGAAGCTATGTGTGATGGATCCAACAAGCTCTAACTTTAACATCAAAGGAATGTCTCACGGCGCAATGCTTTCCAAATGTTCTCTAATTGTCGTGTACTTGAATCCATCACTCATGACTTGACCCACGTCACCTAAAATACACAACAAGACATTTTAGAATATCACGACATTTTAGAACAACATGCCATTTTAGAACAACTCGACATTTTAGAACAACTTGACATTTTAGAACAACTCGACATTTTAGAACAACACGACATTTTAGAACGTCATGCCATTTTAGAAAGTTGAAAGTCATAGTGAGGAAAGCACAAAACAAAGGATAATCACATTTAAGACATGAAATAATATTCTATTCATAGTATTTAGTTCTAAAACACATAAAAGTGTTGAAAAAAATGGTGGTTCCAAAACCATACCGACAGTTTGTCTTAGAAATGTCTCATACAACAGCATTGGCTGGACACATGTCAGTCATAAGAACAAATACAGATTTTTGTTGGAGTATTTCTTGCCACATATGAGCATAGATATTTAAAAAATACCTTAAGCCTTGCCCTGAAAGTACGTCAAACAGGGAGCATAAACCCCATAGAATTAGGTCAAACGGAAGGTATTGGAACACCCTTTCAGAATGTTGCCATTGAAATCGTGGGGCTATTACAATTAAGTGACAATATGAATAGATATATTCTCACGTAGGTAGATTTAGTTACTCGTTGGCCTGAAGCTATTGCATTAACGAATATAGCAGCACAAATAGTTTATGAGGCTCTATTAACAATATCCTCTAGAATGGGATTCCCTGAGGTGATCCTGTCAGATAATGGACCCCAGTTTTCCTCTGACATGTACAAACATGTGTGTGAACTTTTAAATATAAAATCTATTCACGACTTGATATAACACCCACAGTTATGGGATGGGTGAGAGATTAAATGACATCCTGAAAGGCATGTTAAGATGGGGACCGTTCAAGGGTTGTAGGGTCCCCCAGTTATTAGTTCCATTTGGGGGCGGGGGTCATAGCTGGTGGGAGAGATTCCCGGGAAGACCTGTTAAAAGACTTATGCTCAGGGCTGCTGATACTATTCCACACGTAGAATATGAATTAAAGAGAAAAAGAATAATTTATTTGTATAGTAATATGGCACAATTTATGTATGTTAAAATAGAGGATTATCTTAATTAAAATATGTAAGAAATCTGATATTTTTATATACCTGAATTGCTGGCATTCTTTACAGAAAAGCTACGAGATAAAGAATAAAAATAAAAACATTTTTGAAATATTTTCACATAAGGAGCGATAGCTATGAGTTAAAGAACAAACATGACAAATGTTACAATTTATTATTTTTAAAAAATGATTTAAAATCTAAAACATCATCTAAAAACAAATAATTTTAAATCAACATTGTATTTTCTTAAAACTAAAACCAATTAATGAATTAAGTAAATGTTTTCAAGTGTGACATAATTTTTTTCTTTACATTTAAATATTTTTGTGGTCGAGTTTTTTAAGCTAAGTATTTTCATTTAAAAAACACAATTTTCTGGATTCAGTTATTGTAAAAATGCCTAAAGTGTGGATGAAAAAGCAATTATCAAGTTTAATATATTATTTACACATTTATAAAGCTAAGAAAAGAACTTACTTTTTCTTTTTAAAAAGGCTATAAATAGCCACCAAAGCAATAACCATAAGAAGGAAGAAAACACAAGGCAATCCGTAAGACAGGAACTGAGAAAATTGGCCATGTAATGAACTTTGAACTGTGAATGAAAACAAACATACTTTTATTTACGGTTAAAAACACAATTTCTATTTTGGAATTTTTAATTTTATAGCAATGTAGAAAATTAATATGATTATAATATAAACATAATAATTATAATAAATAATAATAATAATAATAATAATAATAATGATACTAATAATAATAATAATTATTATTATTAACGTTTAGTAGCAATCACTTGATTCCCAAGTGATGGTCACGGGTTCGAATCTCCGTGAAGTCAGGGATTTGTTCCCTGGGCCAAGGGAGTCCCTGAGCACACCCAGATCCAAAAGGGTACCTAACACTAATTCGGGAAACAAAGGCGGCTTAGTATTGCGTGGAACCCTAATAGCCGTTTATAGCCCCCACCCCCGCCCCTATTCACGACTTTCACGGCGGATTTCTGCTGGAGACATTGTGTTGATTTACCGTATCTTAGAATCGCACCAACAACTCAAAGCACATCTGTCTTTATACACCAAACGAATGCCTTTGTACAAAAGTGATGAGAAACACAACATAATGATGTAATTTAATTTTGGGTGAACACACTGTTAAAAAATTTAAGCAACTTCAAGTAAAGTTGTAGTTTATAAAAACATTAGTTTCGCCCTTCACGCCACTGAGTTAGTCGCGCTCTTTATCCCCTGAGTTAGTCGCGCTCTTCACGCCACTGAGTTAGTCGCGCCCTTCACGCCCCTGAGTTAGTCAAGCCCTTCACGCCACTGAGTTAGTCGCGCCCTTCACGCCACTGAGTTAGTCGCGCTCTTTACCCCTGAGTTAGTCGCGCTCTTCACCCCCTGAGTTAGTCGCACCCTTCAAGCCACTGAGTTAGTCGCGCCCTTCACGCCCCTGAGTTAGTCAAGCCCTTCACGCCCCTGAGTTAGTCGCGCCCTTCACGCCACTGAGTTAGTCGCGCCCTTCACGCCACTGAGTTAGTCGCGACCTTCACGCCCCTGAGTTAGTCGCGCCCTTCACGCCCCTGAGTTACTCGCGCCCTTCACGCCACTAGGATGGGATCAAACGGTGGAGTCCTTTAGATAATCAAGTTATATGTTCTCTAAATCAGTGGTGTACAACAGTGGGTTGATATATTTTCAACTGAGTCAACTGAACGTGTAGACCGATGCTCCAGATGGTAAGAAACTTTCTCACCGTCTGAACACCTGACATTTGTGCGAATTTATCGTTTACAGTAGCAACACAAACTCATGCCTTCAAAGACATAAACCCTGCCTTTATGAAACAAAACAAAACAACAAACAACAACTACCTTTATTCACCCACAAACTGACTTATACCTCCAACTGACAGTGAGTCAATTTGTAAAGCGAAAAAAATTCAAGCAATTAAGAAATTTTAAAAAAAATTGTCACGCCCCTGAGAGATGCCAAAGGTGTGTTCGTCACCCCTCATATTTCTCAATATTTACGCCTATACCATAAACATTATTTAAGTGAATACGTGTGACTATTACAATAATAAAAAAATGTAATTATTCCTTATTCTTCTAGTTTTGAGTGATCTCTTTGTGCTATATTGAAAGTGTGATTAGGGCGGATTTATTTTGGGAGATAAATTATTTTACAGGGTAAGGGATAATTTTTTTTTGTCTGGAGGAAAATGTTTTATCCCCTGAAGGATTCATTTAAAATAAATCCGCCGGGGGAGGCTCTTAGTGGAGGGGGGTTTATTTTGCAACACCAGCATGGTCTGTGGACGTATTAATCTTCTGTATAAAGAAGAGTCTGTATAGATAACACATATTTAAGACAAGACACAAAGAATATTGACATTTTTTAAAAGAATTAAAACTTGTAAACAGAAAATGTAGCTATCTAGAAATATTCTACGGTGTATTGAAAATTAAAAAAAATTTTTTTCACATCCTGACAACGTATAAAACTTGACCACACAATTCAAGAGAGATGAAAGAAACATACGTTCTAAAAACTTGAATTTTGTTCCATAAACATTTCCAGAAAATTTTCATTTATTCATATAATCTTGCTAATAATGTTTATTTATATTAATAATTTAGATTAATTCCGGATTCTCATTATTCATAAAAGAGATAAGTGTTTAACATTCTGACTTAAAATATTGCTACAATGTCTAAAATACTAAATTAATCCAAAAGCGTAATTCAATAAAATGAATTGCCTTAACATAAAACATGTTGATATAACAGAAGGCATTTAATGAAAACACCCAAATATTCCTTTGTCGATAAAAGCAGAAAACTAATCTACCTATTAAAACATTGTATGGACTAACCTGAATACTGAACTGTTATTAAAAATGTCAACACAGTTCTGTCATTAAATGTTAGGTGGATGAAATACTGCCCGAAGTCCTCAACTTGAATATTGATAAGTGTCAAATCTAAAGTGTATTGATATGGATTTGTCATGTCAGCCATGATGTTAATGTCATGTTTACTTGTGGAGTTCGTCTCTAACAGTCTTCCGTCGTGGAATAGTTGTATCTCCTGGATTACGTGCAACGTTCTGTCCATCATAAAACAGAAGGTGGCTCTCGCACTGTGCGACAGATTTGGGAAGAGCATTTTAAAATGATTTTCTTGGTGGCACAAAGATGGTTCACCTGTTGAAATAGAATTTTGTCATCAAGTTGTGGGTGAGAAGTGAAACAAGTTGTGGGTTAGACGTGAAACAAGTTGTGGGTGAGAAGTGAAACAAGTTGTGGGTTTAGAAGTGAAACAAGTTGTGGGTGAGAAGTGAAACAACTTGAGGTTGAGAAGTGAAACAAGTTGAGGGTGAGAAGTGAAACATGTTGTGGGTGAGAAGTGAAACAAGTTGTGGGTGGGACGTGAAACAATTTGTGGGTGAGAAGTGAAACAAGTTGAGGGTGAGAAGTGAAACAAGTTGAGGGTGAGAAGTGAAACAAGTTGAGGGTGAGAAGTGAAACAAGTTGAGGGTGACAAGTGAAACAAGTTGTGTGCGAGAAGTGAAACAAGTTGTGGGTGAGAAGTGAAAAAAGTTGTGGGTGAGAAGTGAAACAAGTTGTGTGCGAGAAGTGAAACAAGTTGTGGGTGAGAAGTGAAAAAAGTTGTGGGTGAGAAGTAAAACAATTTGTTTGAAATGTTGGTGATTGGGTACACAGTTGTTAATACCCGGGAAGTCAAATTGCGCCCGGCTACCCATGAACATGTGGCTGTAATGTCCATTATTGTAAATAGTAGGAACGCGATGATTTACATCCAAGTTTGCTCTCTGCTTAACAGAAATCTTAAATTTTCTAACGCAATGGTCCGGAGATTCCAAGTATATTTTCTAACGCAATGGTCCGGAGATTCCAAGTATATTTTCTAACGCAATGGTCCGGAGATGCCAAGTATATTTTCTAACGCAATGGTCCGGAGATTCCAAGTATATTTTCTAACGCAATGGTCCGGAGATTCCAAGTATATTTTCTAACGCAATGGCCCGGAGATGCCAAGTATATTTTCTAAAGCAATGGTCCGGAGATGCCAAGTATATTTTCTAACGCAATGGCCCGGAGATGCCAAGTATATTTTCTAAAGCAATGGTCCGGAGATGCCAAGTATATTTTCTAACGCAATGGTCCGGAGATGCCAAGTATATTTTCTAACGCAATGGCCCGGAGATGCCAAGTATATTTTCTAAAGCAATGGTCCGGAGATGCCAAGTATATTTTCTAACGCAATGGTCCGGAGATTCCAAGTATATTTTCTACCGCAATGGTCCGGAGATGCCAAGTATATTTTCTACCGCAATGGTCCAGAGATGCCAAGTATATTTTCTACCGCAATGGTCCGGAGATTCCAAGTATATTTTCTACCGCAATGGTCCGGAGATGCCAAGTATATTTTCTAACGCAATGGTCCGGAGATGCCAAGTATATTTTCTAACGCAATGGTCCGGAGATGCCAAGTATATTTTCTACCGCAATGGTCCGGAGATGCCAAGTATATTTTCTACCGCAATGGTCCGGAGATGCCAAGTATATTTTCTAACGCAATGGTCCGGAGATGCCAAGTATATTTTCTTTAAGTGTAAACTCGAATGTTGGGGATACGGTGGTCGAAGTGGCAGCGCGCTCGACTGGCGTACCGATGGTCACGGGTTCGAATCCATGGCAAGCCAAGGATTTGTTCCCAGGGCCTAGGGCGTCCCCGAGTCCACCCAGCTTCGAGTGGGTACCTAACACTAGTTAGGGAAATAAAAGGTGGCTGGGTAATGCGTGGAACCCTTATAGCCGTGGCCTGTGAACGCTGCATCACCTGCCGAAATCAACTGCTGCCTTGCAGATGGTCTTGGCTGACCAAAGGCTATGGAAGCACATCCAGATAAAACAGCAGGCTGAAGTCGGAGACCACGGGCCAATTGGCGCAAAACTCGTCGGCACGCAAAACTCAACTCAAAATTGAGAACAAAGAAGAAGAAGAAACTCGAATGTTGAACTTTATTAATTGCTTTTTAGAAGTTTTGTTTTATGAAATCTATTTGATTATAAATGAGGGACAGGGATTAGAAAATGACGTCAACTTGGGATAGTGTTGACTAATTTTATATTAGAAAAATCAATTCAGTTTCAAACGATAACTTTATAATAGCGCTGGGTTGATCTGTTGGCACTGCACATCATGTTTGTCTAGATAGATACAAAGAAAATATTAAGTCACTCACATCTGCGCACCCATATGTATCTAGATTTTGAGTCCGTCTCATTTCTCAAATGGTCCGTGATTTGACACACAACTTTTCCCTTTTCCATACATGTCATGTAAAGAGCTTTTTGGTAAATGTACGATGTGTTTTCTTTGCTGTTGAGAACATTTCCCAACTCTGACTTGATCAGTAGAGTTGTCGGACGTGAATAGGTCTCAGCATTACAACGTAGTTCAAAGTATTTTCCAGGTTCCTTTACCGGAGGCTCGTCTCCATCGGCATTGGGCCAAACATCATAATCATCATATTTAAAATTCTTTTTTTCTTTTACATCAAACGAAAGAATGTGGGTCGGACCTATGAAACAGAATTTAAAAATATAAGAAATTTATATATTTATTTTTTTACATTATTTGTTTAACTTTAGTTGAAAACTCAAAAACATCAAAGTTTAAAACAATGTATTTAGGGAATCTTATCGCTATATAAAAATTAGTGCCATTAATTTATTATTGTAGGTTCCAAATATAAATTAATTTATTTGAAAAAAGCTTATTATTATTAATTAGCGTAAATTAAATCACTAACAAAATATCTACATATCTGCACACTAATAAACTAATTTCTTGAAAACAGATACACACAATTCTTTACGCCCATGAACAAAGGTGAGCTCGTAGATTTCGCCTTTAGTTTTAGTTGAGTATATCGACATGTGTAGACATCCGAGTCATTGCAGCCAGCCACCGAAAGGTTAAAGGTCACAGTAGAGATGTCATATTGTTTTGTAAGAACTTTGTCATTCTTAAGAATTTCCAAATAAAAATCTTCCTTGGCGTAATTTACAGTACAGTTAAAGTACAGATCTGAGCCCACGCTTGTCACGATATGATGTGAGGGGGTGGCTACCATCTGGTAAATAGACAATGTTACAGTCGCTTGACCTAGAACAATACGGAAATGTTACATCATTGGACATAGAACAATACAGAAATGTTACAGAAGACTCAAAACAATAAAGAAATATTACAAGATATAAAATGCAATAGTAAAATATTAAAATGAACCTATGCCTATATCGAAATGTTATATAGGATAGACAATTATAGAGAAAAATTACGGGCGTTAAATAGATGACAATAGAGAAATGAAACGGTAGAACAAGGACAATAGATGATGTTACATGGGAATGTAAACAAACAAACCGAAAGTAACATTATTAAAGGGCATAAATGTTTCTGACATCTACCACATTTTAGAAACAGTTGAAATAAGAGGATAAAGGAATAAAACGTTACAGACAATTGGACCAAGACAATATATCATTTTTTGTTGTTGTCATTTTGCACTTTTCCATTACCGGTCTCCTAAACTAGGAACAAAGACAACATTTTCTGAGTTTTATTTTTAAAAATGTATTAATTTTGTCTAAATTATTTGTTTCACTTAAGCTTTCACCTTCATTTTAACTAATTTTGTTAAAAAATTAACACACTTCAGACATTCGTTGGTGTTGATTTATTCTACATAAAAATTCATAATATTTTAGTCAAGTTGCGAATGTTTGACAAAATATTAACCTTAAAATTCATATATATATAATATATATATATATATCAGGCCTGCCAACCTGCCAAGAAAAAAAATCTGTAGAGGGGTCCACGCGCGGCGTTGCAGTTCCCCACGGCGCTGGTTTAAGAACTACATACTAAATAAATATAAAGTAATAAGTTAAATCCATTATCTTTTAATTTAAGTGTCTACAGAACACCACAGAATACTGGAAATGTTTACATTGCATTCAGATACACTAGAGAATAACCATGTTTTTCACATATGAACAGAGGCTGCATAGAGTTCAGCTTTCCAGCATTTCCCTAGTGGCCTTTTTGAACTTGAACAGTTCTTTCGTCAACTGAAGTTAGCTTTGCTTTTAGATAAATATTAGTTTTTAGTTAGAAACTTTAGAAAGAGTATCATTCATCTGAATTAACCGAATTAATGATTGCTCTTGTTTCATTGTGATTTTTCTGGAAACATTTCTTTGAATCTGGCATTAAAAAGATAGGTTTTAGAAAAATCTTTATTTCTTCCAAAAAGTAGGATGGTAAATAAAACTTTCCATCTCATATCTGAATTTCCTATTCCTTCAACAATAATAACAAAGTAATTGTTAACAGATGTAGATTCACTACTTTTACTTTACTAATCAGCAGTTGTAATTTTTGCATTAAACTATTTTTTTATTGTTATTGAACCCACCACTTTCAAAAGATAATTAGGTCTGGCACAGATTGCAAATGTTTCGCCACGGACACAGGCGAGTGTTTTTCCAAATACTGATACTGTTTCGAAAACGAATTTCCCAATGACGTCTTTTCTTTATTTGTTTAGTTAGACTAGTCTTAGTACTAGTAAGCTCAGTCACTGGAAAACCGTTTTTAGCAGCGTTCCTTACAAATGTATCCATTTTTTTTTAAGTCACAGAACAGCTGAATTTTTTTAATTATAATTAGGCTGGTAAAAGCAGTAAAAGGAATAATGTACGATCGGATGGCCAACGAAGAAATAGTTAGATATCGCGGTTCGCTTGGATAACGGAAGTACAGGAAAAAACCTAGGAAGTGGCATTTTCATTTTCGAAATCACCGCCATTATTAGTATTAGCTTTTTCTTTTTATAATTTTTTCGCATTCGGATTTTTCATGGTGAATTTTTTTTTCTTCTGAAAATCGGGAGATTAAGGGTCTTATCGGGATTTCGTAAGCATGGGTAAAAAATCCGTATAATCCCGAAAAAATCGGGAGGGTTGGCAGGCCTGATATATATATATATATATATATATATATATATATATATATATATATATATATATATATATATATATATATATATATATATTTTTTCAAATGAAATATTCTTTTAAACTCACAATCCATCAATCCATATGAATGAAAATGAAATATTCTTTACAACTTACAATACCTATCTATAAAAATGAAATATTCTTTGCAACTTAGAATCCATATCTATGAAAATGAAATATTACTTTGAACAGACTATCCATTTTTATGAAATGAAATATTCCTTACAATTTACAATCCACATCTATGAAAATTAAATATTCCTTACAACTTACAATCCATATCTATGAAATATTTCTTAGAACTTACAATCCATATCTATGAGAATGAAATATTCCACAGAAATTCCACTGTCAGTAAAATCAACATTGCAGCTATATCTGCCAGCATCCTCGCACTGGGCATTGTCTACGTCATAAACAAGCCGTGATTGGTTAGAAACTGTCATGATCACGTGATCTTTGAACCTGACGGACAAGATGATCGAATTGTTGGTAGTTTTAGCCAGACATTCGATGGTCATGGTTGAGTTCTTTAAGATAAAAATCTCGGCATTTCTTTCTTTTGGTTCATGATTGACAGTTACTGTGAGAGCTTCTGCAAGTTGGCAATGAAACTTTTACAAGTGAGCTTATTATGGAAATTTACATACATAGATAGTATATACTAGAGTAGATATTAAAGTAAATTTGGATGATCTAAATCATATTAGAGTAGATGTTGATGATATCAGACATACTAAAGTACGTATTGATGATATTGAACATATTGAAGTAGATATGTAAATGAGGCAATATAGTATATTTTTAAAATTAAATGAAACACACTAAATTAGTTATTGAATGATTTAGGCATATCAAAGTGGTATATTGGTGATATCGAGCATATAAAGTAGATCAGATATTGATTTTACTAGACAATCTAAACTAAAAATTAATGGTATTTGATATATAGAATTAAAGAGAGATTTTTTAAGATATGATAAAATAAATGCCAAATGACAACAATGTATGTATTTTTAGCTAAATGTCACATCTAAATATATGTTACATTAGTTCAAAACTTAATCTTACAACGACGTAGACTTTGACAGTGACACAAAGATCTTACAGGTATATAAGCATATTATATTATAAGTATATTAAGCAATGTTATAAAATGAATGCACGAGTCTTATAAATACACATGTAATTAATTTAGTTTGAAACAAACATCTTACTTGAATATAAATCCATGCATATATAATGATGCCGACTGTAACAGTTTGACTTTAACAGAAAAAGGTTTGTGGTCCTCACAAGACAGGTGTCTTGTCCGTCTTTGCTGGTCGGTTCTTTGGACCACATTGGCGAATCAGGTCTTAATAACTTTTTATTGGCCTTCCATCTGAAGCTTGGTGACGTAGGTTGATTAACGGCCCCCACCCAAACTAGCCAGAAATAAAGAAAAAGTTAATCATAAATGATTTAGAGTACTGACCCCAAACCAAACTGACCAGAAAATTACTAATAATACATTGTATAGGTGACTGACTAAACTGAAACTAACCGGAAACGAAATCGTAATAATAAAATGATATATGAATAATATATAGATTTTTTTTGTGAGCCACACAATTAGTTTTCAAACAATATTTTGCTTACTGACTTAAAAGTAACCTTGATAAAAAGCTAAATATACTATTAGAAAAAAAAACAAAAAAAAACAAAAAAAAACAACAACAAACAAACAAACAAAAACAAATATTCAATTTTTGAGTTATGTGAATTCAAAATATCGTGAAAAGGATGCAATAGGGTTAGTCATTTCTAAAACCGGAATACGTCATAGCTCGATTAGTAATGTTGTATTTTTAGATTACATTTTATCGAAACAATGTTTAATGCATAAATAAAATAGAATCACTATGTTCTAAAAATTGTTAGCATAGTAAAATTACCAAACTGTTTTTCCTTTTTCAAGTCCAATAAGCTGTCTTAAGTTATCAAAGAGTTAACAAATAGCTTAAAAGATACTTCCTTCTCAATATACCTACATTTACCTATTGACTCGTATCTTTAATTACATTGTTATGAAATTCGTCCATAAAAAGACCCGTATAGTTTTATTAATAGATTTGCGCTATATTATGACAACAAGTCCTATTGCAGTAATAGATTTAGGTGGCATATGTTAGTCTGAACTGAAACAATACCATAATATATGTAATAGTAATTGCAATGCTGTTGAAGCTTACACTGACCAGATTGTCTGTCTCTCAATTCTTTAAATATGTTCTGCATCTGGCTCAAGGATTTAAAGGCAGCTAAAACTGCATCATTGTATTTGCACATTTCCTGTAAATTGTAAAAGAATGTAACATTTTATCACAGTGGCAGTTTGTTACAAAACATTACCAGACCACAAATATCTCCCTATACTAGTTTTAAAATATGTTTCCCTATACCATCCTTTTCTCATTGTCATTCAAGTTATTGGTCAACAAAATTGCTATATGAGAGTATCACTCTAATTAATTGTCATTGGTGAATCTTTACTAATAAAAGGCAAAGCCCTGACTGACTGACTGACTGACTGACTGACTGACTGACTGACTGACTGACTGACTGACTGACTGACTGACTGACTGACTGACTGACTGACTGACTGACTGACTGACTGACTGACTGACTGACTGACTGACTGACTGACTGACTGACTGACTGACTGACTGACTGACTGACTGACTGACTGACTGACTGACTGGACTGACTGACTGACTGACTGACTGGACTGACTGACTGACTGACTGACTGACTGACTGACTGACTGACTGACTGACTGACTGACTGACTGACTGACTGACTGACTGACTGACTGACTGACTGACTGACTGACTGACTGACTGACTGACTGACTGACTGACTGACTGACTGACTGACTGACTGACTGACTGACTGACTGACTGACTGACTGACTGACTGACTGACTGACTGACTGACTGACTGACTGACTGACTGACTGACTGACTGACTGACTGACTGACTGACTCATCACTATTTCTCCAATTTCCCATGTAGGTAGAAGCATAAGACAATTTGTGAAGTTGTTAAGTACACTCTCACAATGATAGTTGGCGAAAATAAATGTAAAAATTACCACTCATTGGGGCCTTGATGTATTTTTAAAATTATGTAAGTGGTATAAATATTATTGTATTAATCCAATAGCCATGAAAGCTTAGGAAGTTGTTGAGTGCGTTCCAACAAAAGCTTTTGGCATATAATGTTTTAAAACGATTACTTTTTAGGGGCCTGGGGCCCAAAAGTGCCATGTTCTTAACATGAGATAAATGAAAGATATTTTAAAATGTGGCTACTGGGTAATGGACCTTCGAATTTTACATCTTGCACTGTTTTGTCCCGGGGCCCCTAATGTCATTTCATTCCTAGTTTAATTTTACACAGCCGTGACAAATATTGACCAATAAGTATATCCATCATGATCCAGATTTAAATCATCAGGTCTTTGAAATTTACATGTTTCAGATATTGGACGCTGGGACCCTTAAAAATTATTTATTTTTTCTTATATAAAGTTTATGAATAGTATTTCAGCCACTGATCAAAGAATGTTTAGAAATGTGCTGAGTACACACCCGCGAAGGGTTCTGAGCAGAGGCGTCACTAGGGTTGGTGTCACCCGGGGCGGTAGCTCATGGTGTCACCCCTTCACGACTGAAGGCGCCGTCCATAAATGACGTCACGCGAGGTTGCCGATTTTTACCCCACCCTCCACCAGCGTCATACTTTGTCACAAAAACTTGGACCCCATTCCTTTTTTACGATATGACGTCACAAAGCTTTGACACCCCTCCCCCAAGCCGTATTTTCTCAATAAAAATTAGCATATTGCTAATTATCTTTTGTCATTTAAATATGTATTTAGAGTAAGTCTGCACTGTAATATCGTAACACGCGTGAAGTCATTGAAAACCTAATTAAATAAATGGTAAACAATCAAATATTTAAATGGAACTTTTATTTAAAGTTTCGCGATTTTGATGTGACGTCACATTTCTTTAAAACCCCCCGCCTCGTACCACATCGTCACAGATGCATGGAATCCCCCCACCCTATGGCGGATTAAAAAGGGGGGGGGGTACTGAATGGGCAAAAGCCCATGTAACGATATAACTTTACATTTCTCTTTCTATGTAGGCCTTCTCACAGTAATTAATCTTGTGTACAATAATTCACTGAAGAATTCGTTTATCCAAAACAACTTTAATATATATATATATATATATATATATATTGTACACATAAGAATCATTTGAGGTAATATAACGTGGAAATCTTGAGTTATTCACTAAACATCCTTCCCTGTCGGAAGTCTACACACCACTCTTCGCCCAACACTTTCAACCAATAGAAATGCTCCTTTCTTCCCGCGTCTCTTGTACACGTGACCTTACGTCACAAAGTTATGTTAATCAGATGTGACATTCACCCCCATCCTTCAAAAAAAAATGTTTATGAAATACAACATTTTTGGTCTTCATAAAATCAAATCAATCTATATCTATATTCACTTTTCAAATATTTATCATCAATGAACATTCATTTTCTTACATTCAACTTCTGGATATAAAATCAATAAGAAAAATCTGTAGGACTGCATCAGTCTAAACATAAGAAATAATGAGAAAAAATCTGTAGAACTGCAACAGTCTTAACATAAGAAATAATGAGAAAAAATCTGTAGGACTGCAGCCGTCTACCTGTGCTGAAAAAATGAAAATGGACTTTTAAACACATCTGTAATTTTGTGTAATTAAAACATTTAAACACTCAATATTATTAAAAATAACTAATAATCCAATGGAATTCAAACACTGTTCCTTGTCCATTGTTCAACAAATAAAAATATTAATATAACTACAGTCTCTGTTTGTATCCTTTAGGAATTCACAGACTAATGTTAAAACAGTCTCTTATTTTATCATTTAGTAATTCACAGAATGTCTTTTTAATACAGTCTCTGGTTTTATCAGTTAGGAGTTCACAGAGTGTCTTTATTTATTGTCATTCTACTTAATATGTCTGCAACCACATTGTCCTTTCCCTTCACAGGTTTAATGTCAAATTTGTAGTCGGCTAATAGCATAGCCTAGTTCAATACAGTCATTCTTCAGTTGACGAGTATGAATTCAAATCGCTGGGCTTTGAATGTTTCTTCAGACTGTGAAATGTTCAATAATTCACCAACCATGACTTCGATTATGTTCATTCATAATTTCAATTCCAGCATCTTGAATAAATTGCTTAGCTTTTGAGATGTCATTTTTGCTTCCAGATAATTCAATAGAATTTGGAACAGATGAGTCACTGTCAGAAACTATTATCTGAAAAATATTGTCTCTATCTGTAAAGTTTTTGATTTGGCTTAATACACAACCAATTGTTCTTCCTAATTCAGATGATTTCACACAAATGGTTTCAGATTCACTAGTACCATCTCTTTCTCTGCTACTGTGGTCTTCATTTCTTTTATCATATACTTGATTTTTTATAGTGGCTAAAATGTCACTAGTTTCTGTCTGTGCTCGATTTAACTTTATTATTTTTCTATCATTCATGTCTTGGTTTTCATTCTTTCTCCATGATTGAATTGATTGATCATAATTTCTTTTTCTGGAGTCAAAATTGTATTTGCCTCTCCATGATCTTCTGCTTTCATTATAATCTCTATTTATGGAATTATGATTATTTCTTTCTCTCCATGATTATCTTTCTTGATCATAATCTCTATGTCTGGAATTATGATTATATTTTGCTCTCCATGATTGTCGATCTTGATCATAATCTCTATGTCTGGAATTGTGATTATATTTTCCTCTACATAATTGTCTATCTTGATCATAATCTCTATGTTTGGAATTATGATATTTTTCTTTCCATGCTTGGCTACTTTTGTTTTCAAAGTGCTCTTGTCTTGATTTTTCTTCTGTTTTCTTTCTTATAGGGCTGCCATAAGGTGGCACCCTATTTGGTTGTCCTTTATTGTGGTAACACTGCTTCGCCATGTGTCCTGGCTTGTTACAGTACCAGCAAATAGTTTGTCTGTTGCCTTGGTTTGGCAGACTCTGGTTTCTCATACCTTGCCTTTTTTCTTGACTTTTAATTTGTATTGCTGCAAATATGTCTTGTCTCTTATCCATTTCCACATTCGGATGAGAGTCTTTGAATGTTCGTAATGCATTTGTTAGCTCTGCTTGAGTACGAACTTTCTTGTCAGTCAAATATGTGAATAGGGTTGGTGTTGCATTTTCTAAAAACTTGTCAATTAACACCATGTCTATTATGGCCTTTGGATTGCTCGTATCTATTGCTGTCAGTTCCAGCCATTTTGTTAGTTTGACTTGTGCTTCATGTACTATGATCTGTGGATCTTTGTCCATCTTGATTCTCATTTCACGAAATTCTCTTCTATAATCATTTTCTGACTTTCCAAAATGACACAGAAGTGCCTTTTTGACATTCTTATATATGCTTTTGTCTTCTTTGGCTATACTGTTATAAGCTTCAAATGCTTCTCCAGTTAATTGAGTCATCAGTTGTGCTGGCCAATCTTCTTCATTATAGCCTTTCATAAACATTATGGATTCGAAATAATCCAGATAAACATCCATTTTTTCTTTTTGGCTATCATATTTTCTTACTTTGATGGTATCCCTTGGTGCTGACCTTCTATTTGTTTCATCACCAGGATTGTGGCCACTACTGTCTCGCTCCCTTTGTAATTTTAACTTATCGACTGCAAGTTGTTCAATTTCTCTTTTTACTATGAGTCTTTGCATCTCTTTTTCTTCAGCAATTCTTGCTTTTTCTTCAGCAATTCTTGCTTTTTCTTCAGCTTCTCTTTGATTTTCTTTTTCTTCAGCTTTTCTTCGCTGTTCTTTTTCTTCAGCTATTCTTGCTTTTTCTTCAGCTTCTCTTTGATTTTTTTTTCTTCAGCTTTTATTCGCTGTTCTTTTTCTTCAGCTATTCTTTGATTTTCTTTTTCTTCAGCAACTTTTTCTTCAATGAAATCTCTCATTTCTTTTCCTTTTAGTCCCATCTCTTTAGCTATGGCGGTGAATCTTTCGTAGTAATCCATGTTTTGTTTGATTGAATAATATGAATCTAGCAATTCGGTAAGGAATGTATGGATATATATTGATAAAGTTATAAATCGTCCAAATGAAATATCTTGAATTCAAAATGTTAAGTTCAAATAAGTGACACGTCTAAACCATGAAATCTAGTTATTGACAAGGTGAGACAACAAAAGAATCCTCACACGGGATCTTTAGTATACTTTATATATACGCTCCCTCAGATTGACAAAATATATTAAATGGTCCGATCGTTTTGAATAAAAGTCACTTGGTTAAAATTTCAATTTTTGAGTAGTTTTTAAACAATTTAGTTCACTCCATCAATCCAAAATTGCGATAATCAAACTCTTCACACAATGAATGGATAAAAATTCCGTTTCTTTATTTATAATTCACACCAACACATTTAATAGTCCATAGCTTCTCGGTTCGATGTTATGTTTACAAATATTTCCTGGAATCAACTAGCACTGAGCCTGTTGACGTCACGACCTATATCTGTTCACCGTGTGTCACCATTCAGTAAGCCTACACGACCCAGATTCCAGTACTGTGTAGTATGCTTGTACTGTCGTCGAATGTGACGTAGAACCAACTAGTCTGATCCAGTTTTATACACTGCGGACACGTGCCGATTATGCCGCCATTTTGAAATCTTCTTGTATTTTCATTGAACCACAAAAGTTTATTCACAGCTTCTTACGAACTTGAATATTCAAAAAATACTATAGCTGTTATGATTTCTTATTTTAAAGAATACTTTCCTTTTTTTGGAAATATCCAATACTTATTTCCACGAAACCTCTTTCATTGTGTTCACATAGAACTTTTACTTCTGCACCAATGTAACTATATAACTTTATATTTCTCTTTCTATGTAGGCGTTCTCACAGTAATTAATCTTGTGTACAATAATTCACTGAAGAATTCGTTTATCCAAAACAACTTTAATATATATATATATATATATATTGTACACATAAGAATCATTTGAGGTAATATAACGTGGAAATTTTGAGTTATTCACTAAACATCCTTCCCTGTCGGAAGTCTACACACCACTCTTCGCCCAACACTTTCAACCAATAGAAATGCTCCTTTCTTCCCGTGTCTCTTGTACACGTGACCTTACGTCACAAAATTATGTTAATCAGATGTGACAGCCCCCAATAATTTAAGGGCCCCCAAACTTTTTATGAATTATAGTGTATAATAAAGATGCAGGCCATTATGTTTGTACGAATCCCTGAAATGCCTTGGACAGTCATACGGCAATGCTGCAAATGAGTTGGAAGTATAACGGAAACCAGGCTATTCTTCGTGAGAAGTGCATTGTAGCTCATTATGTACCGTGCACAGTTCATTCCTTTAATTTGGCTGGGAAAAGAGCAGCAGGTTGTCCTACTGCGGTCAGATTTATTTGTCTTCTGCAAAATCTTTATACCCGACTTGTTGCATCTACTCATCGTTGACAGGTACTTCAAAAACATATGAAATTGATACATGCTAACAAAGCCTTGTCTGACACAAGATGGTCAGCCTGACATTATGCTGTAAGGTCTGTTAATAGCTCATACCATGAGAATATCGCAGCACTAGAAGAATTAGCAACGAATGAAAATCAGCCACGTGACTGCCGACTTGAAGAAGAAGGATTTCTAAAGGAAATTAAACAACTGGAAGTCGCTATTTTACTTGAAATTTGGGAAACAATTTTAGAAAGGAAGTCTATCATTGAGTTTGTTAAAAAAAATAGCATTTATTAATTTAATTTTATTCCTATGAAGACAATTGAAAGGAAAAGTCCGTGGTAAAAACAGTGTAAACAATCTTCAATACTATTAAACAAAAAAGAAAGCGTCAGTTTGATAAAGGGACATCAACAAAACAGTATTCTCCTGGAAAAAAAAATCAAGATTGAGGTATTTCTGGTAATCATTGACAAACTTTCTTAAGCCCTACAACATTGGTTAGGTGCATATAAATACATCCATGAGAAATTTGGCTTTCTTACAAACCTAACTGAGCTCAGCACTTTCGCCACCCGATGGGCAGCAGCCAAGTTAATGGAAGAACATTCAAGTGATTTCGAAGAAGGTGTCGAAGAAGCAACCGTTTCGCCCCCCTCAATTTACTAGCAACGCCATCGAGCGGTGCCAGTTTAGGGCCAGGAGCGCCATTACGGATAAGCAAAAAGTGCCGTGAAGAACGCATTGAACGCCAGCTCTGAGGAAACATTCCAGTGGGGGTTGCACCCTAGGTAGGTCTTTGATGATCCCCCGGTCTGCGGCGGTCCTAACCATGGAGACCCGTGTGCTTTGCCGGGATGGCGCCAAAGTGGTAGCGGGTCGTAGTAGGAAATTCAACCACCTCCTTGTGAGGGCAACTTAGTGGGAGGCATCTTCGACTGTATGTCCTGGATGCCCAAGTGGCCGCTTCAGAAGCGACCGCTTTTTTTTTGGGTTGGGGGTTCCTCAGCTGTTACGCCCCTTTGGTGGCCAGATGGCTAAGGGGGTCTTCTGAGAAGACCCACAAAGAGCACTAGGCTCGGGGCTTCTGATTTTCTTCCACATGTAGGTTCATGAGTGATTTCGAAGACTGCTTACCTTCAGAATTAGTCCAATTTTCAGAACTCTTAAAAAAGTTATTGTCCAGCCCCAGGCTCAGGGTAAGGAAAAGTAATTAGCACAAAGCGAAACTCAAAAAACTTGCACAGAGCTAAAAATTTTGCTGCTTTTGAATGAGCTATATTTCACACAGTCCTTCCCAAATGTACACATCGCACTTCGCATCTATCTTTCAATGATGACATCAAACTGCAGCTGAGAGCGATCCTTTTCAAAGTTGAAAAGAATATATAATGAGTTAGAATTTGCATGGGACGAAAAAGGCTGAATATGCTCTCTCTAATGAGCATTGCAAAGGAACTTGTAAGCTTACTCAGCTTTATTGACTTGATTGAAAACTTCGCCATTTGAAAAATTCGCAAACGAAAGTTGTAGGTTAAAATGATAATCATACATATTTTTCAAAAATTTTTGTTATTTCAAAAAGAGAAAAGAATTCGCTACCTTATGAAATTTTTTTAAAATACGGAATAACGCGTAATACTATTCTTTACGGGGGCGCGTTCGTAAGCACTAAACAGCGTAAGTCGGGATGGGACCGTCGTAACCGGAGGACTACCTGTATATAAACATGCATATCTATGCTTTCACGCCTTTAATAAATATATATATAAAAATATTAACTCAATAACATTGAAATCATAATTTTCCTCAAGAAAAACATCAACAAAGAAACCCCATCTTTTGATTTTTTTTCATGTGGGGGGGGGGTGATAAAATTCGTATTCCCCCCACCCCACTGTGGTGGAGGGAGTCGTGAGGTGGGATTCGTTCATGCTGTCGGTGTGTCCAAGCCCAAATGGCTTTATTTCCTTTAAAACAGAAGACATTGCCTCTTTCATTCCAGCCTTTTTGAAAGATCTCTCTCCTGCGACTATTTCTTTTCTTTTTTTCCTAATTTGTTTTAATGTTGTTCGTGTGTTGGGACTGTTTTATTATTGCAAGTTAACTGATATTTTTTAATAAGAATGTTCGTGTTTAACGTATTTCATTGTATTTCTTAATTTCTTTCTAGATTAAAAAAATTGTCATCTTTTGTTTTCTGACATAAAATCGTACACAGTACAATTTTAGGCTCGGGTGTCACCCCTTGATGGGTGTCACCCGGGGCGGCCCGCCCCCCCCCGCCACCCCTAGTGACGACACTGGTTCTGAGTACAATTTATGATTCTCGACAAAATTTGGTACATAAGATTTTTGATAAAACATATTTAGCGGCTATAGCACAAAATGTGTCCAAAAGTTAAGCAGGTTTCATTTCAAAATTCTAAGCGTAAAGGACTTAAACATCGAAAATATTTGCAATATTAAAATTTCTTATTTTTAGCCCATCCTTACGAAACTTGGTAAGCAGCTTCCTGCGCTAATCGAAAACGATGAACGTAAAAAATCTACTAATTTCGTGGGTATGACGCCACTTTAAGTCACAAAATTCGAATCATTCCAACGGTCTTTATACTTATGGTCCCATGTTTCACAAATTTGGTACGCGGATTCTCAATACTAACTGAAATCCTACATTTCCACTGCAGCGCACGGGTATTTTGCTTGTCAGTCAATAAAATAGGAAAATATGTGTCAGAATATTAACATTGAAGTATCATTCAATAAATTATCTTAGATATATAAATCAATAATTATCACGGATGTATCAATAAGCAATTTTCATGGATGTATCAGTCAAATAAATTTTATCAGACAAGTAGAATAAATACCTCTATAAGTGACAGCATAACCAGCCCACGATTTTTAAACCACGAATTAGATTTTCTCGTCAAAATGTTTTCTTCAAATATTATGATAATGAAATTACCTCTGCCATGGAAGATAAAGTTGATATGTTGAAGTATCTAAAACAGCTTCCCTCAGATAATTCTGTCTCCGGGCCAGCGCAAACAGGTCTTCTCTCATCTGATGAAAAATTTTGTGAGTGCGAATCTTGATCAAATATTGTGCCAAAACTACAACGTTGATCAAATACTGAACGAAACTATATGATTGTTTAAATATTGAGCCCAAATTTTAGAGTTGATTAAATATTGAGCCAAACTTGAGTGCGGATAATATGATAATATATTTTGTATAGGAACAGGAACCTATAGTCCATTAAGAAAAGTGGGTTTGAAATTCATTGAAAAATGATTTTTTTTTAAAATTGTCAAATATTTATTTTCCTGTTCACTAAAATGACCAATAAAACTTTTCGGGGGTATAACAAATGACCACTTTCACTTTCAGAAGTCAATAAAATGACAACTTTCACTGTCGGGAATTACGTTAAGGACTATTTTAACTATCGGGGATTTAAAAGAATGATTAATTTAACTAATTAAAAGTAATAAATGATAACCACTTTCAATTTGGTTGGGATAATACATTTTTACCCCTTGAGATTGACGGACCCACTTTCATTCATCAACATATGGTTACACTAACACCTAAATACACTACAATAACATCTACATACATTTACAATAACATCTATTTACAATTACAATAACATATATACATACATTTACAATAACATCTACATACATTTACAATAACATCTACATACATTTACAATAACATCTACATACATTTACAATAACATCTACATACATTTACAATAACATCTACATACATTTACAATAACATCTACATACATTTACAATAACATCTACATACATTTACAATAACATCTACATACATTTACAATAACATCTATTTACAATTACAATAACATATATACATACACTTACAATACATCTACATAAACTTACAATAACATCTCCATACACTTACAATAACTCCTCTTTTGTACCAATACATGACATATTTAATTGTCTCTACCAACATCTTTTCAGGTAGATAGTTCAGACTTACAGTTCATAACATGAACCAGGAATCTTGGCTACATTATTTCTGACAACATGTCTACTAATAACTGTATCCCCCACATCTGTCACCCTGCCTACACATATGTCATCCTGCCTACACATCTGTCACCCTGCCCACACATCTGTCACCCTGCCTACACATCTGTCATCCTGCCTACACATCTGTCAGCCTGCCGACACATCTGTCACCCTGCCTACATAACTGTCACCCTGCCTAAACATCTGTTACCATGCCTACACATCTGTCACTCTGCCTACTCATCTGTCACTCTGCCTACACATCTGTCGCGCTGCCTACACATCTGTCACCCTGCCTACACATCTGTCACTCTGCCTACTCATCTGTCACCTGCCTACACATTTGTCAGCATGCCTACACATCTGTCACCCGCATACACTACCTAACCTCAGCTCAGCTCAATATGTCACTATTTATCAGTTATTGCCACAATAACTCTTGTCTGTATTCTTGCTCTCTTTCGTCTCCATTATTGTAATTCTCTTATTTCAGGTTCGCCAAAACACTACATTGAAAAGCAACAGGAATCTCAAAATTCAAGGCTAGTAATTAAGGAAAATAAAACTCCACTTATTTATTGACACCATTGGCTACCCATAAAAAGCAGGAATTGTTTATAAACTGACCCATGACCTTCCTACCTTACCAAACATCTCTTCAAACTTTACTATCAAAATTAAATAAACTACTTTCAAACATTTCTTTAAATCATAAACTTGGCTTACATGCACCGTAAATTTCATATATGTTGCTTTAGAATATTTTTGTTTTACATTGAATGAATTGGTAACAATTTGTATTCCTATCTGCATGTACAGCTTTGTGAGCCTAGTGGGTTTTATTGGAGTACAACGCTATATACATTATGAAATTATTGTTATTATTACAAAAATACCTCCAACTGATTGTAACACAAGAGTCGACTGTTGGAGGGGTTGTACAATGTAAATGTTCTTTTTGGTTAAGTTACTTACACGGTTTTGACATTACACTATATATACAAGCTGTAATACAAAAATTTAGAAAGAATTAATAAGAAGTCACAAATAATAACGAGGGCATTAGAAACGTCACCTTTAACAAAACAGTACAAAGAAATGCGATGATAATAAATAAGAATGAACACAGTTTTAAATACCACAACCATCAAGACTTTGGTCTCAACCACCACCATGACATTGTTCTCTACCACCACCATGACATTGTTCTCTACCACCACCATGACATTGTTCTCTACCACCAACATGACATTGTTCTCTACCACCAACATGACATTTTTCTCTACCACCACCATGACATTGTTCTCTACCACCACCATGACATTGTTCTCTACCACGACCATGACATTGTTCTCTACCACCAACATGACATTGGTAACTACGATGAACTGTTAAAATGCTATTAAAATATTACCTTAACTGTTGCAATACTTTTATCGCAAATCTTAACATTTTTTTAATTTGTAAAAAAAATATTTTTTTAAAAAAAACTTTCTGCATTCTACTTTAATAAGTGATTTAAGTAATTGATATTTTATTTACGGCTATGACAAGATGTCTATACAATTCTTGCTATTAATTGAGGTTTCAAAAATCTTCAAAATAACTAAGTCACACATTGTTATAATTTTTCAATCAATTTTAAGTTTTAACATTTTATATAACATTGATTATTCAATTCATATATTAAACTTTTCTTTAAAACATACTTGTCTTGTAGAATTACCCGCACACATATTTGATGACGTCAATTACGCGAAAATCAAACATGATTTCAGGTATAGTTTAGCTATTAGTCATGTTTAAATATTAGTCATGTTTAAATATTAGTCATGTTTAAATATTAGTCATGTTTCAATATTAGTCATGTTTAAATATTAGAGACTTTCTTAATTATCAGTTTACAGACTACTAGGCTCAAAACATGTGTGATAGGCCTTCATAAATTTGTTTAAGATGTTTCTTGTAAACTTCTCTTTCAGTCTTTATTGTTGAAGCCTTATCAAAACAAAGTTCTCAAAACTTATTTTTAGACTATTTAAATTTTTTAATAAAAAAAAATTAAAAAAGAAAATTACGATTAACAAGTTCTGAGATTATAATATATACCTTTATTAAGTTCATACTAAACATAGATAGCTCATTTTACAGTTATTCAATAGTGAAGATTAAAAGAAATATCAACTCTTATTTTCATTGTTGTCAATAAATGTATACTTTATTTTAATAAATAGGACGAAAATAACTAAATTGATCTCAATTTCAAAACACTATTTTTAGTGTCATTTAATTTTTTAGAGTGAATGCATATCAACAATAATAGAAGACATTTCATTTTACACTAAATAAAATTGCATACCTTCAATTTCCAAAGAGAGGCTAGTGAACAGAATGATAATGACCAGCCGGAGTTGTTGGTAGATAAATTTCATGGTTGTACTGTAAATGAAACAATATATGGTTTAAGGCCATCTAAACAAATATATTAAATGCTTTATGTACACTCTCAACAGTGGTGTGGTTATATACACTCTCAACAGTGGCGTAGTTATATACACTCTCACCAGTGGCGTAGCTATATACACTCTCAACAGTGGCGTAGTTATATACACTCTCAACAGTGGCGTAGCTATATACACTCTCAACAGTGGCGTAGTTATATACACTCTCAACAGTGGCGTAGTTATATACACTCTCACCAGTGGCGTAGCTATATACACTCTCAACAGTGGCGTAGTTATATACACTCTCAACAGTGGCGTAGCTATATACACTCTCAACAGTGGCGTAGTTATATACACTCTCAACAGTGGCGTAGCTATATACACTCTCAACAGTGGCGTAGCTATATACACTCTCACCAGTGGCGTAGCTATATACACTCTCAACAGTGGCGTAGCTATATACACTCTCAATAGTGCAGTCGCTAGGGTTGTTGTTTCCTTCTACTCCACCCGCCCCCCCCCAAATATTTTCAAAACGTCTCCACCGACGAATTTATTGTTCAACTTAAGAGTACAGCGTACAAATTACAAGAGCAAAACCAAATTGTTCACATTTGGAGGGAAATGTTATTTGGAAGAGCAGGTTTGATAATAAGTGTAATAATTTAAGTATACGAACGATTAGGGTCACCCATTACATACCTTAAACATTTCAATTTATAACTTAATAGAATAACGCTTAAGACACCTTAGAAATTTAATTTTATCATTTATAGAATTACCCGTTACACACATCATAATTTTACTTTCATACATTTGTAAAGTACAGCTTTACACAACTTAAAAATTCACGTTATAAGTTTATATGGTCAAATTTAAACGCCTAACAAAATCCCAGTCCACAGCATAAATGTTCATACTTAACGTACATATTAATTTTAACTTATTTTTTTTCATAAATTTAGGTTTTAAATGCCCATTAATTAATAAATTTATATAAAAAAATTACACATTTATCTGACTATCTTTGTGCATACGAAGCGCCGAAAATTGTTTTACACTTTACATTACCTATTGAACTATGTCTTGAGGTCTGAGTTCAAATATTCCGCAGAGATGAGCTGGAATACGAATAATGTTGCCAAACTAGGAAAACTAAAGATGCCAAAAGGCATTAAATTCAACAACACTTTGTTACACGTAATGTAAATAAGATTAGACAATGAAAGTATCTAAACTTACAAGACAGCTATCAGTTTAATGACATTGTTGCAAAACATGTGAACTTATCTACGATATTTTACAATAGTTAGTAAATAAATTGAGCTAACAGAACATGGCATTGTACTAATGAACAATCTTTTATTGTCTCTGTGAACTTTATCATATGTGGTGACAACAAGAGCTGCATGGGGTCAAGTGTCTAAAGCAGTGTTCGGGAAACTTTTTTGTATGAGAGAGCCATAAACACCACATTATTTGAAAAGTAATTCTGTGAGAGCCATAAACACCACATTATTTGAAAAGTAATTCTGTGAGAGCCATAAACACCACATTATTTGAAAAGTAATTCTGTGAGAGCCATAAACACCACATTATTTGAAAAGTAATTCTGTGAGAGCCATAAACACCACATTATTTGAAAAGTAATTCTGTGAGAGCCATAAACACCACATTATTTGAAAAGTAATTCTGTGAGAGCCATAAACACCACATTATTTGAAAAGTAATTCTGTGAGAGCCATAAACACCACATTATTTGAAAAGTAATTCTGTGAGAGCCATAAACACCACATTATTTGAAAAGTAATTCTGTGAGAGCCATAAACACCACATTATTTGAAAAGTAATTCTGTGAGAGCCATAAACACCACATTATTTGAAAAGTAATTCTGTGAGAGCCATAAACACCACATTATTTGAAAAGTAATTCTGTGAGAGCCATAAACACCACATTATTTGAAAAGTAATTCTGTGAGAGCCATAAACACCACATTATTTGAAAAGTAATTCTGTGAGAGCCATAAACACCACATTATTTGAAAAGTAATTCTGTGAGAGCCATAAACACCACATTATTTGAAAAGTAATTCTGTGAGAGCCATAAACACCACATTATTTGAAAAGTAATTCTGTGAGAGCCATAAACACCACATTATTTGAAAAGTAATTCTGTGAGAGCCATAAACACCACATTATTTGAAAAGTAATTCTGTGAGAGCCATAAACACCACATTATTTGAAAAGTAATTCTGTGAGAGCCATAAACACCACATTATTTGAAAAGTAATTCTGTGAGAGCCATAAACACCACATTATTTGAAAAGTAATTCTGTGAGAGCCATAAACACCACATTATTTGAAAAGTAATTCTGTGAGAGCCATAAACACCACATTATTTGAAAAGTAATTCTGTGAGAGCCATACATTATGTTTAAAACTTAAAATTCAATTAAATGTAAGCATTCTGTGTAATATCAACACTAAAAGTACAATAATTTTGTCTATGATTTCATTTTAATAACATGGTTGTGCTGTTTTTTATATGAAATTAATATGTAGATCAAATGAGTGTGAATAAACGTTTAAAAAAAAAGTAATATAATAGAACATTTGTCTGAAAGCCAGATGGAGCCATCAATAGAGCGACTTCAGGCTCGCTAGCCATGGTTTCCCGACCCCTGGTCTAAAGTAAATTGGTGGTAAATTTAGATCATCCCTTATTCCATCTCAGTTGAAACTTTCATTTAACTCGAGTCCAATATGATTTAGACACTTAGTAAACACAAAAAATCATCATACAAGTAAACATATGTTGTTACATAATAATTGTTTCAGAGAGTTTATTTGATATTGTTAAGAAATTGAGCTTGGTTTGGGTCAACACTTTCTAATTAATGTATCCATATTTGTACTTGATGTATGTTAATTTTGTACTTGATGTATGTTAATTTTGTACTTGATGTATGTTAATTTTGTCAAAAATCAACTCGCTTGTCCAGATTATTTCATGTTATAAATAAAAGAAGAATGGACTTCAAGAACGAACCATGTATTTACCCCTTCCTGCTGTCTAAACAACAAATGTATGGCAGCAAGCTATCTTAACAACAGATGTATGGCAGCAAGCTATCTAAACAACAGATGTATGGCGGAAAGCTATCTTAACAACAGATGTATGGCAGCAAGCTATCTAAACAACTAATGTATGGCAGCAAGCTATCTAAACAACTAATGTATGGCAGCAAGCTATCTAAACAACAAATGTATGGCAGCAAGATATCTAAACAACTAATGTATGGCAGCAAGCTATCTTAACAACTATTGCATGGCAGCAAGCTATCTAAACAACAAATGTATGGCAGCAAGCTTTCTAAACAACTAATGTATGGCAGCAAGCTATCTTAAAAACTATTGTATGGCAGCAAGCTATCTTAACAACTAATGTATGGCAGCAAGCTATATTAACAACCAATGTATGGCAGCAAGCTATCTTAACAGTAATGTATGGCAGCAAGTTGCCTAAACAACTAACAATGGCAGAAATGTGTCTAAAAATGTGCATGGCAGTTTGCTATGTAAATAGTTAATTTTTGCCAGATTTTCTAGAGGAAAATGTTTAATTTTCATGAAAATGATAACTAACAAAAATTTCTTTACATTACTGAAACAGGAACGCAATGAAGTTTTAACGATAGAAAACAAACGTTTTTTTAAATTCCTAAATTTCAACTAAATGCATTTCATACAGCACAGAATATATATGGACCTCAGACAAAATAAGTCACCCCAAAAAGCAGATGGCATAGTAGGCTATAGTTTTATCAGCTAGTGGACCAGAATTTAGTTTTATTAGCTAGTGGACAAGGCCAAAACTTACTTTTTATTAATGATTATATGCGGATGGCACATGATCCATAATTGAATTAATGTTAATTCTGTGCATACTTGAGTGTCTTATATGACGCGGTATTAGAAGAGTGTTACAAGTGGAAAAGTCGAAGGCACATTATTGAAGAACGAAAACCCTTGTTGAGTATAAAAACTCGGTCATCGGTCATTGACACACTTTCATTACCTAGACATGCCAATACGTGACATTCGGTTATTGACCGATTTAGTCTCTATTACAAAACTATTTGTGCCCTACAGTTCTACCTCTCATACAATACAATGCATGGGCACAAAGTCAAGTTACACATTTAACAACACACACGACATTTAATAAAGTCATATGACACAGCGGCGTAGTGTGAGTACGTGCCACCAGGGGCAGAACCCAGGTTTGCAGCCCTCACCACCCCACACTTGTAAAATATTTAGATAACATAAAGAAAGGGGAATTTTTGTTTGAAGGCAATAGCAAGGACATATTTTAAAGTAAGAAATAAATAGAAAACTTAAATTCCTTTATCTAAACTAAAATTTTTGCTTTTCCCAATGGCACAATCTTGGATGTATCAATATTGTCAGCCATGCTAAGTCCAAAAGCCATAGATTAGACAATCTTTGATGTATCAATGTTGTCAGCCATGCTAAGTCCACTAGTCATAAGATTAGACAATCTTGGTGTAATCCCTTTTGTTTAAAATTAATTTCTTCATTAGCTTTACATTAGAGAAGCTTCTCTCGCAGCTGGCATTATTTTTGGCAGTTGTAAGTAATGTTCGAAGTATGTTATTATATTTGGCAGGTTAACTTCGAGCCTACATATCTTAATATGGTAGTTGTAAGTTATGTTCGAAGTAATGTTATTATATTTGGCAGGTTAACTTCGAGCCTACATATCTTAATATGGTAGTTGTAAGTTATGTTCGAAGTAATGTTATTATATTTGGCAGGTTAACTTCGAGCCTACATATCTTAATATGGTAGTTGTAAGTTATGTTCGAAGTAATGTTATTATATTTGGCAGGTTAACTTCGAGCCTACATATCTTAATATGGTAGTTGTAAGTTATGTTCGAAGTAATGTTATTATATTTGGCAGGTTAACTTCGAGCCTACATATCTTAATATGGCAGTTGTAAGTTATGTTCGAAGTAATGTTATTACATTTGGCAGGTTAACTTCGAGCCTACATATCTTAATATGGTAGTTGTAAGTTATGTTCGAAGTAATGTTATTATATTTGGCAGGTTAACTTCGAGCCTACATATCTTAATATGGTAGTTGTAAGTTATGTTTTAAGTAATGTTATTATATTTGGCAGGTTAACTTCGAGCCTTCATATCTTAATATGGTAGTTGTAAGTTATGTTCGAAGTAATGTTATTATATTTGGCAGGTTAACTTCGAGCCTACATATCTTAATATGGCAGTTGTAAGTTATGTTCGAAGTAATGTTATTACATTTGGCAGGTTAACTTCGAGCCTACATATCTTAATATGGTAGTTGTAAGTTATGTTCGAAGTAATGTTATTATATTTGGCAGGTTAACTTCGAGCCTACATATCTTAATATGGTAGTTGTAAGTTATGTTCGAAGTAATGTTATTATATTTGGCAGGTTAACTTCGAGCCTTCATATCTTAATATGGTAGTTGTAAGTTATGTTCGAAGTAATGTTATTATATTTGGCAGGTTAACTTCGAGCCTACATATCTTAATATGGTAGTTGTAAGTTATGTTCGAAGTAATGTTATTATATTTGGCAGGTTAACTTCGAGCCTTCATATCTTAATATGGTAGTTGTAAGTTATGTTCGAAGTAATGTTATTATATTTGGCAGGTTAACTTCGAGCCTTCATATCTTAATATGGTAGTTGTAAGTTATGTTCGAAGTAATGTTATTATATTTGGCAGGTTAACTTCGAGCCTACATATCTTAATATGGTAGTTGTAAGTTATGTTCGAAGTAATGTTATTATTTTTGGCATGGTAACTTCGAGCCTACATATCTTAATATGGTAGTTGTAAGTTATGTTCGAAGTAATGTTATTATTTTTGGCATGGTAACTTCGAGCCTACATATCTTAATATGGTAGTTGTAAGTTATGTTCGAAGTAATGTTATTATTTTTGGCATGGTAACTTCGAGCCTACATATCTTAATATGGTAGTTGTAAGTTATGTTCGAAGTAATGTTATTATATTTGGCAGGTTAACTTCGAGCCTTCATATCTTAATATGGTAGTTGTAAGTTATGTTCGAAGTAATGTTATTATATTTGGCAGGTTAACTTCGAGCCTTCATATCTTAATATGGTAGTTGTAAGTTATGTTCGAAGTAATGTTATTATATTTGGCAGGTTAACTTCGAGCCTTCATATCTTAATATGGTAGTTGTAAGTTATGTTCGAAGTAATGTTATTATTTTTGGTATGGTAACTTCGAGCCTACATATCTTAATATGGTAGTTGTAAGTTATGTTCGAAGTAATGTTATTATTTTTGGCATGGTAACTTCGAGCCTACATATCTTAATATGGTAGTTGTAAGTTATGTTCGAAGTAATGTTATTATTTTTGGCATGGTAACTTCGAGCCTACATATCTTAATATGGTAGTTGTAAGTTATGTTCGAAGTAATGTTATTATTTTTGGCATGGTAACTTCGAGCCTACATATCTTAATATGGTAGTTGTAAGTTATGTTCGAAGTAATGTTATTATTTTTGGCATGGTAACTTCGAGCCTACATATCTTAATATGGTAGTTGTAAGTTATGTTCGAAGTAATGTTATTATTTTTGGCATGGTAACTTCGAGCCTACATATCTTAATATGGTAGTTGTAAGTTATGTTCGAAGTAATGTTATTATTTTTGGCATGGTAACTTCGAGCCTACATATCTTAATATGGTAGTTGTAAGTTATGTTCGAAGTAATGTTATTATTTTTGGCATGGTAACTTCGAGCCTACATATCTTAATATGGTAGTTGTAAGTTATGTTCGAAGTAATGTTATTATTTTTGGCATGGTAACTTCGAGCCTACATATCTTAATATGGTAGTTGTAAGTTATGTTCGAAGTAATGTTATTATTTTTGGCATGGTAACTTCGAGCCTACATATCTTAATATGGTAGTTGTAAGTTATGTTCGAAGTAATGTTATTATTTTTGGCATGGTAACTTCGAGCCTACATATCTTAATATGGTAGTTGTAAGTTATGTTCGAAGTAATGTTATTATTTTTGGCATGGTAACTTCGAGCCTACATATCTTAATATGGTAGTTGTAAGTTATGTTCGAAGTAATGTTATTATTTTTGGCATGGTAACTTCGAGCCTACATATCTTAATATGGTAGTTGTAAGTTATGTTCGAAGTAATGTTATTATTTTTGGCATGGTAACTTCGAGCCTACATATCTTAATATGGTAGTTGTAAGTTATGTTCGAAGTAATGTTATTATTTTTGGCATGGTAACTTCGAGCCTACATATCTTAATATGGTAGTTGTAAGTTATGTTCGAAGTAATGTTATTATTTTTGGCATGGTAACTTCGAGCCTACATATCTTAATATGGTAGTTGTAAGTTATGTTCGAAGTAATGTTATTATTTTTGGCATGGTAACTTCGAGCCTACATATCTTAATATGGTAGTTGTAAGTTATGTTCGAAGTAATGTTATTATTTTTGGCATGGTAACTTCGAGCCTACATATCTTAATATGGTAGTTGTAAGTTATGTTCGAAGTAATGTTATTATTTTTGGCATGGTAACTTCGAGCCTACATATCTTAATATGGTAGTTGTAAGTTATGTTCGAAGTAATGTTATTATTTTTGGCATGGTAACTTCGAGCCTACATATCTTAATATGGTAGTTGTAAGTTATGTTCGAAGTAATGTTATTATTTTTGGCATGGTAACTTCGAGCCTACATATCTTAATATGGTAGTTGTAAGTTATGTTCGAAGTAATGTTATTATTTTTGGCATGGTAACTTCGAGCCTACATATCTTAATATGGTAGTTGTAAGTTATGTTCGAAGTAATGTTATTATTTTTGGCATGGTAACTTCGAGCCTACATATCTTAATATGGTAGTTGTAAGTTATGTTCGAAGTAATGTTATTATTTTTGGCATGGTAACTTCGAGCCTACATATCTTAATATGGTAGTTGTAAGTTATGTTCGAAGTAATGTTATTATTTTTGGCATGGTAACTTCGAGCCTACATATCTTAATATGGTAGTTGTAAGTTATGTTCGAAGTAATGTTATTATTTTTGGCATGGTAACTACGAGCCTACATATCTTAATAAACCTGAATAAATAAAAACAACTTAAATCGTTTTTTCCCCTTGTGGTCAATAGTCCTTGCTGGACAATGTCACGTGGCATAATTGCTCTTAGAATTGATTGCAACTAGAAAGTAACTGCGCCTGTTAATGTGTCAGCCTCTTTCAGTTCTATAGCTTTCACAATTAGTTCAACATGGCCCCATGGTATATTCACTCTTTAGTTATCTGATGTCTGTATAATGCCTTGCCTGTAGCACAATTTGATCTTTCCAAATGGTGCTTAGACATGAACAAAGAATGCACAACAACGCTTTTGTGTACCATAAATAGTTAAAGAGATCGTTTGAGATAGAGGAGCATGTAAACAAATCAGGTTTAGTTTAATGTTTGATCAAGATACCAATGTGCTATTCAGATTTATCTCTTCTAGTCTCACTTGAACTCCTGTATACGTTACAGCAATGCAGAAATATAAACACACGTAGCGTCTCTGCAGTTCTGTATTTTAAGGCCATCAGCTTCAAACAATAATGTCGTAAGCAGAGTCATTTTATTATCTCAAGGAAATCTGTGAAAGATTCTACGTCTTCTTTCTGATTTTCTTTCTTTACACATAGCACATCTTAGACTTGCTTTATCCCTTTGTGAAACATCTGGAGCTATCGAATAGAATGAATAATTATTGTAGCTTTTTTGATCACCTTAAACTACAATGAGCTCATTTTGAATTAAAGGTGACACGTCTGTTTCGACCCCTTTTAAAATAAAATTGGGTAGTAGTTTGTTAGCACATGCATCAGTTCCAGAATAGTGCCACTATTTGAAATAGTATTTTCCTATCTGTGTTCTAAAAAAACAAAATTTTATTTTCATCTTATCTATACAGATGCTCCTTCTATGCAGAAGATAATTGCGTCCACAGTTCGTGACGGATGTTCTGTTGGCAAGTGATGCAGCGTTCACAGGCCACGGCTATGATGGTACCACGCATTCCCCACTGCCTAAATATTGTTAAGTACCCATTCGGAGCTGGGTGACAAAACCTTGCCTTCACATGGGTTCGAACCCATGACCATCTGTACGCCAGTCGAGCGCGCTGCCAGTCGCCCTCCGCGTCGCACAGCAATTTTGCCAGGATTTAAATAATGTCAAACATGAAACTGCAACTTTATTCCAATTTCTTTTGTTGCCTTTTAAAACATCGTATTGTTGTTTTTTGTTTTTTTTATCTCCTTCCTAAAATTCACAAGGATGGTAACCCTGGTAGACCTATTGTCTCTGCATGTTCTTGTCCAACAGAGCACATTTCTGAAATCTTGGACGGTGTCTTCCAACCCATAGTGGCATTCCTTCCTACGTACATCAAGGACACCAACCATGCCTTAAGGTCATTCGACTCCCTGAGCATCAATCCAAACAAAAACACAATTTGTTACTCATTGACGTATTTTCCCTCTATACATCCATTCCCCAAAACGATGGCCTTCTGGCTGTGCAACACTTTTTGGACAGACAACCTCACCCCAATATACCCACACACGCCTTACCACGTTTGGCGGAATTGGTCATAACTCTCAACTCGTTTGAGTTCAATGGCCAGTTTTTTTACCAAATCAGTGGGGTCGCTATGGGTACTAAAATGGGACCAAGCTATTCTTGCTTGTTCATGGGCCATTTTGAGCACAGAGTGCAACAAGAATACACGAATTCGTCTCCCCGAATTCTATAAGAGATACATTGATGACGGCATTGGGGTTACTCATATGGAGAGAAGTGAACTTGAAATGTTTATCAATTTTGTAGATTCTTTCCACCCCTCCATTAAGTTCATTCACATAATTTCCGAACTATAGGTAAATTTCCTGGACATTACTGTAACTCTTAAGGAAAACTGCCTCCTCACTTCGGCCTACTCCAAACCTACAGACAGCCACTCTTACCTACTGTATCCCTCGTCTCATCCAAAATCATGTCTCCGAAGACTATGTCAATCTAATGAGGACTTTTTGGAAAAGGCGTTGGAAATGGTGGATTTTTTTAGACAAAGGTCTTACCCTGAAGCTATACTTCAATCTGTGCTTCAGCGAGTTAAAAACTTCACTCGTGCCTACGCCTTTGTATCACGCATCAGTGATAGTAGTGAGAGCAGCAAATTGGTTCTCACATACCATCCCCACAACATCAGAGCCAAGGAAATCTTTTTGAAAAACCGCACAATCCTCCTCGCTGACCCTGAGACTAACAACATATTCTCCACCCCACCCCTCATTGTATTCAGGAGGGACAAAAATCTGAGTGACCTATTGGTTCGTAGCCGTCTTTGTATTACGCCCTCCCATCTGGGCACCAAGCCATGTGGCCGTCCTCGCTGTAAGACTTGTCACTTTCTTACAAAGACGGACCAGATTGTCTTCCCTAAGGGGATATTCAAGATTAGGAATGGTTTTCTTTGTACCAGCGCAATGAGGTCTACACCATTGTGTGTAAGCGCTGTTCTTTGAAGTACATAGGTGAGACGGGGAGGTTACTCTCTTGCCGTATCGCTGATCATGTTCGAGCGATTAAACAAGACAAACAGTGTCCTGTCTCCCGACACTTCAATGGACGTGACCACATGGGCGTCAATGACATGTCTGTCACCACCATGGTTTCTTGTACCAACACACCCAGCAGGGTCAGTCTGGATAATAGACTGATCCAAGAGTATGGGACCCTAACACCACATGGTATGAATGTGGTGTTTGCACTGACAACCTGATTGATTGGCAACATTCACCCACTCCTTTCCTATATACGTTTTTATTTTTCTCTCCTTACTATATCTCTACTGGACTAATTGGATTTCACCGCAGCTAAGTTTTTTTTAATTCTTTCGTTATATTCGTTCTATTTGTGTACTGTTATTTCGTTGAGGAAGGATCTTTGCCGAATCGTTCGCTGTTTTGTTACGTCCTGTCAGGCTAACTAATACACTGTTTATATGTTATACACTTACTAATTTAAAAGCCTGGTTGCAGTCTCACCCCAATTATTTTGTTTTTATAATAGCTTTTCTGGTTGCTTCCAATTATATGTACCAGTTTATCAGTGTTAGATTAATAGCATTTGTATTAGAAAACTTTAGATCGATTATGTAGTTTGAAATTTTGGCAATAGAAACATTAACATATTTTCTGATAGTTACTTCAGTACTTTTAATAATTTGTTTACATTGAATTCTTTAAAAATTTCTATTATTTTTTTAATTAAAATTTATTTTAACGTTATCATTTTAAGAAGCTTATTTTTAACGAGGCATATGCTGCAACAAAGTGTCGTCTCCCCCCATGCATTCAATTAGATCATATTTAAAATTGAATGTGTGTTGTAATTTCCGATTCTACAAGAGGAGCGGTTGTCAAATATCGTAGAATAAATTAAGTTACCAGGAGATCATTGTCACGTTCTTTTACTTCTTAAGCCAATTGATTACTTAGTTAAGTAGCATCATTATTTAAAGAGTTAATACCCATAATGTAGATGGATGTTTTGACAGTTAAATTGGTCACATAGATTATGATAATTCCTTTATTAATTTTATTAAATTATTGTTTGGTTTTTGTTTTATTTTGATTAGAAGTTTCAATTTCGACGAATTTGATGAACTTTAAAAAAATTGCCGCAAGGAGCAATAGACTTCCTTGCCTGCCCCACCCACTCGCTACGACACTGATATTACATATTAAGCGTGACATGACATTTGAACAACGTCAGTGAACACAATTATCAACACACATAACATGTGTAGAAATGTGAAAGTTTATTTTTATTTGTTTAGTGCATTGAGATAAAAGCGTGTTGTTAAAAATCATTTTTAAAAACAAATTTCTAATTGACACATTTTTAAAAAAATCTAATTTTTAATTTAACATTTATGGCTCTGTTTTCACTGGGTCGTAACTATTACGATTGGTAATGGGAACTCACACTCCAACGGAAAATACATTAAAAAAAATTGTTTCCCTTTTAAGACAGTAAAAAAATGATTAAATAATAATAATAATAATAATAATAATAATAATAATAATAATAATAATAAAGCAAAGTACTTAAACCATCTGTGTAAATTAATTTAAATTCTGTCAAGTTGTATTGTCATCGGAAATAAAGGAGTCTGCGGAATTTCAGCTCAATCGAGCAATGTGAAGTGCGTCAAAATGACGTTGAAATATTTGACATTAACACACCTATAGCCAAGCAGACACAAAGAATAGCAAGTTACATAAAAGCGTGAAATGAAATCTTTAAAAATGAAGATTCGGTTTGGATACGTTTTTTTAATGAAAGATTGTGATTTTAGGAGGAAATAGCAGCTTCAACAGAATAAGGAAAATAAAGCAATGTAACAATATATGTATCGTATACAAAATAACTAGCAAAATACCCGCGCGCAGCAGCGGAAATGAAGGATTTCAGTTAGTGTTGAGAACGCGCGAACCAAATTTCTGGAAGATGAGACCATAAGTACAAAGAATGTTGGAATGGTTCAATATGGCGACTTATTTTGGCGTCACACTAACGAAATAAGTACCTTCATCGTTGCTGATTAGATTAGGAATGTCTCCTACCAAATTTCGTGAAGATTTGGCCATAAATAAAAATGTTTAGCGTCGCGAACGCAGTCGACCGTTAATTCCGTTACGCGTATTTCAAATTAAACATGTTTTACATTTAGGCATCTTTTGTCCTATAGTTCTCCAATATGTGTAGTCTACATTTTGTTTCAAGTTTGATCGAGAATCATACATTGTAGCCAATACTCTTTACGGGAGTGTACTCAACAACTTAAAAAAATTTTTCTTGGTTATCAGTGACTGAAATATTATTTAAAAAAATTATATTAAAAAAAAACTGACACTACGACCCAGGTCAAATCGGTGCAACATGTCAATTTCAAAACACCTGTTGATTTAGTCTGGATCAAGTTGAATGTAATTGTTTGTCAATATAGGTCAAGGTTGTGAGAAATCGAATTGGAACTGAAATGACACTAATGGCCCCGGGTCAAAAGGGTGCAAGATGAAAAGTTCAAAAGGCCTGCAAGTTTAAATCTGGATCATGATGGAGATATGTAACATTATTTTTTGTAAGATTCTTTAAAAAGTTACTGGGTAATAAAGCTTTAAAAAATGGTGCGGATTTTTATGCGATAACTACACTTTAGAATTTTAGTAGTGCCATTCAAAGTTTTATTTACCTTGTTTAATCAAGATCTATCCATTTACCCAGTAGCCTCTGTTTAACATACCTTTTATAGAACTCATTTTAAGAAAATGACAATTTCGGCGTCAGCCCCTAATAAGTGATATTTAAAAAAAATTATGACAGAAATGTGTCTGAAACGTACTCAACAAATTCGTAAAGTTCAATGCTGATCCGATTACTACATTAATATTTCTAAAGCTTAAATAAGAAAAATGATATTAAGGGCCTCCGGGCTCATTTGGTGTAAGATATAAAGATAAAAACACCTATTGATTTCAATCTGGATCATGATGGAAATATTTTTCAACATATGTCTAATCGTCAAAAATGGAATCTATATATATAATTCTCTTCGTGGTCGGACCCTGCGAGGCAACAAGAAGCTGCATGTGCAACAGAGCGTGACGAATGACCCTCGCTTGGGTCAACTAAACACCATTGGCAAGCGTGACGGGATGAAATGAAAAAAAGGGGGGGGATGGTAGTGTGTGGCAACAATGCACTTGCGTTCATTTGCATTGGTCCTTCACAGTAAATGTGAAATTCGTAGTGTACTGGTTATCACGTCCGCCTCATACGTCGATGGCCCTTGGTTCAAGTCCCAGCGAAAACACTGTTTTTTTAAAAAAAATTTTAAAATGTCTGTTTGTGCCCGTTCTTTTACCCCTTTATTGCCAACACTAGCTGATTTAGTAACGGGTGAAGACTTTCTGAAAGACACAGTTGTCAAAATGTGATGGGTTTGGGCAAACGACTGTGATTGAATGAAAAGAAGGAATTCTGTAGAGACCCGCGGCGTAGCATGCGCCGCAGACTTGCTCATAATAGACAGTGCAAAGAACGGATGGGGGGTGAGAGTACAGACACAAAAATCAACTCAAAGTAAGTAAAAAATAGCGAGTTAGCATGGAGACAAGCACACTGAGGTTGTTGTTACCCGCCTCCCATTTAATACTACCATCCCTTAAACATAAACTGTGATTGGCCGACCCTAGCGAGGGTTAGTCATGATTAGGGTTGTTAATTTCGTGGTGTTGTTTTCTGTTGTTTTTTTAAAACCAATTACCGATTATGTAACTCTGATTTTAAACAGATTATCGTTTTATAGCTGACTTCATAGAAGTTAGGGGTGTACCGAATTTCTCCTGCAAACGTCTAGAAACCAACAATGAGTTGGCAGTTCCCCCCCCTCCCCAAACCGACATTCACTCGCGTTGTTTTGATTTATTTGTGTTGTAGTTTGTGTCCGTTATTTCTACACTTTCCTTGCACTCTCCATGAGCAAGTCTGCGGCGTATGCTACGCCGCGGGGCGTCTAGTGAGGAATAATAAATTAAATTTGTAAGGAAACAATAAGATTTTCGACCCCCCTCCCGCCAAACGGATTGGACATTGGCATTGCATTTTATATTAGTACAGATTATTTGCTGTATCTGAGAAAAACAAGATAATTATCAATATCTATGAAATATATTATAATTATATATTATATTTATTAAATACAATACAAATATATGTTCTGTCTATTACATAAACTTTAATTATATGGTCTATTTATTACTTACATTATAATTACATGCTATATCTATGAAATACAATGTATGTAATATTTATTGCATGAAATCTAAATATGTTTTATCTATAGCAAACACTATACCTTTAAAATAGCTAACGGTATCAATATACAGGTGCCAATTAATTTGTTTTTCAAATAAAAAGTTATACCCGATTTTACGGATTAAAAATATATGGTCTGTTTAAAAATAAAATAAGTTATAATATTTACCAGATTTAAGGAATATTTGAGGATGTAAAAAAATATTAGGCAGATGTTACAAGTTATGAATGATGTAATGGCTTTGGAGAGAGTAAAATAAGTTTGTACAGATGCAGGAATACTGGTCAAATGTTACAATGAAGCAATGTATAACAATATTGTCTAGGGCATTTGTAAAATATTTTATAGTTATACAATAATATAGGAGGTATGTAGGAAGGTTATGACAGATGAATTTTTAAGTGACAGATCTAACAAGGTGGAACAGATGTAATGATGTGTGACAAGTCTAACAAAGGGTGACATATAAAGCTGTCTGATAGTTCCAGCAAGCTCTAACTCTAACGGCAAGGAATGTCTCTTAACACGGTGCAATGCTTTCCTAATCATCTCTAATTGTCGTGTACTTGAATTGATCCCTCATCACTTGGCTCACGTCACCTGAAATAAACAACCAGGCATTTGAGAACATTGCGACATTTGAGAAAAACAAGACATTTTAGAACATCGCGACAATCTAATAAGGAAAAACGGAAAGTGGTTTTCTGTTTTTGTCTAATAACCACAAGAAGTAAACAAGATTGTTCCCCAGTGACCATTGTCAACAACTCTGACCAGAACCAGCTACCAGATCCGGAAAGGGTTGATCTCTTCGCGGCCTGGACCACGAGTATGGTTAATTGCGGAAGTGGCCGCAACCTAAAGCTAACAACCCCGGCGGGCAACGCTCAAAGACCGAAAACGTATGTAAGGGATCCTTGCTTACTGTCGCATGAAAACTACGAACTAGTGGTGTAGTTGAACTGGATTTCCCAGAGCTAAGTTAAGTGTATCTTTATATGTATTTATCGTGAAAAGCAAAACGAAAAGCGCTCAGTTTATTCATTTATTTATGGCTAGCATACTTGATTACTATCTAAGCGGGAGGACTACGGACCCTCCCCTTCCCTGTGTGTCGGTGACAGGGATCAGGACGACACAAAGGTGTGTCCTACTGTAAGCCCAGTAGGGCCACCAAATAATGAAATGTTGAGACAATGTGGAACTATGGCATCAAATTACGATGCGGAACTAGAGGCTATTCACGGGGTCATGGAAACTTTGCACCAAACACTGCAGGGGTCGGAACTTGTAGGATGTGAAACGGTAGTGATTTATGACTCGAGATCTGCTCTCGAGGTCCTGCAAAGCGAGAAACGTAGCCCACACTTGGTTGACGCCATCTTAGATGAAGTGGGTTAGCTCGAAAGACTCAAAAGCAAGGTAACAGTACAGTGGATTCTGAGCCTCGGGAATGTTGATGGCAATGAAAAAGCAAAATCCCTTGCAAAAAACCGGTGCAGCGCAGCCCCAAACCATACGCCCCAGTCACTTATCTCGGGGCAAAGACAATCCTGGCTGACCACTTTAGGAACAAGTGGTACCAGGAGTGGGCTGACAACATTACTGCCATTGGGGTATTCGCTAACATGTCCAAGTCAAGTCCATCAGACCAGTGGTGGAAATCGAGTCGCAAACACCAGAGTTTGGTGACTCAAATTAGCACAGCCAAGCCAACTCATATTTCAACAGGCTATCATAACAGGGACTCGAACTGCCGTCATTGCAGCCTAGCCTCTAAAATTGTATTACACTTTTAACTTCATGCCCCACGCTAGACAACGCAGGGGATGCTAGGGAGGCAAAAGAGTCCCACGTTATGACAATATTGTATGACAGTGCAAAGCATATGGAGCAGGTTGCCCAGGTATTAGCCAATGCTTTAAGAGAGTAGGCTCAGGCAAAAAGAATATTATGTATTTATTTCAGTTTGTTTATTGATAAGGAACAATTTAAGAATGTTATTATTAAAAAAATATCCGAATTAAAATAAATAAAAATATTCTGATATTTCGATATACCTGAAGTTTTAGCATTCTTTACAGCAAACCTACAAGATAAACAAGAAAAAGAAAATTATTTTTGAAATATTTACACATTCTAAGGAAAACTATGAATTAAAGCAAAGACAAGACAAACGCTACAATTTCAAATTTTTGACATGCTTTTGTAGGTATAAAATCTAAATTTTCTAAAGCAATTTTACATCTATATTGTATTCTAAAAAAAACTTAGAAACTACTTCATGAATAAAGTAATGTTGTCAAGCTTAACATAATTTTCTCTTTCCATCAACAAAAAAACAACACAACAAAACAACTTTCCTGCAACCAGTATGTGTGACAATGTCTCAAGTGTCTATGAAAAGGAAAAGAAAAAGTTTAATACAATCATTTATAAGGTTAAAAAAAAACAAACTTACTTTTTCTTTTTAACAATGCTATAAATAGCCACCAAAACAAGAACTAAAAGAAGGAAGATAACACAAGGCAATCCGTAAGACATGAATGGAGAGGAGCTGTCGTGTGATGAACTTTGAACTGTGACTGAAAACAAAAATTATTTTATATTTTGTTTAAAAAAATCCCTCTCTGCTAGAGTTCGGGATCTTAAAATTTTAAAGAAATAATAACTATGATTATAATGATAATATAATAATAATAATTATCATCATTATTATAACTATCTAGTACCAATCACTTGATTCCCGAGTGTTGAATATAACATAAATATTACTATTTTTATAAGAAGCCTAATGCTCAATTGAAGAAAGGTTAGCTATTTAAAAATATAATTTTTGTAACCATCATGACAACGTATAAGAATACTTTACATAATTCAAAAGAGATTAAAAAGAATATGTTCTAAAAACATGCATAATTTCCATAAAAATTTTCAGAAAATGTTCATTCATTTAGATGCACTGGCTAACAATGTTTTTTTTAAATACCTATAATTCAATGTGGATTCTAAAAGGTCATCCATCGACCAGAGTCGAAATGAAGTACAAATCTAAATGTCTAACATTCTGATGAAAAATATTGATACTATGTCTTAAATACTAAATTAATCCAAACATGCTGATATAAAATAGTGATACTATGTCTTAAATACTAAATTAATCCAAACATGCTGATATAAAATATTGATACTATGTCTTAAATACTAAATTAATCCAAACATGCTGATATAAAATATTGATACTATGTCTTCAATACTAAATTAATCCAAACATGCTGATATAAAATATTGATACTATGTCTTAAATACTAAATTAATCCAAACATGCTGATATAAAATATTGATACTATGTCTTAAATACTAAATTAATCCAAACATGCTGATATAAAATATTGATACTATGTCTTAAATACTAAATTAATCCAAACGCGTTATTCCATAAATTGAATTACCTGAACATAAAACATGCTGATATAAAAGAAGGGGTTTTATGAAAACAAAGAAATATTCCACTGTCGAGAAAAACAGATCAAAATCTACTTATAAAATTACATTGTTTAAACTCACCTAAATCCTGAACTGTTATTAAAAATGTCAATACGTTTGTGTCATTGAATGTTAGGTTTATGACATAATGCCCAAAATCCTCAACTGTAACATTGTCAAATGTCACATCTAAAGTGTATTGATATGGATTTGTCCTGTCAACCTCGATGTTTGTGACGTGTTTACTTGTGGAGTTCGTCTCTAACAGTCTTCCGTCGTGAAACAGTTGTATCTCCTGGATTTTGTGTAACGTTCTGTCCATCATAAAACAGAAGGTGGCGTTCACGTTTTGGAACATATGTGGGAGGAGTCGTTTGAAATTTTCTTTGTCGAGGCACAGAGATGGTTCACCTGGCGAAACAGAAATGTTGCTGTCAAGTTTTTGGTGAGAGGTGAGACGAGTTGTTTGAAATGTTGATGATGTGGTATAACTAGGCCTGTCAGCGGGTAGTGATGTAAATGCCAGTGTAGTCCAGTTGCGCCCGGGTAGCCGTGAAGATGTGGCTGTAATGTCCATACCAGCGGTGACCGAATTGCGCCTGGTGATCCGCATTCGGCTCTTCTGTGTTGACATTGCGACTCGCGTAAAAATTATCAAATAAATTTTTTCGTTTGAAATAATATTTGCTGTTAACATAAAAATGCTTATGTACAAATATACCTCAACGGGAAATAAAATACTATACTGTCCAAAACTACAATTTATTTTGAATTGATACACATTTTTCTCTGAAAATGAAACAAAAATGGCTTAACATAAAAAGATTTTTAATCCTTTAATGAATCAAATAAAGAAAATAAGACCACGCCGTAGTGAATTAAGAGAGGGGAAATGACAGAGACGCGGTGTTTTGTTTTATTAAAAATAAATATTCTGTTTTTATTACAAGACAGGACACTGATATGTATTGCTTAAAGTTCACAATAGTATGTGACTGTAACCAAGCCGTTAGCTAATGTTCACAATAGTATGTGACTGTAACCAAGCCGTTAGCTAATGTTCACAATAGTATGTGACTGTAACCAAGCCGTTAGCTAATGTTCACAATAGTATGTGACTGTAACCAAGCCGTTAGCTAAAGTTCACAATAGTATGTGACTGTAACCAAGCCGTTAGCTAATGTTCACAATAGTATATGACTGTAACCAAGCCGTTAGCTAATGTTCACAATAGTATGTGACTGTAACCAAGCCGTTAGCTAATGTTCACAATAGTATGTGACTGTAACCAAGCCGTTAGCTAATGTTCACAATAGTATGTGACTGTAACCAAGCCGTTAGCTAATGTTCACAATAGTATGTGACTGTAACCAAGCCGTTAGCTAATGTTCACAATAGTATGTGACTGTAACCAAGCCGTTAGCTAATGTGTGAAATGATGTGCATGAATGGTGGACAGGTTGCATTGTAATAACTTGTATAGCGGTCATGACGGCGAAAAGTATGGGGCGTTTCGAACGGGCACCCGAGTACTTACCTGAGATAGTGGGATGTTTTCACTCATCGGCTTTTAGACCAATTAATTCAGTTTGACAAGATCAATTTACACTAATGCTGTGTTGGTCTATTGGCAAAGTACATTATGTTTGTCAAGATGAATACAAATGAAATATTAATTCACTCACATCTGCGCACCCATATGTATCTAGTTTTTGAGTCCGTCTCATTTCTCAAATGGTCCGTGATTTGACACACAACTTTTCCATTGTCATTACACGTCATGTGACTAGAATAAAGTTTAATGACCGACGTGTTTTCTTTGCTGTTGAGAACATTTCCAGACTCAGACTTCATCAGTAGAGTTGTCGGACGTGAATATGTCTCAGCATTACAAACTAGATGTGAAAACTTTTCACGTTGCTTTTCCCGAAATTCGTCTTCGTCGAAAACTCTATCTAGCCAAATTTCATAATATTCATACTTAAACATCTCTTGTTCGATGACATCAAACGAAAGAATTTGGGTCGGACCTGTGGAAAAGAAATTAAAAAAAAAGAAATTTGTAGCTTTTTAAAAACTTAATGTTATTTTCGTTGAATACTTAAAGACATCAATGTTTAAACAAAAAGTTTAAGGAATCTGTTACATATAGGACAATTAGTGCTATTGATATAATGTATTAGTGTCACAATTTGAATATATTTATTTTTGAAAAGAAAGTTTATCATAATTTATAAGCATAAAATAAAACTGCTATTAAAGATTTCTACATATCTGTACGCCTATATCTACATATCTGTACGCCTATATCTACATATCTGTACGCCAATATCTACATATCTTTACCCCCATATCTAAATATCAGAACGCCCATATCTACATATATGTACTCCCATATCTACATATCTGTACCCCCATATCTAAATATCTGTTCGCCCATATCTACATATCAGGACGCCTATATCTACATATCTGTACGCCTATATCTATATATCTGTACCACTATATCTACATATCTATACCCTATATCTACATATCTGTACACCCATATCTACATATCTGTACGTCCATATCTACATATCTGTAGCCCATATCTACATATATGTACGCCCGTATCTACATATCTGTAAACCCTTATCTACATATCTGTAGCCCATATCTACATATCTGTATACCTATATCTACATATCTGTAGCCCATATCTACATATCTGTACACCCATATCTAAAATCAGTACGCCCATATCTACATATCTGTACGCCCATATCTACATATCTGTACCCCTATATCCACATATCTGTACGCCCATATCTACATATCTGTACACCCATATCTAAAATCAGTACGCACATATCTACATATCTGTATCCCCAAATCTACATATCTGTACGCCCATATCTACATATCTGTACGCCCATATTTACATATCTGTACGCCCATATCTACATATCTGTACACCCATATCTACATATCTGTACGCCCATATCTACATATCTGTACGCCTATATCTACATATCTGTACGCCCATATCTACATATCTGTACCCCTATATCCACATATCTGTACGCCCATATCTACATATCTGTACGCCTATATCTACATATCTGTACGCCCATATCTACATATCTGTACCCCTATATCCACATATCTGTACACCCATATCTAAAATCAGTACGCACATATCTACATATCTGTATCCCCAAATCTACATATCTGTACGCCCATATCTACATATCTGTACGCCCATATTTACATATCTGTACGCCCATATCTACATATCTGTACACCCATATCTACATATCTGTACGCCCATATCTACATATCTGTACGCCTATATCTACATATCTGTACCCCGATATCTACATATCTGTACCCCAATATCTACATATCTGTTCCCCCATATCTACATATCCGTACCCCTATATCTACATATCTGTATGCCCATATCTACATATCTGTTCCCCCATATCTACATATCCGTACCCCTATATCTACATAGCTGTAGTCCATATCTACATATATGTAAGCCCGTATCTGCATATCTGTACACCGTTATCTACATATCTGTAGCCCATATCTACACATCTGTACACCCTTATCTACATATCTGTAGCCGTATCTACATATCTGTACACCCTTATCTACATATCTGTAGCCCGTATCTACACATCTGTACACCCTTATCTACATATTTGTAGCCCATATCTACATATCTGTACACCGTTATCTACATATCTGTAGCCCATATCTACACATCTGTACACCCTTATCTACATATCTGTAGCCCGTATCTACACATCTGTACACCCTTCTCTACATATCTGTAGCCCATGTCTACATATCTGTACACCGTTATCTACATATCTGTAGCCCATATCTACATATCTGTACACCCATATCTACATATATGTAGCCCGCATCTACATATCTATACACCCATATCTACATATCTGTAGCCCATTTCTACATATCTGTACACCGTTATCTACATATCTGTCGCCCATATCTACATATCTGTACACCGTTATCTACATATCTGTAGCCCATATATACATATCTGTACACCGTTATCTACATATCTGTAGCCCATATCTACACATCTGTACACCCTTATCTACATATCTGTAGCCCGTATCTACACATCTGTACACCCTTATCTACATATCTGTAGCCCATATCTACATATCTGTACACCGTTATCTACATATCTGTAGCCCATATCTACATATCTGTACACCCATATCTACATATCTGTAGCCCGCATCTACATATCTGTACACCCATATCTACATATCTGTAGCCCACATCTACATATCTGTACACCCATATCTACATATCTGTAGCCCATATCTACATATCTGTACACCTTTATCTACATATCTGTAGCCCATATATACATATCTGTACGCCCATATATACATATCTGTAGCCCATATCTACATATCTGTACACCCTTATCTACATATATGTACGCCCATATATACATATCTGTAGCCCATATCTACATATCTGTATGCCTATATCTACATATCTGTAGCCCATATCTACATATCTGTACACCCATATCTAAAATCAGTACGCCCATATCTACATATCTGTACGCCCATATCTACATATCTGTACCCCTATATCCACATATCTGTACGCCCATATCTACATATCTGTACACCCATATCTAAAATCAGTACGCACATATCTACATATCTGTATGCCCAAATCTACATATCTGTACGCCCATATCTACATATCTGTACGCCCATATTTACATATCTGTACGCCCATTTCTACATATCTGTACACCCATATCTACATATCTGTACGCCCATATCTACATATCTGTACGCCTATATCTACATATCTGTACCCCCATATCTACATATCTGTACCCCCATATCTACATATCTGTTCCCCCATATCTACATATCCGTACCCCTATATCTACATATCTGTATGCCCATATCTACATATCTGTTCCCCCATATCTACATATCCGTACCCCTATATCTACATAGCTGTAGTCCATATCTACATATATGTACGCCCGTATCTACATATCTGTACACCGTTATCTACATATCTGTAGCCCATATCTACACATCTGTACACCCTTATCTACATATCTGTAGCCGTATCTACATATCTGTACACCCTTATCTACATATCTGTAGCCCGTATCTACACATCTGTACACACTTATCTACATATCTGTAGCCCATATCTACACATCTGTACACCCTTATCTACATATCTGTAGCCCGTATCTACACATCTGTACACCCTTCTCTACATATCTGTAGCCCATGTCTACATATCTGTACACCGTTATCTACATATCTGTAGCCCATATCTACATATCTGTACACCCATATCTACATATCTGTACACCGTTATCTACATATCTGTAGCCCATATCTACATATCTGTACACCCATATCTACATATCTGTACACCGTTATCTACATATCTGTAGCCCATATCTACATATCTGTACACCGTTATCTACATATCTGTAGCCGTATCTACATATCTGTACACCCATATCTACATATCTGTACACCGTTATCTACATATCTGTAGCCCATATCTACATATCTGTACACCCATATCTACATATCTGTACACCGTTATCTACATATCTGTAGCCCATATCTACATATCTGTACACCGTTATCTACATATCTGTAGCCCATATATACATATCTGCACACCGTTATCTACATATCTGTAGCCCATATCTACACATCTGTACACCCTTATCTACATATCTGTAGCCCGTATCTACACATCTGTACACCCTTATCTACATATCTGTAGCCCATATCTACATATCTGTACACCGTTATCTACATATCTGTAGCCCATATCTACATATCTGTACACCCATATCTACATATCTGTAGCCCGCATCTACATATCTGTACACCCATATCTACATATCTGTAGCCCATATCTACATATCTGTACACCGTTATCTACATATCTGTAGCCCATATATACATATCTGTACGCCCATATATACATATCTGTAGCCCATATCTACATATCTGTACACCCTTATCTACATATATGTACGCCCATATATACATATCTGTAGCCCGTATCTACATATCTGTACACCGTTATCTACATATATGCACACCCATAAATAAAAGTTTTCCAAACAGACACCCACAATTGTGCACGCCTATAAACAAATGTGAGCTCTTCGTGTTCATCTCTGGATGTAGTTGATGATATTCACAGGTGTAAACATCCGAGTCATTGCAGCCAACCACAGAGAGGTTAAAGGTCAAAGTGGAGATGTCATACTGGGTTGTAAGAACTTTGTCCTTCTTTAGAATTTGCAAATAAAAATCTTCCTTGGCGTTATTTACAGTACAGTTAAAGTACAGATCTGAGCCAACACTTGTCATGATATGATGTGAGGAGGTGGCTACCATCTGGTCAGTAGACAATGTTACAGTCACTGGACCTAGAACAATACAGAAATGTTACAGTCACTCTACCTAGAACAATACAGAAATGTTACAGTCACTGGACCTAGAACAATACAGAAATGTTACAGTCACTATACCTAGAACAATACAGAAATGTTACAGTCACTGGACCTAGAACAATACAGAAATGTTACAGTCACTGGACAGAAGTTTACAGTTGACTAAGATCAGTCCTGAAATGTTACGGTTCATTTAGAACAAAACACTAATGTAAAAATATTTAATGCATTTTATATATTGTAATATTTTTACATTAGTCTTTTGTTATTTTAAACTAATGCATTTTATATATTGTGTTTAAAATAACAATAGACCTTTGCTAATAGAAAATGTTAGACCGTATCGAAAATTTTATCGAGACCTTAATGCATTAAGAAATGATACAGGAAAACAAGGACAACATATAATGTTGAAATAGGGCGATAAAGAATTTTAACAGAAAATGTAACTAAGACAATTAATAACAATTTGCTTGTTGTCATTTTGGCTTTCCCATAGCGGATCTCCCAATGTAGGAGAAAAGATATGATTTCCTGATTTTTATTTGTATTATTATGTAACTATTTTTTAAAAAATCATGTGTTTAAATTAATTTTCTCAATTTTATTGTAATTTATTTTGTAAACAAAAATCAAGACACGTCAGACATTTGTTGGTGTTGATGAGTTCTACATAACAATTCATTCTATATTTGTAATAATGCGTATGTTGGTCGAAACATTGCATTTGCAAACCACATCTGTAACAATGAAATATGCATTTAAACTTACAATGCAAACTTATAAAAATAAAATATTTCTTACAACTTACAATCCATATCTATAGAAATGAAATATTCCACAAAAATTCCACTGTCTGTAAATTCAGCATTGCAGCTATATCTCCCAGCATCCTCGCACTGGGCATTGTCTACGTCATACACAAGCCGTGATTGGTTAGAAACTGTCATGATTAGGTGATCTTTGAACCTGATGGACAAGATGATCGAATTGTTGGTAGTTTCAGGTAGACATTCGATGGCCATTGTTTCGTTCTTTAAGATAAAAATCTTGTCATTTCTTTCTGTTGGTTCATCATTGACAGTGACTGTGAGAACTTCTGCAAGTTGGCAATGAAACTTTTAAAGGTGAGCTTCATAAGAACATTTTACATACATAGAAAGTAGAAATACTAGAGTTGAAACTGAAATAGATTATGATGGTCTCAAACATATTAAAGTAGATTTTGATGATATCAGAGATACTAAAGTACAAATTGATGATATCGAAGATGATTAAATGAGACAATAAAGTAGATTTTAATTAAATGAGTTACCCTAAAGTGAATTTTGATTATTTCATACATTACAAAGTAGATATTTATAATATGGAACATATTAAAGTAGGTTTTTATTTTACTAGTTATATAAAGTAAATATTGATTGAGTGAGACATACTAAAGTAGATATAGATATTACCTGACAAACCAAATTAAAATCAATGGTATTACACACACTGAATTAAAGAGATATTAATTTTTTTATATATATTAAAATAAAGACAAAATAGCATAATGAATGTATTTTTAGTTAAATGGAACATCTACAGTTGTTACTGTATTTTAAAACGTTATCTTACCACTATTTAAAATTTGATAGCCAGAACCAAGATCTTACCCGTATATATGCTCATTAACTGATGCAATGTTGTAACATTAATACCTGAGTCTTATCAATAACTGTGTAAATAAATTCGCTTGAAACAATCCTCTTACGTGAGTATAATTTCATACACATGTAATGATGCAGTATGTGACAGTCTGATTTAGACAGGAGCAGGTTTGTGTTCATCACAACACACGCACTACCTCCCGGATCTTTGGACCACATTTGTGAATCAGTTAATTCATTTTTATTGGCGAGCCATCTGAAGATTTCCGAATGTTGTAGATAATTGACTCCGATCCAGACTGACCAGAAACAAAATCTTAATTATAAATAGATTTTTGTGTAAGCCGAGAAATTATTTTACAAACAATATAATTTGCTTACTTGACTCAAAAGTAATGTTGATAAAAAATCAAAACTAATTTTCAATTTATGATTTATGTGAATTTAAAAAATCATGCAGAGGACGCAATCGCAGAGAAAGATTTAGATGGCATAAGCTAGCCTGAAAAACTTCAAAATATTATATAATAATTGAAATAATGTGTAAGCTTAAATTGAAACAAAATATTATGCAATACCAGTAATAGTAATGATGTTAATCTTACACTTAACAAAATATTTATATGATAAAATATCAGCAACAGCAAAGCTATTTAACCTTACACTGACCAGTTTGTTTGTCTCTCAATTCTTTAAATATGTTCTGCATCTGGCTGAATGTTTTAGGGGAAGTTAAAACTGCATCATTCTGTTTGCACTTTTCCTATAAATTATAGAAAATTTTTAAAATTTTAGCACAGTGAAAGTCTATTACAAAAAACTACATGGTAGTGCAAGCCCATGGTAACACAAGCCCATGGTAGTACAAGTCCATGGTAGTACAAGCCCATGATAGTACAAGCCAATTGTAGTAAAAGCCCATGATAGTACAACCCCATGGTAGTACAAGCCCGTGGTAGTACAAGGCCATGATAGTACAAGCCCATGGTAGTACAAGCCCATGATAGTACAAGCCCATGATAGTACAAGCTCATGGTAGTACAAACCCATAGTAGTACAAGCCCATGGTAGTACAAACCCATGATAGTACAAATCCATGGTAGTACAAGCCCATGGTAGTACAAGCCCATGGTAGTAGAAGCCCATGGTAGTATAAGCCCATGGTAGAACAAGCCTATGATAGTACAAGCCCATGATAGTACAAGCCCATGGTAGTACAAGCCCATGGTAGTACAAGCCCATGATAGTGCAAGCCCATCATAGTACAAGCCCATGATAGTACAAGTCCATTGTAGTACAAGCCCATGGTAGTACAAGCCCATGGTAGTACAAGCCCATGGTAGTACAAGCCCATGATAGTGCAAGCCCATGATAGTACACGCCCATGGTAGTACAAGCCCATGGTAGTACAAACCCATGGTAGTACAAGCCTATGATAGTACAAGTCCATGGTAGTACAAGCCTATGATAGTACAAGCCTATGGTAGTACAAGCCCATGGTAGTACAAGCCCATGGTAGTACAAGCCCATGGCAGTACAAACCAATGGTAGTACAAGTCTATGGTAGTACAAGCAAATGGTAGTACACGCCACTGGTAGTACAAGCCCATTGTAGTACAAGCCCATTATATTTTTAACATCCTTTTGTGCTAATCAACGAAGTAAATGTTCTCAACCAAAAGTCTTTTCATCGATTCGTATAATAATGATATTACCTCGGCCTCTTTATAGGTAGCCAAGTCTTCGAAGTATCTAAAACAGTACCCCTGAGATAATCCTGTGTCCGAGCCAGAGCAAACAGGTCTTCCCTTATCTGATGAAAGATTTGATGAATGAGAATCTTTAAATTGTTGTTTATAAACGCCTAAATATAATGTGTATACTTATTAACCAAATGCATATAGTAATTATATAAAAATTAATAATAATTATTCAGTTTTAAAAACATGCACATTCGTTGAAACATACCATAACTGTAATCATCAGAAATTTTTGAACCTGTCCGGAAATATGAGATTGTTAATTCATTTAAAGTTAAAGACAAGGAAAGTAAAACTAAGTTACATTACATAATAAAAGTAATGCCCTCACATTTCACCTTATACATAATGAATAGAGATAGACAGGAAATAAATGTTATCCAACGGAATAAGGAAAATTTAAAATGTACGAATCTTGATCAAACTTGGTAAATAAAACTTTGAAACCCAATATTAAAATACAATAGGGCATTAATCATTATTTCCATTACTTTGGGGCCATGGCCCCTTAATCATTTCTTCGTAAAAGTTAAAGGTTTTAAACGATCTTGACACATTTTCATTTATACATAAATTATGGTTAAGATTGAAAAAAATAGTTGTTTTAAACAGTACATCTTACACAGCTTGTGTCCTTAATGTCGATATATTTAAATAAGCTATCGAACTATCATTTGTGTATACCCGATTGTTATTAAACTTTTTTATACATTGGATATGGTGTCAGGGTATGAGAATCACTGCGAATGATTGTGGGGAGATTGTTGTGAGCCAGTGTTGGAGTCGGGTCAAGGCGTTGTTGACGGGTATGAACTCCTATCACGGGAATAATGTCTAGTGATGTCTGAGTGAACTTCTGGTCACACGGGATATGTCAGGGACATGACCAGAGGACACGCCAGGGTCAGTTGAGACCAGTTGGGGGGTATATAAGAGAGTAGTCGAGACGAGTGCGGGGTGTGGCAGAAAGCTGTGTAGTTCGCACAGTGTTGTGCGGTCAGACCGGTCAGGATAGACCGGGGAGCTGCAGGGTTGCAGTAAAAGAGAGTTGAGTTTAACGTCGCCCAGAAGCGGTCGGGTCGGACCGAGGGCATGCTTGAGCATACAGCTGTTATATATAGATGTATTTTATGTCAAGGCAAGACAGCCAGTTGTACAGTTGTTTATAGTAGAATAAACATTGCATCGTTACACAGACTTGTGTCATCTCTTGTGTATGTTGTGTGTAGCGGAGAGCAAGGTACAATCCACCTAAACATAGAGACTTAACATATGGTATTCATGGATTGATCGTTCCCAAAATACTATCTACATAAAAACTTGATGGTCTAGAACAAATTATTATTAGTTATTAATAAGTAAGCATTGAACTGTTAATGTCAATCCCTTCGGGGCCGGGGCCCTAAACCACTTTGATTTTTGTTTTGGTAAACTTTAAAGACTTTTTTCTATTTTACTTTACACTATATTGAAAAATATGGAGATATATATTCGTTAGGATCCAGATTTGAATGTTCAAACTAGCATATTGCAGCTCTTAGGCTATGGGTCCCTTAATATCGTTTTTTTCTATTATGAGCTAAATAAATATTATTTCAAACGTTGGCTACCGGCGCCAGGCTTTGACATGAGATTGTGGAACGTTGTTGAATACATTTGCTGCATTGAGTTCTGTCAAAATATTTTTGTTGTTGTAAATAAAACTTATATGGGGGTTTGGGGGGGGGGAATAACACTTCTTTTGTAGATATTGTAAGGAATTTAGGTTAACTTGAATTGACCGCCAGGAGCTGAGATCAAAGACTGACCGCCAGGAGCTGAGATCAAAGACTGACCGCCAGGAGCTGAGATCAAACACTGACCGCCAGGAGCTGAGATCAAAGACTGACCGCCAGGAGCTGAGATCAAAGACTGACCGCCAGGAGCTGAGATCAAAGACTGACCGCCAGGAGCTGAGATCAAAGACTGACCGCCAGGAGCTGAGATCAAAGACTGACCGCCAGGAGCTGAGATCAAAGACTGACCGCCAGGAGCTGAGATCAAAGACTGACCGCCAGGAGCTGAGATCAAAGACTGACCGCCAGGAGCTGAGATCAAAGACTGACCGCCAGGAGCGGATATCAAAGACTGACCGATAGGAGCTGAGATCAAAGACTGACTGCCAGGAGCTGAGATCAAAGACTGACCGCCAGGAGCGGAGATCAAAGACTGACTGCCACTAGCGCGGAGCTGAGCGCGGGCCTTTAGATCTAGGGCGGTAAGAGGGTCTTGAGACAAGACAGTGACATGAAACGGAAGCCGACTTCTAACACATGAATGCGAGTCCGTGGGACTGGACGTGCAAAATGTGACGTTCTGGCACAAAATTTTATCTCGCTTGAATTGGGAAAGCAAAGAGGTAGCGGAGCGAGAAGACTGGAGGTGTTAAATGCCCCAGGTTAGATAGGATGACCAAACGCGCAGGTGGTCTTGGTGGGAGTAGTTATGTGGTGGGGACGGTTATGTCAAACCGGCCCTACCCCCGTCTAAATACGGGTGGTTCCAGATGATTGACAGATTACTTCGGACAATGGAATTTTGGGGGCGGAGACTGAAAGGTATTAGAGAGGACGCAAGGGTGAGAACGTGGGAGGAAGGAGGAACGAGACACTAGGCGGCGAGCCAGGCTAGGGAAAAGAGTAAATGGTAGACTTTAGATGATAGACAGAGATAGTAGAATTGACTTAGGACAGTTTGTCTTTACTTATGTAAAGCTAGATTACAGTGTATGTTATAGTTCATGAGTGAAGCAATAAATTAATCATAAGTGTTCATGCAGTCTTGGAGTTTGGTGTTTGATTATGAGAAGACAAGTGTGACAGTAATATAAGAAGAATTGAGTGAAAGCAGAGAGAGTTAGTCACACACGAGGAACGAGGTTCAATATATAGATAGATGCATTTAACGATAATAGTAGGTAAAATATTTTTATATATAATGCAAGAATTTGGGAGTATAAGACGATAGATTAACAATTGATTTGTTTCCATGTATTGAAGATATCATCAATAACTAATCTCAATCAATACTTACAAGGTTCAATGACAATGGAGATGGAGGCCGAAGCAGTAACTTCAGATGTACTGTCCCGGATATCTGCCTTACAACTGTATATCCCCAAGTGCTTGCATTTCGTGACTGGTATGTGAAAAGTCAGTGACGTATTCTTGCTAACCATTAACACATTATCATTTAATGTCAAGGTCAGTCTTTCCATGAATCTTGCGCGATTTTCGTATGTCATATGGCATCGTATATCAAGATTTGCTCCCTTTTCTTGATGGACAACTTTATTTTTGGAAATTTCTGTGTTGTTGACGTTCATTGAAAGGTAACCTTTAATTAATTTTAAAACATTTTGAGTTGTATTTTTATTTTTAAAAAGTAATGCAAAACATGACAGTTTATTTTCTAGAATGTCTATGGGAAATGCAAATGATTTTGTTAAAGTTTATTTTCTTCAATTAAAAACAAAAACAATTGGGAAAATTTTTATTAACAAACTTGTAGCCACTTAATATCCAACTAAAAAGAAATTCTCACAACGATACAGACATCTTTTATAACCCTTATTAATATATAATTATTTCATAACCCTAACATTCCATTTGTTACATTAAAAAGTTTGCAAACCTTTCAACCATTTCTAACCTTAATTTTTACGTAAATAATCCATCACAACCAATTCAGAAATACTTGAGCCATTTCTATTTCTATCGAGCAAACATATTCTCCAATTCTCCATAACGCTAAACTCCTCTAAAGTCCTACAAGTATTCCTAATATTTAGCGATGCACACATTCCCCAGTCGTTTCAAATCTTATCCACGGCACATACTCTCCTGGTCATACTCCCATGGTCATACTCCCCTGGTCATACTCCCCTGGTCATACTCCCCTGGTCATACTCCCCTGGTCATACTCTCCTGGTCAAACTCCCCTGGTCATACTCTCCTGGTCATACTCCCCTGGTCATACTCCCCCGGTCATACTCCCCTTGTCATACTCCCCTGGTCATACTCCCCTGGTCATACTCTCCTGGTCATACTCCCCTGGCCATACTCCCCTGGTCATACTCCCCGGGCCATACTCCCCTGGTCTTACACCCCTGGTCATACTCCCCTGGTCATACTCCCCTGGCCATACTCCCCTGGTCATACTCCCCTTGTCATTTTAGCCTAACCATTCAACAAATCCTGAAAATATTTCTAAAACTAAACTTATAAACAATTGCACCAAACCAAAGCTATTATAATCAAAGTAAACCTTTCATAACATTTAAACTTTTAGGAAATTCTTATTTCCCCTACTAATCACTGTGACAAAATTTATGGAGTAACAATTTGATGCTACACCGCCCCCCCATGAGAACACACAAGGAAAGTAACTCTTATCATTTTCCGGACGCATGTGCCCAGTGGAGCTAACCGATTATGCATTCGAAAGTGGGAATAACGCAAGGAGGCCGGTCATGTGATCGTTAAATGACATTAAGATCCAATCGGAACTAATTGAATTTGGCGCCACATTTGCCGTATATAAGGTTAAGCAAGTCCAGACCCGATCTCTTTATCTACCAAGTGCGTGCAAAGAAAACATCGATTTGTGCCATTCCAGTACGGACAGGATAGTTATTTCATTCGGACGGAGAGAGCCGGTAATTCTATTACCAGAGTCTAAATCTGGTTCCTGGTGCACCCAGTGAGCCCAGCGAGCTACCCCGACCGACAACACAAGCAAGGGGCATCCCGACCCTGACCGACAACACAGGTAAGGGGCATCCCTACCCCGACCGACAACACAGGCAAGGGGCATCCCTACCCCCAACCGACAACACAGGCAAGGGGCATCCCTACCCCGACCGACAACACAGGCAAGGGGCATCCCTACCCCCACCGACAACACAGGCAAGGGTCATCCCTACCCAGACCGACAACACAGGCAAGGGGCATCCCTACCCCGACCGACAACACAGGCAAGGGGCATCCCGACCCCGACCGACAACACAGGCAAGGGGCATCCCGACCCCGACCGACAACACAGGCAAGGGGCATCTTGACCCCGACCTAACACCAGAAGCAATTGTTGTTACGTGAAACAAGGCTTAGGCAAGTCAAGGACGAGTTCACCCCTTGGTTGTCTCTGGTCCACCAGCATCAAGGCAAGTCAAGGACAAGTTCACCCCTTGGTTGTCTCTGGTCCACCAGCATCAAGGCAAGTCAAGGACGAGTTCACCCCTTGGTTGTCTCTGGTCCACCAGCATCAAGGCAAGTCAAGGACGAGTTCACCCCTTGGTTGTCTCTGGTCCACCAGCATCAAGGCAAGTCAGGGACGAGTTCACCCCTTGGTTGTCTCTGGTCCACCAGCATCAAGGCAAGTCAAGGACGAGTTCACCCCCCGACTTTCTCTGATCTACACAGCAGTGGTTTAACCACCACCATCCAGTTGTGTACATACCCGCACACAACTGAAGCCAATTTTCCATTGTGCGGATTGAAGCCGGCCTGCCACGAACAACCCTGTGCTCGCCGATGCCAGCCTGACTCCCTGTGTCAGCCGAGGTCGTCTGGATAATAGACGAATTATTTACATCCTCCGCCAGGAGAATAGTAGCAGTACCTAGCGGTGCCCAGCCTGGATAGGACTGATTCCGGTCGAACACACCCGAGTGACCTACTTGGTCAAGCGTCCCCAGTGGACCAACACCGCAGGCAGAAGTTGGGGCACAGCTCACAACAAGACAGCAATTCGACACACCCGCCAGCGGGAGGGAATTGTGCACCATTGCACAGCTGGACCCCAAGGACCATAACATTTAAGTATTGCACCAGTGAACATTGAGTTAAGAGGCAAACATACCTGATGATGATATTGCTGTCTTAAAAGGGACCATTGATGGGATCGCTTAAATCTTTAAGTACTTTTATTTGTGATAATTTATTTGAAACTCTACTGTATAAAGTGTAATTAAAGTTCATTAATTTAATTTACACTACACTCGTTTATTATACATCAAATATGTTGAGATCAATTAAGTATGTCCTTGTGTGCATTCAGATAGATCATTGTTATTACCCATAAAATACCCGTAGCCATATATATTAAGCATCGTTATCGCCACAAGGGTATAACATAACTTCCAGCAAGGCACTTATCTTATTTATAATCATGAGACCCATACACCACATGGTAGGAGATTCATGTTAGAATTATAAGACCCATACACCACATGGTAGGAGATTCATGTTAGAATTATAAGACCCATACACCACATGGTAGGAGATTCATGTTAGAATTATAAGACCCATACACCACATGGTAGGAGATTCATGTTAGAATTATAAGACCGTTACATCACATGGTCGAAGCATTATAACTTTACTCGACCAACCTTTCTTTTTTCGCTCTACATTTTTATTTATCTTTTAAAACTTCTATCACGCTTATGTATTCTCTTGATGGTTATCTCGACTTGCACCTACACATCACCATTCTACTTTACTTACGCATTTCTTTTTGGTAATATTCGTTTGATGAGAAATGCCTTGAACAAAAAAGCTTACGTTATTTTATTGCAAATTTTGCGCTCACCCATACAGTTTTTTGTAATTTGTTTTTTACGTAGCATCATTGTATTTCTACATTAGTATAATTTAAAAAAAAACAACATTTTGTTCTTACCATAGAGCAAGTTCATGCAGAGGACACTATTTATAATATTACAAGGGACATCATCCAGTCTTCCATTTGTATTTAGTTGAACGCATTGTTCCCCATCATCTGTATTGTTTGGTTCTCCTTTGTTCCAGAAAGGGGAATCTCTCTTAAGTTCGCTATTGTCAGCCGACCAATAGAAACGTCCTTTCTTACCAATAGCTCCTAACCAGAATATGGTTGGTGATTCTATCCACAATGAAGATACACATTGAAATTATAATCGTACCTGTAAAATTTAGTGTGTTCACAATTGCATTTATAACTGAAAAATGGGATATTATTTTATATAAATAATTGATATTTTGATATGTAGAAATACTTGTCGTTTTTATGAACACATCAAAGCCCCGTAGTCTCGACTGAAAACCAAACACAATTTTTGCCTCAATACTGAAATTGATGATAACACACAAGTTTGTGCTACATGAAATAATACGGATGTAAAGTGACCAATTGTGGACTCGACACATAAAAGTTCGGTTACAAAAATATGAAATACAAATTTTTTAAAAAAGGGAATAGAAATAACAGATGAAAAATTGCTAAATTGAAAGAGAGAATGGTACTGTTCCCTCCAAAACATGCGTAGGTAAGTTTATCATGGTCCAGATAAATATTATATACTTTATATATATATATACTAGCAAAATACCCGCGCTTTGCTGCGGTAAATTAGGATTTCAGTAAGCATTGAGAACCCGCGTAACACAAATTCAAAACACAAATTGATTTCAAAATGGATCATGATGGATATAATACATATATTAACTTCACCGTCTTGTCTGTCTGTCTGTTGTAGTCCCGCAGAAAAACAAAAACGAAAAGTAAAAAAATGACACACTTCCCGTGATCCTATCGAGCTGATTATTTTAATCTTTCTCCGTCTGCTACCATTGCGGGGGGTACTCAACAACCGCCCAAAGTTTCATGCTTCCACCTACACGGGAAATAGGAGAATTAGTGATTTTGCAGTTTTTATATAGCTCATAGAAGAAAAAAAATTACATTTCGGTCCCCGGCCCCCGTTATGTGATAATTTATATAATTGTTCCACCTGTTACCATCGCGGAATGTTATCCAACAACTACCCAAAGTTTCATGCTTCTACCTTCTCGGGAAATAGGACAATAAGGGATTTTTAATTTTTATAAAGCCAGAATAAGGGAAAAAACGTTTTTGGGCCCCCGGCCCCCATGAGTGTGAATTTCAAAATTCTTTTACACCTGTTACCATTGCGGAAGTGTACTTAACAACTCTCCAAAGTTTCATGCTGCTACCAACACGAGAAATTGGAGAATTAGTGATGAGTCAGTTTTTTATATAAGAAGAAAACTACATTTTGGCCCCCGGCCCCCAGTAAGTGATAATTTAGATAGTTTTTTAACCTGTTACCATCGCAGAATGTTACTTAAAAACTACTCAAAGTTTCATGCTACTTCCTACACAGGAATTAGGAGAATTAGTGATTTTCAGTTTTTATATAACTCATATAAGGAAAAAACTACATTTTGGCCCCTGGGCCCCAGTAAGTGAAATTTTGAATATTTTTTCGCCTGTTACCATCGCGGAAGTGTACTCAACAACTTCCCAAAGTTTCATGCTTCTACCTACGCGTTAAATCCGAGATTAGTGATGAGTCTTTTTTAATAAAAGAAGAAACTACATTTGGGCCCCCGGACCCCATTAAGTGATAATTTAAATATTGTTTTTACCTGTTACCATCGTGGAAGTGTACTTAACAACTACTCCAAGTTTCATGCTTCTACCTACACGGGAAATAGGAGAATTTGTGATTTTTAGTTTTTGTATACATTTGGGCCCCCAGACCCCATTAAGTGTTATTTTAAATATGTTTTTCGCTTGTTACCATCGCGGAAGTGTGCTTATCAACTAACTAGTGTTTCATGCTTCTACCTACACGGGAAATAGGAGAATTAGTGATTATTAGTTTTTATAAAGCTCATATAAGGAAAAAACTTCATTTGGGCCCCCGGCCCCCAGGAAGTGATAATTTAATTTTTTTTTCTCCCGTCGCTATCGCTGGTTTTTACTCAACAACTTCCCAAAGTTTCATGCTTTTGCCTACTCGAGAAATGAGAAAATTAGTGATTTCATATTCTATATAGTCCATATAAGGAGAAAAAAAAGCGTTTTTGGGCCCTGGGCCCCCAACAGTGTGAATTTTAAAATTCTTATTCGCCAATTATCGTTGAGAGAGTGTACTCAGCAAGTTCCCAAAGTTTCATGCTAATACCTACACGGGAAGTTGGAGAATTAGTGATGAGTCAGTTTTTTTATATAAGAAAAAAACTACATTTGGGCCCCCGGACCACATTAAGTGTTATTTTAAATATTGTTTTCGCTTGTTACCATCGCGGAAGTGTGCTTATCAACTACCTAGTGTTTCATGCTTCTACCTACACGGGAAATATGAGCATTTGTGATTTTCAGTTTTTATATAGCTCATATAAGGAAAGAACTTCATTTGGGCCCCCGGCCCCCAGGAAGTGATAATTTAATTTTATTTCGCCTGTTACCATTTCGGGTTTGTCCTCAACAACTTCTAAAAGTTTCATGCTTCTGCCTACTCGGGAAATAGGAGAATTTGTGATTTTCAAATTTTAAATAGGCCATATTAGGAAAAAAACGTTTTTGGGCCCCCAGCCCCCATGAGTGTAAAATTGTAAAATTCTTTTACGCCAGTTTTCGTCTCGAGAGGCTACACAACAACTTCCCAAAGTTTCATGCTTCTACCTACACGGGAAGTTGGAGAATTAGTGATGAGTCATTTTTTTTATATAAGAAAAAAACTACATTTGGGCCCCCGGCCCCCATTCAGTGATAATTTAAATATATTTTTGGCTTGTTACCTTCGCGGAAGTGAACTTAACAACCACCCCAAGTTTCATGCTTCTATCTACACGGGAAATAGGAGAATTAGTGATTTTTAGTTTTTATATAGCGCATATAAGGAAAAAACTTCATTTGGGCCCCCGGCCCCCAGGAAGTGATAATTTAAATGTTTTTGCTCCCGTTACCATCGCGGGGTTGTACTCAACAATTTTATATAGGCCATATAAGGAAAAAAAACGTTTTTGGGCCCCCGGCCCCAATGAGTGTAATTTTAAAAATTCTTTTACTCCAATTTTCGTCGCGAGAGGCTACTCGACAACTTCCCAAAGTTTCATGCTTCTACCTACACGGGAAGTTGGAGAATTAGTGATGAATCAGTGAGTCAGTGAGTGAGGGCTTTGCCTTTTATTAGTATATATATATATATATATATATATATATTATATATATATATATATATATATATATTATATATATATATATATATATCTTTCTCTCTCTCTCTCTCTCTCTCTCTCTCTCTCTATATATATATATATATATATATATATATATATATATATATATATATATATATATATATACAGTGCTTTTTTGTAAAAAATAGGTGCCGGTGATGAATTGCCTAACTTTTAACTACCAGTTGGCACCTCGATGCAAGCTAAATCACAACTGCAAAGATACTAAATGTCAATTTTAACAAATAAATAATATAATAAATTAATAATACACGTTAAAAGTTAAAATACAAGAAAACTAATAATTTTTTCCCACATTGAAAAAGGTGCTGGTACGCCGTACCGGTGCGTACCTGCATTAAAAAAGCACTGTATATATATATAAAACTATATAATTTGCAATTGTCACGCAAGTCAGTCAGTCTGTCCTGACGCTACTAACTTTAGAAAGCAGGGAAAACCAAATTACTGCACCAAAGCATAAAAAGGTGTGCAAATTAAATATGCACAGTAAAAAAAAATAATTATATGACGTCATTGTTTTCGCTCATATTTTAATTTTGGAAAAGGTAACATTTTAAAAAGAAAACTAGATGATGGTTAATTATTTTAAAAAAAGGAAAGGGGCGCCGCAGGCGCCCTGCAACCCCTATTATAAAATACTTTGTGTACATTTCAGAAAGTTTAATATTTCGTATTTATCAAACAAGGACAAGTTAGTTGGGCTTTTGAAAAAGGTCGGCACCGTAGGCGCCCTAAACAAAGTTCATTTTTTATAAAATAAATAGATTTCAGCTGAAAACTTCCTTCATTTTTTACGGGTTTACGCTAGTATATAAATAAATAAATAAATAAATAAATATATATATATATATATATATATATATATAATATATATATATATATATATATATATATATATATATAATATATATATATATATATATAATATATATATATATATATATATATATATACACTTATATATATAAATACAAACTTAAATTGATTACATGTGTAGCTTCTGTTTTTCATCTGAGATTTGTTTAGTGTTCAAAAACATGTACATAGAAGACAGTTTGGTGGATAAAAACTTTACTTTAAATATTCACTCTCTTTGTAGCTGATCTAAAATATTCAAGAAAAATGTTTTCCTTTATAATTCTAGTTAGAATTACTTAATATTTAGTTGATTTACTTATTAAACTCGAAGATTGTATACCTAAATTGTTAGAGTTATATGTAAAATGTCCTCCTATTCAAGTAATAATAAAGAAAGATCTCATTAGTAAATAAAACATGGCTTTAGGTGATTCATTTTGTTGATGATTATTTATGTTCATGAAGGAATTATAAGAAAAATAAACATCATTTTTCATAAATTTTATTTTTTAATTTTATTATTTTTCTAACGAATTACTGTAGCAAGTTTATGTATTGGTTACAAGTTTCTGCAGTTACAAACAAGTTTCTATCGTTTTTATAATCACGTATTTGTTAAAATTTTCTGTATTTGTCACATGTTTCTGTATTTGTCACATGTTTCTGTATTTATCACATGTTTCTGTATTTATCACATGTTTCTGTATTTGTCACATGTTTCTGTATTTGTCACATGTTTCTGTATGTGTCACATGTTTCTGTATGTGTCACATGTTTCTGTATGTGTCACATGTTTCTGTATGTGTCACATGTTTCTGTATTTGTCACATGTTTCTGCATTTGTCACATGTTTCTGTATTTGTCGCATGTTTCTGTACTTTTTACAAAAAATCTTTATAATACCCCGCCCCCCCCCAATTGATTTTAATTATTGCACCCTATCTATGTATATTATACAAATGATCGCACTCTAGTTTCATCCGTCCAATAAAATGTTATTTTTTAAAAAGTAAAATTAACCTTAATGATATCAGTTAAATAAATACAATTTAATGACGAAGACCTTTAGTAAAATTGAAAATTAATGTTATCTTTCTTACCAAATATTTCTTTAGCTATCTTTGCGAGCTCGTCAAGCTGTGATGTTGAATACATGCGTGCAAGTAAAATTCCGTCTCTCTCACACTTTGTCTGATGCAATGAACAGAAAAAGAAGATTATTAATTTGTTACTTTTGAAAGTGAGATTAGAGCATTAACACAAAGAGCATAAGAAACAAAGCTACTGAACCAACGATTTCAATTTTTCTACACAAAACCAGAGCTTTTTCTTGTCAATGTCTTTCTTATGTAGCAACAATTTGTTTATTTGGTAAAACTGTTATAGTGTAAATAGATAACAAAACCAGATGTTAATCGGTAGCCATAAATGCTTGTGCCAGTGTTGCTGTATAAATCCCCTGCATAAAGATCAATCATCAATATTCATAATTCCCGCCGTATGTATGTATGGAATAATGCTGTTAGTTGGCGCTGCGATCGATTTATTCAATAGTGCGCACCAAATTACTGCACCAAAAATAACACTTTCGAACGTTCCGCATATAATTGTTCAATATGATAATAAATGAATCAAATAAAGATAGATAAAATAAATGAAAGTTCTGTATTACGTTATTTTTTAATCTGATGTGTATTTATTTTGAAAACTTCTGTCATTTTTGACGGGTGATACGCCGCGGGTCTCTCCCGAGTTCCTTTTTTTCATTCACTCGCAGTCGTTTGCCCAAACCCACCCCATTTTGACAACTGTGTCTTTCAGGAAGTCTTCACCCGATACTAAATCATTAGCGGCGTATGCTACGTCGCGGGTCAGCTAGTAATAGTAATAATAGACAAAAATTATTGTTGTTATGATAACACATGTTTACTTAAATATTATTTACTTCAACATCTTTGTCTTACATTACATTAAAAAAAATATTTCTGCGCAATTAGCCACCCCTTAATATGTGTCTCTCGGAGGATAATTTTCCGATATCCCCTCAAATTGTTACGCCACTGTCTGAGCTTATGTTTGTTGAATTTCCGATAACCATACACAATAGCTAGTAATCAGATTGAAATATATTTTTGGAGACAAAAACTTTCGATAAAACCCTTACTTATAATTTAATATAACTATGGGCGGTGTTATTTTAACCATGGACACTTTATTTTAAATCCGTCTCCCAGGAGATTATGTTGTAAAATAAAATGTCCGGGGGATACTTTATTTTGGGGAATATTTTACTTCCTGACGCCGGTTGGTAGTTAGGATTCACATGCAATCAGTATCACGGATAACAACGTAATTTATGTCTCTTGGCAGCCTCGATCTCACTTCGTTGCCGTAGAAACGAAATTAAAACTATTTTGTCAAAGGAAAGTTTATTCAAATATGTGATATGTTTCTATAAACGTATCATGTTCATGTTAGTCAAATACTTTCATATACATATCTTCTGATCATGCAGGTCTGTTTTTCTTATAACAATGTCATATTAATGTAACAACGTAGTTTTCATATAATGTTGTCGTGAACATATACATATGAAATGTTCATATGAAGCTTCTAGTTTATACAACAAAGACATTTTCTTATAACGATGCAATTTTTATATCACCCTTCTAGTTTATACAACAAAGACATTTTCTTATAACGATGCAATGTTTATATCAACCTTCTAGTTTATTCAACAAAGACATTTTCTTATAACGATGCAATGTTTATATCACCCTTCTAGTATATACAACAAAGACAATTTCTTATAACGATGCAATGTTTATATCACCCTTCTAGTTTATTCCACAAAGACATTTTGTTATAACGATGCAATGTTTATATCAACCTTCTAGTTCATTCGAAAAATAGAAAGTCTTATAACGATAGCAAAGTTTATTTATGGATTTCGTTTTATAGAAGGTTGTGGTGTGCGTCTAGTCTGACATGTTTTTAGTTGTTATTCTCTGTATTTCGATGGCCAATACAAGTTAGATAACTACAACCTGGGCTGTACAAACATGTTCAATATCTACTGACAAAACAATGCACTCCAAGTCCAAATCTTCCTAAACATAGTTACACACACAACATTTTATATACATGTTCAGAAATGGACTCATCACCGTCGTAGGGGTTCCATAAATGACGTCACGCAATTGGGGGCGAGGGGGTTCACGCATTTGTGACAATGTGTGACGAGGGGAGAGGGTGTTGAAGAAATATGACGGCACATCAAAAACACGCAACTTTACATTAAAGTTGAACTTTAAATATTTGATTGATTGTAATTTATTCAATGACGTTTTCAATGGCTTCACACGTGTTACAATTTTAAAGTGCAGAATCACACTAAATATACATACTTAAATGACAAAAAGGTAATTTGCAACATTCTAATTTCAAATAGAAAATATGGCTTTTAGGGGGGGGGGTTGTCAAAAGCTTTGTGACGTCATATTGGAGGGGGGGGGGCTAAGATTTTGTGACGAAGGGTGGCGCTACAAATCGGCAAAATCGCGAGAGGACATTTAGGTATGGCCTAATGCACTGTTAATTTGATCAGTGAGATCAGAGCACCTGAAAGTTTGTCCGCCGTTACAGGTGTCCTTAGCGAAACAAGAATCAATGATGAAGATTCTGATTCTTATTCAATTCATTAAATTGTAAAAATATTATTTGACATATTCATCTACCTATCTATCTTCATATATATAAAATCTAATATATAAAGCTCATTTGTTTGTATGTTTCACTTTTCGACTTTCTGTTAGACAATCACGGAAAAACCAAATGACGGACGGGGACCAAATTTGGCAGGACGGTTCCTTTTATCCTGAAGGTGGTTTTAAGTTAGTTTTTGTAATTGTCCCTTTTGCCCGAATGCCGTAAATTAAATAATCAGAAAATGCAGAGACAAATAATAAAAAATTTAACCTCATTTCTGTATTGAACAAATTTACGCGGACGTTCAAATGCCGTTCAAAGCGAGTTACTTTTGGTGACGTTTTTTTTCCCCAATACTTTATTTTCAGCGGTGCGCATTCAAAAAATATTATAATGTCTAATTACGGTGCGCACATTTTTCGTGTACGCTTCATAATTTAAGCTGTGAAGTACAAAGAATTGTCATTTTCTTTACTGTTACTTTCTATATATTAGATAGACACGTAAACATATTTGATTACAACTGCCACAGGATGCTTTAGATTTAATTGTTTACAAGTTTAAATTTAATTGCGAATTTCTTTTAATTATTTTCTGTTCCATAACTCGACATTTAATAAAAACCTATTTATGTAATAATTTGTGTCAGTATTTTTTTCCAGGCTTCATTTTTAGCGGTGCGCGTTCTAAAATCTTTTATCGCCTCATTACTATGCGCACATTTGCGTGTACGCATCTTAAATTTAGCTGTGTCCTATTAATATAACATTTATATTTTGTTTGTCTTTTACATAAACTATTGTTTTTTACATAACCTATATACTTATACTATTTAAACTTAGGCTACCGGACCTATTAACATAAGTAGACTAAACTAAATAAAGTGATCCTGAAAACGCTTAATTATTTTGTATTGCGAATTGAATATGTTATGGTCATTCCTTTGATGATGGATTAACATAGGCCATTTTTAAAATCAATTATTGTCATGGTTTCACATCCGTTTTCAACATAAAATTAATTTGCTTTGTTTGTTTTTTTTAAATTAGGAATATAGCCTAATTTCTTTATTTATATTTATTATCTTTATCTCATAGACGCTGTTGCAAATATTGTATTAATTACAATTGTGTTTCGATGCAGTGTCGTAAATATATAAGAGCTTTTTTTAGTGACGACAGTGACAGAGATCTTTTGGAAACATGTCAACAAAGAAGTGTCCTTTTTTAATGGATACAAACAAACAAACATAAAAATATCAACTGAGCTTTATATATTACATATGCGTTTAAATTATTTTAATTTTAATTATTTTCACGATGCATTGTGTTAATATTTTACATGCAATGAATAAAATTGGGATTAAAAAAAAATTAATTCACAACTCGACATTTAATTAAAAACCATAGATGTAGCGAGTTTATTTTATGTTGAAAGTGATGGCCTTTGTCAAATAAACGTACACTTTAAAACTGTTTACTTAAGCTTTATATACACTATATATTATAAACTTTCGCTACCGAACATATTAACAAAGCTTGACTAAATTTAATGAAGTGATCCTGAAAACGCTTAAATAATATGAATTGCGAATTTAATATGTTTTTATGTTCATTCCTTTGTGTTCAGAATAGCATAGGCCATTTCTAAAATTGCCTTTAATCATTTTTAAGATGCACTCATTAACAGACGGTTGAATCTTTTTTTTTCATTTTATTTTATTTTTCAGATATAAAATATGGTATGTGTGTGTGCATTGAATATAATTTACAAAATATGATGCCTTATCCGAAATAGGGAACACAAAAAAAGATTCATTTTTGAAATTATACACATTGCTTATAAACCGTAAATATAAATCGTAAAATATAGAGACATAAAAAATGTTGAATAGTATTTCCCTGTACACACACTTATGAATACGTCAAAAGGAGTAGTTTTTTTGGTCCAGTACATTTACTTTATAACCAGACTTTATTTTATGCGGCCAGCTTTCTATATTGTCTAAATAGGGTGTGCACATTTTTTATATCATTTTAATACGACCGGTTTTTTTTAAAAAATTATTTTAGAAAGCACATTTATAATTTTGTTTATTTGCGCTATGAGTCACTTAGCTTTTGCCTTTTAAAGGGATAATGCCACATGTTCTTTATCTCATAGACGTGGTTACAAATATTATATAGCTTACAATTGTGATAAGATGCAGTTTCGTAATTATATATTAAATTTTTGAGTGACGAGGGGGGTAGAGCTCTTTCGGAAAACCTGTAAGTTATGTTAATTTTGTACAAGTGGTAATAAAATTGTAAATTTAGTTATTATGGTCTGCAAGAATCTTTATTTAATAAATCATATCTTTTAAATAGTAAGGTTATGTTAAAAGGCACTGCATTAAGTGAAAACAAGTCACGCGGAAAATGGCATATCTTTGCTTCTCATACGATTTTATCTAAATAGATGATTCTAAAATTTAACTTGGCAAATAAAAATTGTAATAACCAGCAACTAATACTTGGATAAAGGGTCAGCACACTCCTGCTACAAGTGCGGGTATTTTTCTAGTATATATATATATATATATATATATATATATATATATATATATATATATATATATATATATCTAATATATAAAGCTCAAATGTTTGTATGTTTGTATGTTTGTATGTTTGTATGTTTCACTTTTCGACTTTCTGTTAGACAATCACGGAAAAACCAAATGACGGACGGGGACCAAATTTGGCAGGACGGTTCCTTTTACCCTGAAGGTGGTTTTAAGTTAGTTTTTGTAATTGTCCCTTTTGCCCGAATGCCGTAAATTAAAAAATCAGAAAATGCAGAGACAAAGAATAAAAAAATTAACCTCATTTCTGTATTGAACAAATTTACGCGGACGTTCAAATGCCATTCAAAGCGAGTTACTTTTGGTGACGTTTTTTTCCCCAATGCCAATACTTTATTTTCAGCCGATGCGCATTTGAAAAAAATATTATAATGTCTAATTACGGTGCGCACATTTTCGTGTACGCTTCATAATTTGAGCTGTGTAGTACAAATAATTGTCGTTTTCTTTACTGTTACTTTCTATATATTAGATAGACACGTAAACATATTTAATTACAACTGCCCTACGATGCATAAGATTAAATTGTTTACACGTTTAAATTTAATTGCGAATTTGTTTTAATTATTTTCTGTTCCATAACTCGACATTTAATGAAAAACCTAATTATGTAATAATTGTGTCAGTATTTTTTTCAAGGCTTCATTTTTAGCGGTGCACGTTTTAAAATCTTTTATCGCCTGATTACTGTGCGCACATTTTCGTGTACGCATCTTAAATTTAGCTGTGTCCTATTAATATAACATTTATATTTTGTTTGTCTTTTACATAAGCTGTTGTCTTTTACATAACCTATACACTCATACTATTTAAACTTAGGCTACCGACTTATTAACATAAGTAGATTAAACTAAATAAAGTGATCCTGAAAAAGCTTAATTATTTTGTATTGCGAATTGAATATGTTATGTCCATTCCTTTGATGATGAATTACAATAGTCCATTTTTAAAATCGAGTATTGTGATGGTTTCACATGCATTTTTGACATAAAATTGATTTTAAAATTAGGAATATAGCCTAATTTTTTTTATTTATCTTTATTATCTTTATCTCATAGACGCTGTTGCAAATATTGTATTAATTACAATTTTGTTACATTGCAGTGTCGTAAATATATAAGAGCTTTTTAGTGACGACAGTGGCAGAGATCTTTTGGACAAATGTCAACAAAGCAGTGGCCTTTTTTTAATGGATACAAACAAACAAACATAAAAATATCAACTGAGCTTTATATATTACATATGCGTTTAAATTATTTTATTTCAATTATTTTCACGATGCATTGTATTAATATTTTACATGCAATGAATAAAATTGGGATTTTTTAAAATTTAATTCATAACTCGACATTTAATTTAAAAACCATAGATGTAGCGAGTTTATTTTATGTTGAAGGTGATGGCCTATGTCAAATAAACGTACACTTTAAAACTGTTTACTTAAGCTTAATATACACTATACATTATAAACTTTCACTACCGAACGTATTAACAAAAGTTGACTAAATTTAATGAAGTGATCCTGAAAACGCTTAATTAATATGAATTGCGAATTGAATATGTTTTTATGTTTATGCCTCTGTATTCAGAATAGCATAGGACATTTCTAAAATTGTCTTTTAATTATTTTTAAGATGCACATAGTAACAGACGTTTGAATCTTCTTTTTTAATGTATTTTTTTTCAGATATAAAATCTGGTGTGTGTGTGTGCATTGAATATAATTTACAAAATGTGATGCCTTATCCGAAATAGGGAACAAAAAAAAAGATTCCTTTTTGAAATTATACACATTGCTTATAAACCGTAAATATAAATCGTAAAATATAGAGACATAAAAATGTTCAATATTATTTCCCTGTTTAGACGATTACGAATACGTCAAAATGAAGAGTTATTTTGGTCCAGTACATTTACTTTATAACAAGACTTTCCTTTATGCGGCCAGCTTTCTATATGTCTAAATATGGTGTGCACATTTTTTTATATCATTTTAATACGACCGTTTTTAAAAAAAATAGTATTTTAGAAAGTACATTTATAATTTTGTTTATTTGCCCTATGAGTCACTTAGCTTTTGCCTTTTAAAGGGATAGTGCCACATGTTCTTTATCTCATAGACGTGGTTACAAATATATAACTTACAATTGTGATACGATGCAGTTTCGTAATTATATATTAAATTTTTGAGTGACGAGGGTGGTAGAGCTCTTTCGGAAAACATATAAGTTATGTTAATTTGGTACAAGTGGGAATGAAATTGTAAATTTAGTTATTATGGTCGGCAAGAATCATTATTTAATAAGTCATATCTTTTGAATAGTAAGGTTATGTTAAAAGGCACTGCATTAAGTGAAAACAACTCACGCGGTAAAATGGCATATCTCTGTTTCTCACAAGATTTTAACTAAATAGTTGAATCTGAAATTTAACTTGGCAAAAAAAAATTGTAATAACCATCACCTAATACTTGGATAAAGGGTTAGCACACTTCCGCTACAAAGTGTGGGTATTTTTCAAGAATATATATATATATATATATATATAAATATTTAAATATGTTTGTGTGTGTATGAATGTCCTTTATAGCTGTCTAAACCATTCACCCGATCATAATGAAACTTTTCAAGACTGTTGAGTATGCTCCGGGGATGGTAACTATCACTTTTTTCAAAATTTAACACTCATGGGGCGCCGGGGGCCCATATCGTCATGTTTTGCTTATACGAGCTATATAAAAATTAGTTTAGGCTTTAGCTACTGTGTAAATTATTGGATCTTAACCAAAATGTGTATATGACAACTTGATAGCCAATATTAAAATACTATAGGGCACTAAACTGCTAATATTCATTCCTTTGGGGCTGGGGGCCCAAAAATTCACATTTTTTAAGCGTTTAAGATTTTATTCACCATTCAGTCATTAACAATCTTGACAAATTATGACACATGTATCAATTATTATACTAATTGAAATGAACAGATGTTTTGAACTTTATATCTTGCCCAGAATGGGCTCTGGGACCCTTAATGTCGTTTTTATCTTATATGAGCTATATAAAAAATAGTTTCTACGTTAGCTACTTAGTAAATGAATAGATCTTCACCAAACTTTGCACACAAAAACTTGGTAGCCTATATTAAAATACTATAGACACTGCACTTCTAATGCCAATATCTTCGTGGCCGGGGCCCCAAATATCTTTTTTCGTATATGTTTAAGATATTTTTCCTATTTACTTTTTAAAGAGCTTGAGAAATATAGCCACAATAAAAATGAACTAAAATGAACAGGTTTTTGAAATTGACCTCTTGCACCGAATGGGCCAGGGCCCCTTAATGCTATTTTCCCCCTATTGTAGGTATATAAAAAGTAGTTTAAGAGTTAGATATTGAGAAAAAAACTGGATTTTGACAAAACTTAGAATATAAAAACTAAATAGCCTATATTACTATAGGGCACTCAACTCTTAATTTCCATTCCTTCGAAAAAGTCTTTTTACTGAACTTTAATCATTGTATTCTCTATTCAATTTTACACGATATTGAGGAATATATATTGAGTACAATAGATAAAAAAAACATTAAGGGCACCAGGGCCCATTCTGGGCAAGATATAAAGTTCAAAACACCTGTTAATTTCAATTTGTATAATAATGGATACATATGTCATTCTTTGTCAAGATTGTTAATGACTGAATAGTGAATAAAATCTTAAACGTTTAAAAAATGAGTACAATGGCAATAAAAAAAACGATAATATCACTCATTTTTGGGGCCGGGGCCCTTAATATCGTGACTTCTTTCGTACGCTATTTAATTATTAATTTGTTTATCCGTTTGCTATGAAACTTGGATTTTTTTTCACACTTCCACGAAGATTTCTTCAGAATTATTTTTAAACATACCACTCATTGGTTTCTTTAAATTTATTCCTTATTACTTTGATCGTTGCAACGCACGACGGGTCTACTAGTAATATATATATATATATATATACATATTTCAATTTACATAATTCCCGTCGTCTGTATGTTTGTATGTGTGTGTGGATGTAACACTATACTAATTTTAGAAAGCAGCGCACCAAATTACTGCAATAATGCATCAAAAGGTGTGCAAATTAAAGATGCGCTGTAAAAATATTATATGACGTCATTGTTTTAGCTCATATTTTAATTTTGGAAAAGGTAAAAAAGTAAAAAGAGGATTTGATGATGGTTAATTATAAATGAAAAAACAAAGGTGGCGCCGTAGGCGCCCTACAACCCCTATTGTAAAATACTTTGTGTACATTTCAGAAAGTTTATTATTTCGTATATATCAAACAAGGACAAGTTAGTTGGGCTTTTGAAAAAGGTCGGTACCGTAGACGACCTAAAAAAGTGCATTTTAAAAAAAAAGATTTTAGCTGAAAACTTCCGTCATTTTTGACGGGTGATACGCTAGTATATATATATATCTAATATATAAAGCTCAAATGTTTGTATGTTTGTATGTTTGTATGTTTCACTTTTCGACTTTCTGTTAGACAATCACGGAAAAACCAAATGACCTATGGGGACCAAATTTGGCAGGACGGTTCCTTTTACCCTGAAGGTTGTTTTAAGTTAGTTTTTGTAATTGTCCCTTTTGCCCGAATGCCGTAAATTAAATAATCAGAAAATGCAGAGACAAAGAATAAAAAATTTAACCTTATTTCTGTATTGAACAAATTTACGCGGACGTTCAAATGCCGTTCAAAGCGAGTTACTTTTGGTGACGTTTTTTTCCCAATACTTTATTTTCAGCGCTGCGCATTCAAAATATATTATAATGTCTAATTACGGTGCGCACATTTTCGTGTACAGCTTCATAATTTTAGCTGTGTAGTACAAAGAATTGTCATTTTCTTTACTGTTAATTTCTATATATTAGATAGACACGTAAACATATTTAATTACAACTGCCACACGATACATTAGATTTAATTGTTTACACGTTTAAATTTAATTGCGAATTTGTTTTAATTATGTTCTGTTCCATAACTCGACATTTAATAAAAACCTATTTAGGTAATAATTGTGTCAGTATTTTTTTCAAACTATTTAAACTTAGGCTACGGACCTATTAACATAAGTAGATTAAACTAAATAAAGTGATCCTAAAAACGCTTAATTATTTTGTATTGCGAATTGAATATGTTATGTTCATTCCTTTGATGATGGATTAACATAGGCCATTTTTAAAATCAATTATTGTCATGGTTTCACATGCGTTTTTAACATAAAATTGATTTAAAATTAGGAATATAGCCTAATTTCTTTATTTATCTTTATTATCTTTATCACATAGACGCTTTTGCAAATATTGTATTAATTACAATTGTGTTACGATGCAGTGTCGTAAATATATAAGAGCTTTTTTAGTGACGACAGTGGCAGAGATCTTTTGGAAAATGTCAACAAAGCAGTGGCCTTTCTTTAATGGATACAAACAAACAAACATAAAAATATCAACTGAGCTTTATATATTGCATATGCGTTTAAATTATTTTAATTTTAATTATTTTCACGATGCATTGTATTAATATCTTACATGCAATGAATGAAATTGGAATTTTTAAAAAATTTACTTCATAACTCGACATTTAATTAAAAACCATAGATGTAGCGAGTTTATTTTATGTTGAAAGTTATGGCCTATGTCAAATAAACTTACATTTTAAAACAGTTTACTTAAGCTTTATATACACTATACATTATAAACTTTCGATACCGAATTTATTAACAAAAGTTGACTAAATTTAATGAAGTGATCTTGAAAACGCTTAATTAATATGAATTGTGAATTGAATATACGCATCTTTAATTTAGCTGTGTCCTATTAGCATAACATTTATGTTTTGTTTGTCTTTTACATAAGCTATTGTTTTTTACATAACCTATACACTTATACTATTTAAACGTAGGCTACCAGACCTATTAACATATGTAGATTAAACAAAATAAAGTGATCCTGAAAACGCTTAATTATTTGTATTGCGAATTGAATATGTTATGTTCATTGCTTTGATGATGGATTAACATAGGCCATTTTTAAAATTTCACGATGCATTGTATTAATATTTTACATGCAATGAATAAAATTGGGATTTTTAAAAATTTAATTCATAACTCGACATTTAATTAAAAACCATAGATGTAGCGAGTTTATTTTATGTTGAAAGGTATGGCCTATGTCAAATAAACTTACACTTTAAAACAGTTTACTTAAGCTTTATAGACACTATACATTATAAACTTTCGATACAGAAGTTATTAACAAAACTTGACTAAATTTAATGAAGTGATCCTGAAAACGCTTAATTAATATGAATTGTGAATTGAATATGTTTTTATGTTCATTACTTTGTATTCAGAATAGCATAGGCCATTTCTAAAATTGCGTTTTAATCATTTTTAAGATGCACTTATTAATAGACGGTTGAATCTTTTTTTTAATATTTTTATTTTATTTTTCAGATATAAAATCTGGTGTGTGTGTGTGCATTGAATATAATTTACAAAATATGATGCCTTATCCGAAAAAGGGAACACAAAAAAATGATTCCTTTTTGAAAGTATACACATTGCTTATAAACCGTAAATATAAATCGTAAAATATAGAGACATACAAAATGTTAAATATTATTTCCCTGTGAAAATAATTATGAATACGTCAAAAGGAGGAGTTATTTTGGTCCAGTACATTTACTTTATAACAAGACTTTATTTTATGCGGCCAGCTTTCTATATTGTCTAACTATGGTGTGCACATTATTTAAATATCATTTTAATAAGAACGGTTTAAAAAAAAATTATTTTAGAAAGTACATTTATAATTTTGTTTATTTGCGCTATGAGTCACTTAGCTTTTGTCTTTTAAAGGGTTAGTGCCACATGTTCTTTATCTCATAGACGTTGTTACAAATATTATATAACTTACAATTGTGATACGATGGAGTTTCGTAATTATATATTAAATTTTTGAGTGACGAGGGTGGTAGAGCTCTTTCGGAAAACCTGTAAGTTATGTTAATTTTGTACAAGTGGGAATGAAATTGTAAATTTAGTTATTATGGTCGGCAAGAATCATTATTTAATAAGTCATATCTTTTGAATAGTAAGTTTATGTTAAAAGGCACTGCATTAAGTGAAAACAACCTACGCGGTAAAATGGCATATCTCTGTTTCTCATAACATTTTAACTAAGTAGTTGAATCTGAAATTTAACTTGGCAAATAAAAATTGTAATAACCATCACCTAATACTTGGATAAAGGGTCAGCACACTCCCGCTACAAAGTGCGGGTATTTTTCAAGTATATATATATATATATATATATAAATATTTAAATATGTTTGTGTGTGTATGAATGTCCTTTATGGCTGTCTAAACCATTCACCCGATCGTCATGAAACTTTTCAAGACTGTTGAATATGCTCCCGGGATGGTAACTATCACTTTTTAAAAAATTTAACACTCATGGGGCGCCGGGGGCCCATATCGTCATGTTTTGCTTATACGAGCTATATAAAAATTAGTTTAAGCTTTAGCTACTGTGTAAATTATTGGATCTTAACCAAAATGTGTATATGACAACTTGATAGCCAATATTAAAATACTATAGGGCACTAAACTGCTAATATTCATTCCTTTGGGGCTGGGGGCCCAAAAATTCACATTTTTTAAGCGTTTAAGATTTTATTCACCATTCAGTCATTAACAATCTTGACAAATTATGACACATGTATCAATTATTATACTAATTGAAATGAACACATGTTTTGAACTTTATATCTTGCCCAGAATGGGCCCTGGGACCCTTAATGTCGTTTTATCTTATATGAGCTATATAAAAAATAGTTTCTACGTTAGCTACTTAGTAAATGAATAGATCTTCACCAAACTTTGCACACATAAACTTGGTAGCCTATATTAAAATACTATAGACACTGCACTTCTAATGCCAATATCTTCGTGGCCGGGGCCCCACATATCTTTTTTCGTATATGTTTAAGATATTTTTCCTATTTACTTTTTAAAGAGCTTGAGAAATATAGCCACAATAAAAATGAACTAAAATGAACATGTTTTTGAAATTGACCTCTTGCACCGAATGGGCCAGGGCCCCTTAATGCTATTTTCCCCCTATTGTAGGTATATAAAAAGTAGTTTAAGAGTTAGATATTGAGAAAAAAACTGGATTTTGACAAAACTTAGAATATAAAAACTTAAGAGCCTATATTACTTTAGGGCACTGGACTCTTAATTTCCATTCCTTCGAAAAAGTCTTTTTACTGAACTTTAATCATTGTATTCCCTATTCAATTTTACACGATATTGAGGAATATATATTGAGTACAATAGATAAAAACAACATTAAGGGCCCCAGGGCCCATTCTGGGCAAGATATAAAGTTCAAAACACCTGTTAATTTCAATTTGTATAATAATGGATACATGTGTCATTATTTGTCAAGATTGTTAATGACTGAATAGTGAATAAAATCTTAAACGTTTAAGAAATGAGTACAATGGCAAAAAAACACTATAATATCACTCATTTTGGGGCCGGGGCCCTTAATATCGTTTCTTCTTTTGTACGCTATTTAATTATTAATTTATTTATCCGTTTGCTATGAAACTTGGGTTTTTTTTCACACTTCCACGAAGATTTCTTCAGAATTTTTTTTAAACATACCACTCATTGGTTTCTTTAAATTTATTCCTTTTTACTTTGATCGTTGCAACGCACGACGGGTCTACTAGTATATATATATAATAGTAATTGTATGCTATACATTATTTCCTATGAAAGATTTAATGAGTATACAATAATAAAAAAAAACCGAAAAAAAAGTTTTTGAATATAAATCTTTTATGAACGAGACGTAACTAAAAGAATGTTTATTACAATACGCAGCGCAAGACCATCCAAAAATGGTAGTTATGTGTCGTAAAAGGTGTTTAATATAATGCGCACCTATCAGCAGTGGCGTAGCTAGACCTTTTGCCGCCCGGGGCGGTCTCCAATTTGCCGCCCTTTCTAAGTAGATAGTATCATGTTTTTTATAAATTAATAAACATAAATAAATAATTGTAATTGAAACAAAGTAAAGGGGCAAACATTTCTACCATTGAATGCCATATTTAAGTTAGTGGCAATAAAGGAGGCCAAATAAGATGTTATACCTATAAAAACATATTTTTATAAAAATACGAGATACTTTTTTTAAAAGGTTTCAAGAAAGTTAGGCTACTGAGGTTGTAAACCCATGAGACAAACGTATTCCAAATTTACGCCAAAAAATTAAATTACCAATCAGTATGATTTTATTTTCTATTTATAAATAAATTATTTAATTATATTTTTACAAACAAATTGTGTACATTAGTATGTAAACATATTATTTATACATTTATTTTCCTAACTTTCATAGTAGAAAAATCGTGTATTATGCTATCAAAATTTTAATAATTTGTTATATTTTGTTCTATGGACAATATTGCAAGATTTTGTAGTCTTAAATCAAGGGTCGGGAAACTTTTTGTCTGAGAGAGCCATACATTATTTTTAAAACTAAAAATTCAAGTAAATGTGTGCATTTTGTGTAATTTCAACACTTAAAGTACCATAATTATGTCTCTTAATTCTTTTTAATATCATTGTTATGCTGTTCATTGTTTATGCAATTCAAAGGAATCTGAATAAACGTTTTTTTAAAGAATAGTCGAACATTTGTCTGAGAGCCAGATGCAGCCATCAATAGAGCCACATCTGGCTCGCAAGCCATGGTTTCCCAACCCCTGTCTTAAATCATGCACTCATTGTGGAACGAAGATAAATTTTTATCAACTTCAGTTTGGAGAAGCCCCTTTTACAACTAGCGACACTGATAACAATAATTGTTATAAAAAATCTTATAATACAAAATACACAAAAAAATTGTGCAATGAAAACAATAAATTTAAGCTTTATTTATAAACTAATACGACAAGCGGGCCTTTTCCTCCATTTTCCCAACGCAATGCCTCTTTTTGTAGTATAGGTACAGCCACAAAACCTGGATAATTTTTCTTTCATTATGGAACTGTTCTTTATCAATGTCAATAAATATAAATTTCATTTATTTGACATTCAATTTCTCACTTAGTAGGTTACATGGGATTATACACGAATATTTTCTTACATGGACATGCAACTGATCTAAGAGTTCTTTTATTTCCTTTATAATTCGATCCATGGATTAAAACATTTCTCGTTGTACTTCATGTTCTAAAGATAGGACCACGTCTTGTGAATTTTCCCCACTCACATGTTTTTCCCTTCTAACTTGGCATTTCCTTTATTTTCTACAAAGTAAATAAACGATTCTACAACTTAAACTTCGCCAACATCAATAACTACGTATTTTTTAATTTGACTAGTTTAATATTTGTGGGAAATATCTGGAGAGCTGTCAAATATCATACAAAAGATTTTAGCTTGCTTTAATTGGTCCATTATTGTTTTTCTCGCTGCACCTCTCAATAGGTCTATGAATTCATTTTGAATCATTTTCCACAAATAGGAGACACTATATTTATTACCCATCTTAATTTGGACTAAATATTCACATAATACTGGGTCGTACTTGGCCAACAAGTCCATAAGCTCTAGAAAATGTCCTATATTTTCAATTGAATTGATGTCTTCCTCATGAATACTTTCACGATGACCTCTCAACGCCAAATTTTGTTTAGCTAAGAATCTAATTATGACAAGTATTGTGAGAATTTCCTTTCATTTTTTCTTATTTCTTTATCAATATTCTGTTGTTGTAGATTATCAAAAGTTGCACCATGTCCAATTCTTATTTCTAATTCCTCCCATTGGGAAAATGAATCAAATCTGCAGTAAACTCAACTCGTGTTGACTTATTCAGTAGACTCAACTCATGTTGACTTATTCAGTAGTCTCAACTCGTGTTGACTTATTCAGTAGTCTCAACTCGTGTTGACTTATTCAGTAGACTCAACTCATGTTGACTTATTCAGTAGACTCAACTCATGTTGACTTATTCAGTAGTCTCAACTCGTGTTGACTTATTCAGTAGACTCAACTCATGTTGACTTATTCAGTAGACTCAACTCATGTTGACTTATTCAGTAGTCTCAACTCGTGTTGACTTATTCAGTAGTCTCAACTCGTGTTGACTTATTCAGTAGACTCAACTCATGTTGACTTATTCAGTAGTCTCAACTCGTGTTGACTTATTCAGTAGACTCAACTCATGTTGACTTATTCAGTAGACTCAACTCATGTTGACTTATTCAGTAGACTCAACTCATGTTGACTTATTCAGTAGACTCAACTCGTGTTGACTTATTCAGTAGACTCAACTCGTGTTGACTTATTCAGTAGTCTCAACTCGTGTTGACTTATTTTGAGATTAAAATTCCACTATTTGTTAAAACTATTTTCCGTGTTAAAATTTATATTGGAAAAAATCATCCAACAGTTGACAGCAAAAACAATATATAATTTTCTTCAATGGTGAAGACACCATCCAAGATCTTAACAAATTTTCACCATTATGCAAAATTTGGGGGGGGAAAACAACAATCGCGATTAATCTATCTTGTGAAAAATCGTAATAATTTTCACTAAAATAGACTAATTCAAACTATCTAAACATTACTTTAATAGGATATGCATAAAAGTTTTAGTGAATAAACGTATTTTAATGAAACACACACATTTTGTTTGTGCTACTTTAATTTAAAAAAAATAAAAAAGAATGACAAAAAATTAATTTTTTATAAATTACTACTAGCAAGTTAAACACAATATTTGAACCACAATGCCATGTGGGTACTTTTTCGCGTATCATTCTGTGCATGTCGAAAATCCACGCAATAACTGTCGCGGCGATATTAATAGTAGGCCTATATTCGGTCCAGCAGTGATGTGTTCTTTGTGTTGTTTTCTTATAAAAAGCGTCATCTGTGATGTATACCGCTTAATTTTCAAAACAAATCGATACAATTTTTAAACGATTTTAAATTTCTTAACGGTTATGCGTTAGTTATAACAAACAGTATGTAATAAAAAATGTCTTGAGAAACCGTTAATTATGACTCGAAAGTACGAATATTTTATTTTCACCCGGGTTTTCCTCTTTCAAAAGAAAAAGGGCGGTTGTCCGAAAGGGCTGTACTTTTCAAATGCCCCCAAATGCCGCCCCCAAATCGTGTGCCGCCCCCAAATCGTGTGCCGCCCGGGGCGGACCGCCCCCCCTAGCTACGCCACTGCCTATCAGGAATATGTTTATAAAAAGTATTGTCAATTTAATACCCACCAAAATGCGCAACAGGAAAGTATTAATGAAAAGGTCATTCAATATAATAAGCACCGCGACACTCTATCTCAAAAATGTAACATGGTACATAGAGATAAATAAAATAATCAAAAAATTTAGTAATATAATTACAGTACATGCGATCGATCTGAAATTTTGATACATCGTTTGTATCATCGCCACGTGCCTGCCTGCAAAATGTCAACTCGCTAGCTTACGAGGAAGTGGGTTAAAATTGATCCAAAGTTTTTTTGCGACAAGCAATCAAGCAACCAGACGCCACGAGGTAATATAAAGGATTTAATAAAAAAAAACACCCGTTAAAAAAAACAAGTTTTTGACTATAAATCCTTTATGTACGAGACATAAATAAAAGAATGTTCATTATAATACGCAGCGCTCGACAATCCAAAAATACACAATTTTAGTTGTGTCTCGTAAAACATGTTTAATATAATGCGCACCGATCGGGAATAAATTTTTTTAAAAATCATAGTCCATATAATACGCACCGAATCGCGAAACAGGAAAGTATTAATTAAGAGGTCGTTCAATGTAATACGCACGCGACACATTATCTAAAAAAATAACATGATACATAGAGATAAATAAAATAATCTAGAAATTCAATAATTTAATTACAGTACATGCGATCGTTATGAAATTTTGATACTGTACATCGTTTTTATCATCGGTACAAAACTGCCTGCAAAATTTCAGATCGCTAGCTTACGAAGAAGTGGATTAAAAATCGATCCAAAGTTTTTTCGACAAGCATGCAAGCAACCAATGGCTCAAACACGAGTTAATATAAATGATTTAAAAATAGATTTATATGAAGAGAATTTACCCGTGCGTCCGCGTAGTTGAATGGACGATGGAACATATGATAACACCGGCCTTCCACCTTGTTGGTACGCCGGTCCCCACAAATAGGCATTGATATAGCTGAAAAATAATTAGGCCTATTTTCATTTACTATATAAATATATTATACCCCCCCCCCAAATTCGTCAACAGGGGAATGTTACCAACTCTCAGTCCGAAAATTGAGCCAAAACTTTAGTGTTGATCAAATATTGAGCCAAAAATTTAGTGTTGATCAAATATTGAGCCAAAAAATTGATCGTAATTAAGAACATTAAATGTATCATTTTTCGTTGTGTGAGTAAATACATATCAACAATAATAGAAAACATTTCATATTACACTAAATAAAATTGCTTACCTTCAATTTCCAAAACGAGGCTAGTGAACAGAATGATAATGACCAGCCGGAGTTGTTGGTAGATTAGTTTCATTGTTGTACTGTAAGTGAAACATCAATATATGGTTTAATGTCATTTAAACAAATACATTACATACGTTATGTATGGTTGTACTGTAAGTGAAACATCAATATATGGCTTAATGTCATCTAAACAAATACATTAAATACGTTATGTATGGTTGTACTGTAAGTGAAACATCAATATATGGTTTAATGTCATCTAAACAAATACATTAAATACGTTAAGTACAATCTCAACAGTGGCGTAGTAAGATACACTCTCAACATGGGCGTACCTAGGGTTGGTGTCACCAATCTTTTCTTCCATCCCATAATTTAAAATAGTCTTCAAAGACGAATTTATTTGTTAACCTTAGAATACAGTGTAAAAGTAACAAGAACAAGAACAACAACAAAAAACAAATAATCTAAAGAAACAAATCATTTCAATTACAACAGAGGTCCCCAACCTGGGGCCCGCGGACCACTAGTGGTCCGCGGAGATGTGCCTGGTGGTCCGCCAGCAAAGGAACATTAAATTATTTACAGTTTCTTTTACTGTGGTGTATTTCTCTAGGGATTGTGCGTCTTTCCATACACGAGATGGAAAAGCTTGTTACCCATTTTGGCGGCACCACTTCCAAAGAACATCAATGACACATAGCGCAGAGCGGACAACCACCTACAATCAATCTTTGCGCTCTGTGTCGGCCCTCTTATGTCGGCGTTATCACGGCGCTTTTTATGTAGTCTCTCTTTTATTGTGCGCAATTTTGTTGGGTAAACCATGTTGGCAAGCTGATCTCCAGGTTGACGAATCTACAGACATCGACAACAAGGTAATATTACTTGTTTATGTGATATATATTTATCATGAGGATGTACATGAGGATTTGTTATGTGCTCTATCTTTGTCAACCAACACCACGGGAGCTGAACTGTTCAAGTCATTGGATGGTTATATTTCAGAACACCTAAAATGGTCATTTTGTATCTGCCTCTGCACAGATGGAGCTGCTGTCATGACCGGACGACTGTCTGATTTAACAGCTTGGATTAAGGAGGTTGCACCTGAGAGGGAATCTAGGCATTGTATCATTCACAGGGAAATGTTGGCAAGCCGAAAAAGGACACGAGAATTTAACAGTATATGGATTGATTTCGTTAAAGTTATTATCCTCATCAAGGCACACGCCCTTAACTCACGCCTCTTTGTGCAGCTTTGTGAGGAAATGGTACCAGGGCACAGATGCCTGCTTTTGTACACAGAAATAAGATAGTTGTGCAGAGGAAAATCGCTAAACAGAGTGTTTGAATTACGAGAGCCATTGCAAAGATTTCTCTCAGAAAAAAGTCACCGCTGGCAGCACATTTCAGTGACAAGGTATGGGTCACACAACTTGCTTACCTGTGTGACATATTCAGCCAGCTAAATGAACTCAATCTGTCTCTTCAAGGGAAAATGTCAACTGTTTTCAAGTTGGCTTACAAAGTAGCTGCATTTAAAGCCAAACTGGAGTTGTGGGAACGGCGAGTGAACAAAGGCATTTTGGATATGTTTCTAACATTAGCGGGGATTCTAGGCGAGACTGAGCCTCAGAGCTCATTGTCCCAGTTGGTGCACGATCACCTGTCTTTGCTTTTAAAAGAGTTTGAGCAATAACTCCCAACCACAAGAGACCCAAGAACTGGTAGGGAATGGATTCGTGACCAATTTGTCAACAAACCAGGCGAATCTAGCATGACTTTGCAAGAAGAAGTTAAACTCCTCGAGATTGCAACTGACGGTGGCCTTAAAACTACATTCGAGAAAACAACTCTTCCAGTCTTCTGGATTAAAGTCAAGGCGAAATATTCTGAGATTGCTACCAAAGCAATTAAATCCCTATTACCATTTCCGACATCTTATCTGTGTGGAGCGGGGTTTTCTGCAGTGACAGCAACGAAGATAAAACAACGGAATAAAATGGACATAAGCTGCACACTTCGGGTGTCATTGTCTGCCATTACCCCCAGATGGAACTGTCTCGTTGCAGAGAAACAAGCTCAGGGTTATCATTGATTTAACATCATAGTAAATTAAAATATTAAATAATGTTTAATTCAATTTTTGTGTAAATGTATTTTATTTTGAAGGCATGTTCAAGTACAATTAAATTAAAACTATAAAATCAAAACAATCTTAAATACCTGTATAAATAATCAACGCAGCCTCAAACCAAACCCCCACATCCCCCACCCAACCAAAACCCCCCTCCCCCCAGGTTAGTGGGCCGCGGCGTTAAAATGTTGGGGACCACTGAATTACAAAACCAAATGTTAACAATTTGAAGCAAAGATTATTTCAAGATCAAAAAAACTATTTTTTAGCAAATCATAAGAAATGTATTTTAATAAGTGTAAAAATGTAAGTTTACAAATGTAAGTTAACAAATGTAAGTTTACAAATGTAAGTTTACAAATGTAAGTTTACAAATGTAAGTTTACAAATGTATAGGATCACATATTACACACGCTATGTTATTAATTTTATACATTTATAGATTCACCCTTAAGACACCTTATACATTTTGCGTTATAATTTTATAAGTTCATATTTAAACGCCTAATAAATGTTTATACTTAGCATACATATCAATATGCACTTACTACTTTCAGATATTTATAATTTAAATGCCAAATATTCACAAGATACGTCAAAAAATCCGTACTCAACATTCTCTATTTGAACTGTACAATGTCACAGTTCCAATATTCTCTATAGAAGAGCTGAAATTCGACTAATGTTGCCAAACTAAGAAAACTGTAAAAACTGCTAAAAGGCATTAAATTTACTGAAACTTTGTTACACGTAATATAAAGTGATTAGACTACGAAGATTATCTATCATGATTTTATAACATCCTTGATTTAACTAGCAAAAACTAATACAACTAAAGCAACTTTCTAATAAGTATTGCATTTAATTTAATTTTAACAAAAATATTAGATCTCACTTACTGAATAATTTGCAATTAGATTACATTTGGATGAAACATGGGACATTTTCTACGATATTTATATAGTGAGTAAATTAATCAAGCTAACAAGACATTTCATTGTACTAATGAAACATCTTTTATTGCCTCTGTGAACTTTAACCTATGTGTAGACAACAATAGCTGCATGGGGTCAATTGCCTAAAGGAAGTTGGCTGTAAACTGAGATCATCCACTTATCAAATGGCCATAGAAAAATTATTTAACTCCAGTGTAAAGAGGTATTGAGATAAGTCTCATTCTAGACTTTTTTCTTAAAGTATACATATTTGTACCTGATGTATACATATTTGTACTTAATGTAAAAATATTTGTACTTGATGTATACATATTTGTACTTGATGTATACATATTTTTACTTAATGTATACATATTTGTACTTGATGTATACATATTTGTACCTGATGTATACATATTTTTACTTAATGTATACATATTTGTACTTGATGTATACATATTTGTACCTGATGTATACATTTTTGTACTTAATGTATACATATTTGTACTTGATGCATACATATTTGTACTTGAAGTATACATATTTGTACTTGATGTATCCATATTTGTACTTGATATATATATATATATATATATATATTTGTACTAGATGTATACATATTTTTACTAGATTTATACATATTTGTACTTGATGTAGACATATTTGTACTTGGTGTATACATATTTGCACTAGATGTAGACATATTTGTAATTGATGCATAGATATTTGTACTTGATATAGCCATGATTTGCTCTTGATGTGTGTTATTTTATTTTTACTTGCTGTACGTTTACTTTGTATTTGATGTGTGTTAAATTTGTCTAAAACCGATTTGCTTGTACAGTTTCTGCATGTTGTAACTACACAAACACATACTCACAAACACAAACACACACACACAACTTGAGGGACGAACCATGAAATCATGCTATCTAAACAACTAATTTTATGGCAGCTGGCTATCTAAATAACTAATGTATGACAGTTGGCTATCTAAACATCTAATGTATGGCAGCTGGCTATTTAAACAACTAACGTATGGCAGCTGGCTATCTAAACAACTAATGTATGGCAGCTGGCTATCTAAACAACTAATTTTATGGCAGCTGGCTATCTAAACCAATAATGTATGGCAGCTGGCTATCTAAACAACTAATTTATTGCAGCTGGCTATCTAAACAACTAATGTATGACAGCTGGCTATCTAAACAACTAATATATGACAGCTAGCTATCTAATAAACTAGTGTATACCAGATTTTCTAAAGGAAAATGGTAATCTTCATAAAAATGACCAGTAAGTGGACCAGAAGTTTTATCAGCTAGGGGAACCCAGCTATAGTTTTATCAACTAGGGGAACCCAGCTATAGTTTTATCAGCTAGGGGAACCCAGCTATAGTTTTAACAGCTAGGGGAACCCAGCTATTGTTTTATCAGCTAGGGGAACCCAGCTATAGTTTTATCAGATAGGGGAAGCCAGCTACAGTTTTATCAGCTAGGGGAACCCAGCTATAGTTTTATCAGATAGGGGAACAAAGCTATAGTTTTATCAGCTAGGGGAACCCAGCTATAGCTGATTTTTTTATCAATGATAGTATACAGATGGCACTTGAACCATATTTGAACTCATTTCAATTTTGTGCATACTTGAGTGTCTAATACGATGTGGTATTACAAGAGTTTAACAAGTGGAACAGTTGAATGCATATTATTTAAGAATAAAAACCCTTGTTGGTCATTGGTCTTTGACATACTTAAATTTTCTAGACACGCAAACACGTGACATTGGGTTATTGACCGAATAGGAGAGTTATTGTAAACGTATTTATCAGTGGCGTATATAGGGATTATGGGGCCCGGGGGGCTTGGCCTGCATACATGCGGTGGCGTATTAATTAATGTAAACAAATTCTGGGGCCTGGGGGGAGATTCCAACTTGGACCCCGCCCCCCCTTTCATAGCTACGCCTCTGATATTTATACTGTGTAGCTATACGTCTCGTACAACACACGACATGTACAAAGAGTCAACTAGCCACTAACACATCTGTTCATCAACATATAATGAGGCTCCATCAAAGTAAGTGACCAACTCTGGTCGTTAGACAATGACCAGTACAGACATTTCTTTTTATTTTTTGTGAGATTGCTGTTAATCTCTTTAATTAATAGTTTTAAAAGATAAAATTAGAAAAAAAAGTAACACATATTATTTATGTAGAGTATTTGATTTATTGTTGAATATAATTCATGTAATAGGTTTGATATCAGTTCACAATTATGAGAGCTAGGCACACAGAGGTCAAGGCCATGTCAATTATACCTCACCCCACAACGCATCGGGTTAAACTCATAACTGTTGACACTTCAGTAAACACACAAACATGCATGCAGTACAAGTACTAAATTATATATTGGAAGACGTGAACTTTTATAAAACACTAAAATAATATAGTTTTTGAAATAAAGGCTATGGTGGATAATTTATTTTGGCGTAGACTTTATTTCGTGAGACCGGTATTTCCGGAGTCTTACCACCAGCCAGTGTCAAAGTTGGGTCTGTAACTTCGCTGTTACATTTGATATTTTAAAGACCGTTTGATATCTCGAGGATTTTTTTGTCGTTGTAAAGATTTGCTGACTTCTCCATTTAGTTTTCGCTTCGCTTGAGTAGAGCTGATACTGATATGGAATAATTAGACTAGACTAGACTAGACAAGACAATGGCAGCCATTACACTAAAATAAAAGTCAAAAGTAAAGTCTAGTCATGTGACTAATATTTACTTAAATCTCCATTCGCCAATAAAATCCACTGGTACCTCGGTATGCGTCCTTAATCCGTTATTGACCCTTTGACGTACACCAAACAAGATGTATATGTACACCAAACAAGATGTATATGTACACCAAACAAGATGTATATGTACACCAAACAAGATGTATATGTACACCAAACAAGATGTATATGTACACCAAACAAGATGTATATGTACACCAAACAAGATGTATATGTACACCAAACAAGATGTATATGTACACCAAACAAGATGTATATGTACACCAAACAAGATGTATATGTACACCAAACAAGATGTATATGTACACCAAACAAGATGTATATGTACACCGAACAAGATGTATATGTACACCGAACAAGATGTATATGTACAACAAACAAGATATATATGTACACCAAACAAGATGTATATGTACACCAAACAAGATGTATATGTACACCAAACAAAATGTATATGTACACCAAACAAGATATATATGTACACCAAACAAGATGTATATGTACACCAAACAAGATGTATATGTACACCAAACAAGATGTATATGTACACCAAACAAGATGTATCTGTACACCAAACAAGATGTATATGTACACCAAACAAGATGTATATGTACACCAAACAAGATGTATATGTACACCAAACAAGATGTATATGTACACCAAACAAGATGTATATGTACACCAAACAAGATGTATATGTACACCAAACAAGATGTATATGTACACCAAACAAGATGTATATGCACACCAAACAGGATGTATATGTACACCAAACAAGATGTATATGTACACCAAACAAGATGTATATGTACACCAAACAAGATTTATATGTACACCAAACAAGATGTATATGTACACCAAACAAGATGTATATGTACACCAAACAAGATGTATATGTACACCAAACAAGATGTATATGTACACCAAACAGGATGTATATGTACACTAAACAAGATGTATATGTACACCAAACAAGATGTATATGTACACCAAACAAGATGTATCTGTACACCAAACAAGATGTATATGTACACCAAACAGGATGTATATGTACACCAAACAAGATGTATATGTACACCAAACAAGATGTATATGTACACCAAACAAGATGTATATTAGGGCAATAAAAAAAATGAAACCACTTGCAATAGAGGAAACTTTTGTGTAATTTAAGAATATAAATTGAATTTTTTTTTCGGAAGAAAAAAAGATTTTTTTTCAAAAAAGGGTTTCTTTTTTTGTTAGCTTTATTCAAAAGAGTAATAGTAATAACTAAACAACTTTTATTAACAAATAAGATACAGAGCAGGTTGTCTGTAGAAAATGTACGAGAAATGTTAAACAAAAAATTTTCACTATGAACTTCAGATTCCAAAATGCAACTTTTTCTCGTTTTCTCATGAAGTTCCTCCAACAATTTTACAGCACGTTCAGTAATTTGGTTAGATATGGGAATGTCAATGAATGACTCCTCGACTGACCAATGTGTCTTTAAACGCTTGATTGCCTTCTTGCATTTTATCTTGATGAGTGAGGTAAACAGTTCATTGAATGACGCTTTATTGTAGTTTGCGAATAGAACCATGCATTTGCACATTCGTAGCAAATAAAGTCGCATGCTGGGGCAAGGATGGTGTGTCACTCTGGTATCAGAAGTAATGCTATAACAGTATACATCGCACGTGAGTTCCACCTTGCCTACATTTGAGAGTTTCTTCCAGCTGACTCTAGGCCAACGTTAGGTTGTTTTGTAATGACGATAAGCCTGAGAGAGTTCCTATAAGAACTTGATATCATCTCGCCATCCAGGGTTCTCGCCTGTGTTAACATCCTTTGTCGCAACCAGGCGGTATACAGCATGAAGAGAGACATAGTTTACTGTTAATTTGCCAATGAAGGAATAGTTGAGTTCTGGTTTGCTCGTTGGCTATTGAATAAGAAAACTCATGACATGCTTCAGAAGGAGGTCGAGTACATGCTGCTGACAGCCAATACATTGAGGCTTCTGAAAGCCCTTGCGTAAGACATTATACTATATGAGCTTTACAATCCCCTGCAAACGACCAGTATTTACAGCGGTCGCGTCGTAGATTATCATGCAAATATTTTCCCAAGCATCGTATTAATCAATTAGCTGATAAAGTTCTTTGTGAATGGCAGCGGCAGAACCATTCTCAAATTTAAAAATGCCGAGTTTGATTTCGGTTGTCATATTTTTCAGCAGAAATACTCGAACCTCTTCCCCTTGAACTCTTTTACCATCAAACTGGAGACAATAGGGATCTTTGTTTTGAAGTTTTTTAACAATTTTGGTTTTTATTTACTATTCTTCAGAGATTACTCGTTTCTAGACACCCGCCGGACTTGGAACCGGCACATCATGACCATGTTCAGCAATGGTTGCAAGAACGGCATATGTTTTATGTGTAGAAATGTGTTTTTTTCAGTACTAGTAAATCCGCTGTTGTAGTGCTTGCTATTTGATATGTTGGTTTGCATTCAGAAGACGATGACGTGGAAGAAGAGGTTGGCAACTCGGATGAAGAAGCAGAGGTTTCAGGATCTGAATATTCTGAGACAGTTGTATGTGTTTGTGTGGGTTGTGATTGAGAAGAGCTGGTTTTGAGGTTGAGTTTTTGATAGTCGGATTCGTTTTCTGGGGTGGATTGATGCCAATTGGGCTTGTTTGACCATTGAATAACCAATATTTCCTCCAGTCTTAACTTGCCTCTGGTAGAGATCTTTATCCTCTGTTCTTTTCCACTCTCCATTAACATTGGTGACATCAAATAAATGAGAAAGTGTTGCAGTGAATTTATCAGATGGTTTCATTTTGTTTTTGTCATATAGATCAATCAGACTATTGATTTTCTTTATAATGAGCATGCTGGATAATAGTGGAAAGTCTAAAATTTCCATTCAGAGAAATTCTAATTCCGTAATCATAATTTTGATTCAAACCAGTCTCCTTTTCTCGCTGTTAAACAGAAAAGTGAAGTTTCCAAGAATTTGACGGTTTGTCGGCATCCGAGTGAGCTTGGTTAGCTTTTTAACAGATGGAATCCTTGGATCCCTTTTCTGTTTAGAAGATGAGGGTAGATTCTTCATCCAAATACAACTGTTTGATTTTAAACTGTTGCTGGAATTTCTATAAGACATTGTGGTTTAAAAGTCTTTAAATATCTTGCGCTTTTCTCCCTCTCTGTAAGACTTGCAATCTTGCACTGAACCGGACATAGTTTATCCAAATATAAAAAAAAATCTACAATGTTCTAAAATATTCCAGAATATATATTATATATTTGCACTGCAACAGAACATAAAATATAACAATAGTAAAACATTTATAAATGGTGAACTGGCTTCATGCTGGAGCGAGGTCACAATGTATAACCGGGAGCAAAACAAAGGGGAAAAACATCTGTAAATGCCTTGTTTATAAACAAATGGAAACAGCTGACTGAAATATGCTTAAAAGCAGTCTAGAACATCAAATAATAAATCAGTGTGAAATTGAAATCAATTGTAAAACAGAGCTAAGTGCGAACAAACAGAAAATCAAAAGGTTGGGGAGCTTTTTTCAATTTAAAAAAAAATTAATGTTGTTACTGTCATCTGCATACAATTGTTCCTCGAATGTAAGGGGTTCGTTATGAAAATAAATTAAATAGTTATTACCCTAATGTATATGTATACCAAAAGTTTTTTCCGTAGGGAATAAAGTGAAAATGTTTCATCAGTTCCCCTTAAAAATCATATTGTTATTTACAAGGTATAACGTTATTGACGCGCTTGTATAAAATAATTAAAACACTATTTGATACTAAAAAAAAATTAGAGGTATTTTTTTTCTGCTTTACTCTTATCCAGATCAAAAGCAATTTTTTGCTCTAATGGTCTTGATTTTAAAAAAAAGTATTTCAATCCTTTCGCAACATTTGCCCATTAAAAAAAACGCATTTGTTTTTCACAATTGTGTCGTTCTTGGCATTTTGTATGCTGCAACTAGGTCCCGGACGCGCATGTCAATTTCAACCTTAACGACAATCTTTTTATTGATCCTAACCATATATCCCATTGATCCTAACCATATTTCCCATTGATCCTAACCATATTTCCCATTGATCCTAACCATACTTTTCGTTGATCCTAACAAAATTTTTCGTTGATCCTGACAATATTTTTCGTTGATCCTAACAATATTTTTCGTTGATCCTGACAATATTTTTCGTTGATCCTAACAATATTTTTCGTTGATCCTAACCATATTTTTCGTTGATCCTAACCATATTTTTCGTTGATCCTAACCATATTTTTCGTTGATCCTAACCATATTTTTCGTTGATCCTAACAATATTTTCGTTGCTAGGCCCAACTCATCGACTTTCTTAGAACACATGGTAAGATAATGTACTAACAATTTCAGAGAAAAACACACAATCACGTGACCATTTACAATTAATACGTTAGTCGTTTACTGTGTTATAGCTACTGCAGTACTTACACACTAGAGTGTCGCACGGTGTGCTGTGATTCCAATCAGTTACGCATGCGCGATGTGTCATTTTAACTCATACAAGTTTTAGCACTTGGGTCGTGTTCCTAACAAAGGTCGTATACCAAACTAAATGTTTCGTGTATTATTTCAAATCAGCGTATACCAAGCTACCTCTGTAGTTGTCTTCGATCCGTTGCTTTTTGGAGCATTTCATCGAAAGCTCGATAGTGTGGACTGAGTTATAGTCAAAGGCGTGTGTGAAATTAAAACAACCCACAAAACCACTTTTTTACTAAGTGATCAATACAAATGGTTATCAAAGGACACGTAAGACATAACACCGAAGACCAAAGAATGATTTAAAAGTTTTGAGTTTTATTCAGTTTATGCAGACATATATTTTAAAATACAATATGAATTATTCTTACATCAGAAAGAAATTGCGGAGTCAACAAAATACAGAAAATGAAACGAAGTATAAAATATCTATATATGTAATTCACCAGAACAAGATCACGAACGAGTGGTATGCAATTAAGCATGTCGAATGACGCTCGCTGGGGTCGAACTATCAAGAAAAGCGGGTTCAAAAGTGGGGGTGGGCATGTCTCGAGACCAACAATGCTTCTTGCTTATACTTGCATGTTTCTTCACAGATTAACATTATTTTGGTTCATAGTTTAGTGGTTATTACGTCCGCCTTACCCGCGGAAGGTACTGGGTTCAAACCTCAGCGGAAGCATTATTCAATTTTTTAAAATGTTTGTTTGTGCCCGTCCGCCCCCCCCCTTTTTTTGTGTGTGAACATAGCTGACCCTCGCTAGGGTGGGCCAATCAAAGTTTATGGTTGGCAAGCTAAGCTGGTGCAAGGTGGGGGCAGGTAGCTAACCACAGTCCCCCCACCCTTGACGTTCATTCGCGTTTGCCTCAGTTCTATTTCTATCCCATTTTCTTTGCTCTATCTATAAGCAAGTCTGCGGCGTATACTACGCCACGGATAGTATCTAGTTTATATGTTATAGCTATTGTGTACAATATAATTATATGTTATTTCTAGGGAAATACAAAATAATTATTTGCTATATCTACGGAATGCACTATAATTATATGTTATAGGTCTTTTATACACTATACTTACGTGTTATAGCTATGAATTGCAGAGGCGGCGTTAGGTACGCGCGAGGCCTTGTGCAACAAAAGTTCATAATATCTTGATTAGATAAATTCTTGTGTAAATTCAAAAGTGCAATATCTGCCGGTTCTTTTGTTACAAAAATATATTTATGTTCGCGTTTTTATGAACAATGGTTTCTTTTCGAAAAAATACCTTAACGACATACGTTAAAATGCAATTGATTGTACAATGCAATATTTCATGTTTCTAATCGCAAGTGCATTTTGTACATGACTACATGCAGTGTACTTCGACAAGCAGGATTCACATTCTCATATATCTTGGTCCATCACATCAGCGAATCACTTTATAATTTACATACGCTAATTAATGACAGGCATGCAGGTTGTTTTCCAATGAATATAACTTGGACGAAATATTATCAAGTCTGAAATGCGGGGCCCCCCTAAGCGCGGTGCCTGGGGTGATTACCCCAGCTGCACCTCCAAAGGCCACTCCTGATGAATTGCATTATAATTGTATGTAATATTTACAGCGTGTAGTCTAATTATGTTATATCAACGGCATACACAAACGGCTAACACAATTATCATACAGGTGCTAAATATTTTATCAAATAAAAATATTTTGACGGATTAAAAAATATACAGCCTATTTAATAAAAAAGAAATACTATTATGTTATAATATTTCGAAGAATTAACGAATATTTGAGGATGTAAAAATATCTGGCAGCTGTACGAGGTATGAAGGATGTCATGGTATTAGAGAGAGGGTGGCCGGACATTTCGACCCCGGATAATTCAAACCTGACGATACCATCAAAGACATTTCAACCCCGGACAGTTCGACCACAGAACTTTTCAACCTCAGGACGTTTCGATATGTATGATAACGTAAAAATGGATTATTTCTAGGGCTGCGGAAATTAACGATTATTGTAATCGTTAATGTTTTTTAGCAATTAAATACTTTTTAACGATTAATCGACCCATCATTTACAAATTATTGGAAGTAAAAAAGTAAAAAAAATAACAATAAAAAATAGCGGCCGGTAAATAATAAATGTCCTGACTATTACACGAACATTTTGGTTTTAAACTATTGAATGACGGGAATGTTCAAAATGTTGATTAAGTTTGCCTACCATGGTTCTAACACTTCGCCTACTTATCAAAACAAATGAAAAACGTATTAAGCTAACGGAAGTAATGGAGTCTGACTCAAGGACAGAAAATGACGACAGCTCTTCTGACGAATTACTGCGTTACAAAATGAGAAGAAAGTTCCTGAATCCACTAAAATGGTGGAAACTTAATGAACACCGATATCCGATAATGTCATTCCTTGCCCAGACGTTTCGTGCATACCAGTTACCTCCGTTCTTTGTGAATGATTGTTCAGCTCGGCTGGTTATATTGTCAATTAGACCCGCTCATCACTTGAACCAAATAATATCAACACACTTTTCTTTTTGCGTAGTTGGTTAAAAGATGATATATAAATGAGGCTTTCAGGTGCATAACTTTAAATATTTAGGAGCAATTATATCTAGGGATTGTACATTTGAAGCTTACATTCGATCTAGAATTGGGACGGCAATGGCAGCAATGACGAAGTTAACTAAAATTTGGAAAACATTAGCCTGCCAACAAAACTCAGGCTTTATAGAGGCCTCGTTAAAACCATTGTCCTTTATGGATGTGAGACCTTGATGCTAATGGTGGCCACTGAATGCAAGCTGCAGGCATTTGATAACAAATGCATGAGGAAAATTCTCCAGATCTCCAATTTAGAACATAAGATCAATGAATATAACTGGGGCAAAATAAACTCTATTGCGGGTCATCAAGAAACCATTATAACAACAATTAAGAGGCGTAAGATGGCATGGTTCGGTCATGTACTGCGACATGATACCCTGACAAAAATGATCCTTCAAGGCACGGTCGAAGGTGGCAAGGGAAGACGTCGACAGCCGTAAAGGTGGCTGGACAAATGTGGAGATCGTTATCTGTTGATGGGTCCATGCGCTCCCCACAACGACAGCAACGGTTGCGATGATGATGATGACGATTTATATAAAAATATAAGCTTTTACTATGATAATTATTTTAAATAAAAATAAAGAAATAACTAAAACAATGTAACGGTTTAGAAACAAAAATGATCGAAAAGCCGGGGTCAAAACGACATGAATTCTGGAAAGTGTTAAATGATTTATTTTGGTTGTAAGAATACTTGGTAAAAATAACTAGTTACGATAAAACAATGTATGTTAATATTAGCAATGTCATTTGTAAAATATTTTATACAGTTACAACAAGATGGAACATATGTAAGAAAGTATGACAGATGTATTCATGTGTGAAAGATCTAACAATGAGGACAGATGAAGCTATGTTTGACAGATTCAGCAGGCAATGATTGACAGATTCAGCAGGCACTAACATGCCGCGATGCTTTCCAAATCTTCTCTTAGTTTCGTGTACTTGAATCCATCACTGATCACTTGAGCCACGTCATCTAAAATACACAACAAGACATTTTAGAATCTATAATTTTTTTAGAAATAATGACAATTTAGAACATTGCGACATTAATATATTTTGTCTAATAAACATGAGTATAAAACAAGATAGTTCGCCAGTGACACCGCCATGTACAGAATAATTATCATCAACTATGACCAGAACAAACCTCAACATGAACACAGTCAGTCAGCTGAGTGGACCAGATATGAGAGTATGTATACCACAAACAGAGTCAGTCAGCTGAGTGGACCAGATATTAGAGTGTGTATACCACAAACAGAGTCAGTCAGCTGAGTGGACCAGATATGAGAGTATTTATACCACAAACAGAGTCAGTTAGCTGAGTGGACCAGATATGAGAGTATGTATACCACAAACAGTCAGTCAGCTGAGTGTACCAGATATGAGAGTATGTATACCACAAACAGAGTCAGTCAGCTGAGATGACCAGATATGAGAGTATGTATACCACATGCAGAGTCAGTCAGCTGAGTGGACCAGAAATGAGAGTATGTATACCACAAACATAGTCAGTTAGCTGAGTGGACCAGATATGAGAGTATGTATACCACAAACAGAGTCAGACAGCTGAGTGGACCAGATATGAGAATATGTATACCACAAACAGAGTCAGTCAGCTGAGTGGACCATATATGAAAGTATGTATACTACTGGTGTATTTTTATCTTTCAGAGCACCAAATATGAGAATAAGTATTTCACTGTCAGCAAACTAAAAGTGCACGACGTTTTCTTTACACTCTGTATCGGGAAATTTGTATCTGTAAACTAGAAATATGTTAGTTATTTTTTCATTTATAATATTATCAAACCTATGTGATATTTAAACTATTCATGTAAATCTTAAATAATATTCTTTCAACTAAGTATCAACACTCATTTTCAAGCTAATGGAATTTGGTGAAAATATTATTCAAGTTGTTTTACAAGATTTAAAATTTGTTTTCAGTTGGATTTAAAGTATGAAGTCGGTTTAAAAGAATAAAAATCAATTTTTTATCATTTAAATTCCAGAGACCTTAAGCTAGTCATATTAAACGCTTGCATTCTCTTGGAGACATATTTTTCAGAATTTTATCATGGGCCCTTAATAAATAAAAATAAATAAGAAACATTTATTGTGTAGGTTACTAAATAACAAACTAATTATGTTCAATGATATTGTGCGAATTGTAAAAGAAATATTCTGATACTTTCAAATTTTATCATGGGCCCTTAATAAATAAAAATAAATAAGAAACATTTATTGTGTAGGTTACTAAAGAACAAACTAATTATGTTCAATGATATTGTGCAAATTGTAAAAGAAATATTCTGATACTTTCAAATACCTGAATTGCTGACATTCTTCAGATCACACCTAGGGATTCAAAAGAAAACTAAATTATTATTGAAATATTAATTAAAGCAAAATCATCAGAAAAAATTACTGTTTTTTGTGCCTTTAATGCAAATCTTTCAGAGGCAAAATACATTAAAAATGTTTATTTTCAAAATAAAATTAATTAATGAATAAAAATTAATATGTCAAACGTAAAAAAAATGTTTCTTTCCATAAAAATAAAAATAATTTTTTAAAAAAATGGCTGTAATTTTTTTAAATCAAACTATACATTAAAAAAAAATATTATTTCTGCATTCACGTTTTTGTAACAATTCGTAAGTTGTGGATGAAATAAGAAATTATCAAGTTTAATTTTTTTTTAAATTTATAAAATTAACAACAGAACTTACGTTTTCTTTTTAAAAATGCTATAAATAGCCACCAATACAAGAACTAAAAGAATGAAGATAACACAAGGCAAGCCGTAAGACATGACCGGAGAGGAGAGGTCGTGTGATGAACTTTGACCTGTGACTGAAAATAAAATAATTTGATATCTTTAAAAAAAATCGTATGCGCAATTTTTTTAAATATTGTAGAGTGATTTAGTAAATTACTATAATTATAATATTAATTATTACCAATATTATTATTGATTCCTTTGTGTTGAATATTTTGAATAAAAATTTTTACAATCATCAATACAACAACATGGAAATTAAGCACCTGAAAAATAATTATACAGTGTATTGAAAAATTATTGGTTACAACAAATAATAATTTACCTAAATTCCAGATAGATTAAGGATATAAACCTTTTGTAAATTAGCATTTTTTATTTAAACATTTTCAGAATTTTTATATTTTTTCAGATACACTCATTGGCTAATATTTTTATTTTTATTTTACTAATTTAAATTCATTCCAGATTCTCATAGCTCATCAAAATAGATGTTATGAAGTGACAAATCAAAATATTTAACATTCTGTTAAAAGTATTGCTACCTTGTCTAAAATAGTCAATTTTATCCAAAAGCGTAATGTGTTATACATGTTACCTGAACATAAATCATGCTGATATAACAGGTAGAGTTTAATAAAAACACACAAATATTCCACTGTTAAGAAAAGCAGAGCACAACTTTTACATTAAAATGATTGTTTCGACTCACCTAAATTCTGAACTGTTATAAAAAATGTCAACACAAATATGTCATTAAATTTTAGGAGGATAGCATACTGCCCGAAATCTTCAACTTGAACATTGAAAAGCGTCAAATCTAAAGTGTATTGATATGGATTGGTCCTGTCAGCCATGATGTTTATGACGTGTTTACTTGTGGAGTTCGTCTCTAACAATCTTCCGTCGTGGAACAGTTGTTTCTCATGGATTCTGTGCAACAATCTGTCCATCATAAAACAGAAGGTGGCTGTCGCGTTGTGTGACAGATGTGGGTGGAGTCGTTTGAAATGGTTTTGGTGGTGACACAAAGTTGGTTCACCTAGCGAAATATTACACAATGATAAGTTACATAATGATAAGTTACATAATGATAAGTTACAAAGAAACTATAAGAGTTTTTTTTAAGAAACACATTTTAAAGTCTTTTTTAGATCGTTAGGATCCATTGTTAGATATTTTAACTATTTTTGGGTAGGGGGTGTTAAGTCTCTATGTTTAGGTGGATTGTGCCTTGCTCTCCGCTACACACAACATACACAAGAGATGACACAAGTCTGTGTAACGATGCAATGTTTATTCTACTATAAACAACTGTACAACTGGCTGTCTTGCCTTGACATAAAATACATCTATATATAACGGCTGTATGCTCAAGCATGCCCTCGGTCCGACCCGACCGCTTCTGGGCGACGTTAAACTCAACTCTGTTTTACTGCAACCCTGCAGCTCCCCGGTCTATCCTGACCGGTCTGACCGCACAACACTGTGCGAAGTACACAACTCTCTGCAACCCCCGCACTCGTCTCGACTACTCTCTTATATACCCCCCAACTGGTCTCAACTGACCCTGGCGTGTCCTCTGGTCATGTCCCTGACATATCCCGTGTGACCAGAAGTTCACTCAGACATCACTAGACATTATTCCCGTGATAGGAGTTCATACCCGTCAACAACGCCTTGCCCCGACTCCAACACTGGCTCACAACAATCTCACCACAATCATTCGCAGTGATTCTCATACCCTGACATATCCCCCCTCTTCCGTTAGATTCTACTTACGGGTAGAATCTCACAATACAACAAAGTCAGGGCATGGAATCTACAATAATATAATACATAATGAAATAATATCTTTCAAAATAATTTTATACACAACATTGCATGAAAAAAAACACTAGTATATACAACACAGAGCATAAATCCACTTGGTCGTACCTTTATACGACTTCACTAACCCGCAACTCGTACGTTATCATTATCTTTAATCTCATAGAACAACCTTCGACATCCTCCTGGTCATATCACTACAACATATTCATTACCCAACAATTGACCATTTTTACACTAGATTGTTGCCCTGTCTGCCCGTGTTCGTCGCTGGTTGATCGTCGTTGTGCTGTTTACGACGTATGCCCTACGATGGATACAGTAGTCTGTATCAGAGGCGCTGTACTGAAAAGTACAGGCGCACATACCGCTGTGCTGATGTGGTTCCGTCCCATCTCTCGTAGTGTTTGGCGGTGCTTGGCAATCCAGAGACAATTCGGGCCCCCATGTTATTTTCGACAAATTTTGTTAATCTGTTGAGGTGATAAACTATACGCTTATGTCCCTTCGCAATCTCTACATTAAATTTCGATAATTTTCTCGTGACGGTGAATGGACCTTCTGAATACAGAGCGAGTTTATTTCCTTTTTTAGGTTTCAACACGAGCACTTTGTCACCAACTTGTATATCTTTCTCTCTAGCCCTTTGATCATAATATTGTTTATATTTATTTGCCTTTCCTTTCGTGATTGCCTCTGTTTTATATAACCCTGATTTTATTCTGTTTTTGAGGTCTATTATATATTCATATGTTGTTTTACCTTCCTCTGTCGTATTTTCATTTGTCAGTATTTTCCTTAAAATTGACATTGGTCCTCTCACTTTTCGCCCGAAGAGGAGTTCATAAGGAGACATTGCCGTTGTCTCGTTCGGAACTTCCCGATATGCAAACAAAATTGCCGGCAAAAATCTATCCCAATTGTTGGGTTCCTCATCTGCCACTTTTCTTAACATGCTTTTTAGGGTGCCATTTAATCTTTCCACCATCCTTTGCCTGCTCCTCAGCTAAATTGATGTGTTCAAATATTTTTGGAATTGTACTAATCACAGTTTTCATTTGTGGTCCTCCCCCTTTATCTCGTTTATTCTGGGCCCTGGTAACTACGTTACCGTGATGGAATGGTGGGTCCTCGTCTGATCTAACATTTCCTAAAATCACATCTGTTACCGGATCTTCAAAAAGGGCGGACAAAAATCTACCGCAGAGATAAGGGGTTTTAATGTCTACTATAGCAGTTTCAAACGTTTTTATTGTCCCATCGATAAGTTTAACTGTAAAGGTCTGATCAGTCATGTATTTTTTTGGTATTAGACTCTTTCTGCACCCTACGATTGTACAGCCGGTGTCTCTAAGAAGAGAAGCTTCCTTCCCTAACAACAAGCATTTTTCGACATTTAACCTACCCGTGGACTTTCTAAAAATATCGCTCATACTTCCCCCCCATTGTGTATTGCGAAACTGCCACCCTTTTCTAGGTTTATACCCCTGCCACTGTATAGTACGGCCCTGTTTGCAATCTTTGCTTAGTCACCTATCCTGGCTGTACCATGGATACTTATTTCCATAGTTATATTTCTGGTCTGAGCTTTTATACTGATTTCCCTTCGCATTTGCAGGCATCCTATTATTGGCCCATTTCTGCCGACAGTTGGCCATTATGTGACCCCTCTGACCACAGTTAAAGCATGTACCCATTACTCGGCCCTCCGTCGAGCGACTTCTAGACTTGCCTCCATATTCACCCCTATATTCCGCCACACCCCCTACCAGTGACTGTGTATTGACTTTCCGACTTAATTGTCCTTGTCCTGCCGACTTTATATGGTCAATTTGTGTCAGTACGTCCTCACATTTGGGGGCATTATTCATTAGGATGCATTTAACAGCCTCTTCATTCATGTTCAATAATAACTTGTTTCTACATAATAAATCCCTCAACCCCTCAAATGTTCTCTCTGTTTTTGTACTGGCCACCCAATTGTCTAAACTTCTAACCAATTTTGAGTGAAATAATCTAAAATTATTACTCTCCGGTGCTAGACGATTCCACGCTTCCCTGTACTTCTCCCCATTAAATCCTGCATGTTGCAAAAGGAGTCGCTTGACAGTGTCATAATCATGCAGTTTTGTCCTAACGTCTTCCGTCATTAAGAATGATTGTAACTCAACCGTTAGCCTTACTTGTAGCTCTATCAGCCATTGACTTTTTGGCACTTTCGCCTGAGCCACTACATGTTCGAATGTCGCCACATATTCGTCGAGTTCTTGGGACCCGTCGAATTTTTGCAAATTTTTTAATATTTGTCGAAGGTCTTTGTTTTCTCTCGAGTGGCCTGTCATGTCCAGTTCAGTTACGTCTTTCCTTTTAATTTCTGCAAATTTCAATTCGTGCTCCCTTTCTTTCTGTCTCTGTTTCTCGTCATACTCTCTCTGTTCCCTTAACCTTTCCTGTGTTTGAAAATCTTTCCATTGCTCTCTCACATATTCGTCTAGTTCCTCCCCTCTGAGTGCGAGTTTTTCCCCTTGTTTTTTAAACGACTCTAATTTCTCGTCCATGTTTATACCCTTACTACTGCTTCTAGTTTCCATTCTACTTCTACAATAACTTACAACTTACTTTATAATCTAGCTTCCCTTATTGTCCGTTTATATCTGACAGGTATGCTATATCTATATATATTATCTAACAGATCAATCTTGCTATAGCACACTTCCCCAATTTAACACTATTTTATAAGTAATTAAGTACGTACTTACTGTGGGTTATATTTCAGACATAATATCCATATACAATGAAAGTCCCATTACACAATAAATATCCATTCGTAAGAAGTTCACAAAGTCACACTTTTTGCAGTTTCCTTGTCACTTAGTAATGTTTTTCTCCACCTTGAATATCTTCTCGAACTTGTCCCGATTTGAACTGTGGTGCTGTGGGTCGTCTCGGCTCCTCAGGGTCCCACTGTAGCTGGGGCGGGATGGTTGGTTCTGCAACTTGACCTCCCGGTACATGATCCCGGACGGGCCCCCATGTTAAGTCTCTATGTTTAGGTGGATTGTGCCTTGCTCTCCGCTACACACAACATACACAAGAGATGACACAAGTCTGTGTAACGATGCAATGTTTATTCTACTATAAACAACTGTACAACTGGCTGTCTTGCCTTGACATAAAATACATCTATATATAACGGCTGTATGCTCAAGCATGCCCTCGGTCCGATTTACCGCTTCTGGGCGACGTTAAACTCAACTCTGTTTTACTGCAACCCTGCAGCTCCCCGGTCTATCCTGACCGGTCTGACCGCACAACACTGTGCGAAGTACACAACTCTCTGCAACCCCCGCACTCGTCTCGACTACTCTCTTATATACCCCCCAACTGGTCTCAACTGACCCTGGCGTGTCCTCTGGTCATGTCCCTGACATATCCCGTGTGACCAGAAGTTCACTCAGACATCACTAGACATTATTCCCGTGATAGGAGTTCATACCCGTCAACAACGCCTTGCCCCGACTCCAACACTGGCTCACAACAATCTCACCACAATCATTCGCAATGATTCTCATACCCTGACAGAGGGGTAGGGTGTACGAATTTATGAGAACTTATTTTTGGATCAATTTTTTAAAAAAATGTTTAAAATAGTGATAGAACAAACAAAAGTATTTTCATAAATTGTTTAATGCATTTAAAAGCTTATGAGAAGTAGAGAGGAGGTGTTGATGAAACTAAATAACTGACTTGAGGAAAGACATCGATGGGAGCTATTTTGTATGTATTTTAAAAAAAAACATTTTTTCCCCTCATTCCTTAAATTAAAATAATTCGTGTTACATACAAATTAAAAGACGCCTGCCTGTCAGATTAAACAACTACATTTTATAAAATAGAAATAAAACCTACAATAAAGTTATCTCACTAGGATTGGAGCAATCAGTTAGGGAAATAAACGCGGCAGGGTATTGCGTGGATCCCTTATAGCCGAGGCTTGTGAACGCTGCATCACTTGCTAAAAGACCGGCATGGTCTGTTGACGCATTTATCTTCTGTATAGAAGGAGAGTCTGTATAGATAAGACAAGACAAGACAATCACAAACCGATGGTGATAAATTGTTTATAATGAATGAAGTGTCCACTCACATCTGCGCACCCATGTGTATGAAGTTTTCGAGTCCGTCTCATTTCTCATATGGTCCATGATTTGACACACAACTTTTCCCTTGTCCTTACATGTCATGTGACTAGAATAAAGGTCAATGACCGACGTGTTTTCTTTGATGTTGAGAACATTTCCATACTCAGACTTGATCAGTAGAGTTGTCAGACGTGAATATGTCTCAGCATTACAAACTAGTTTGACACTCATTTCAGGTCGCAAGTATCGGGATTCGTCTGCCCCGGAAATTTCATCGACTTCGGACCCATCATCATCAGAATCATCATAGATCATTACATTTGGAGTGACACCGAACGAAAGAATGTGGGTTGAACCTGTGGAACAGGAGTGAAAAGTACCAGAGATTCAAAGTTTCTTTAATTAAGCTAAAAAATATTAAATTTTAAAAAGTATTTAAGGAATATTATCTCTATATGAAAAATTGTTCTTAAAATGTAATTTTTGCGATGCATGTTTGATTTGATTTATTGTATTTTAAAAAGTTTTGATTGTTATTTATTATTGAGATAAAAAGGCGGCTTCAAAACAGTCACCCACAATTGTGCACGCCTATAAACAAAGGTGAGCTCTTCGTGTTCATCTCTGGATGTAGTTGATGATATCGACATGTGTAGACATCCGAGTCATTGCAGCCAGTCACTGAGAGGTTAAAGGTCACAGTAGAGATGTCATACTGGGTTGTTAGGACTTTGTCATTTTTAAGAATTTCCAAATAAAAACCTTCCTTTGGGTAATTTGAAATACAGTTAAAGTACAGATCTGAGCCAACACTTGTCATGATATGATGTGAGGGGGTGGCTACCATCTGATCAATAGACAATGTTACAGTCACTGGACCTAGAACAATACAAGAAATGTTACAGTCACTGGACCTAGAACAATACAGAAATGTGACAGTCACTGGACATAGAACAATAAAGACATGTTACAGTTTACTTAGAAGTGGAATTTATATTTATTTAAATCTGGATAAATCCAGCTTTCCATTGATACCGCATTGGATATGTTTGGATGATTTCAAATACATGAATGAAGTAGTCGGTAAAAAAGACAGTATTACGTATCATAATACGACTTTACTTCTCCTCATAGGGTAAAGAAAATAAGTTCTATAATTATAATATAATCATTAAATTTTAACGTAATTTATATTAAAAATGACTATAGAAACAACATAAAAAGAAAGCTAGTAATACTTAAAAATGTAATTTTGTGCCAATTCTGACCCGCACCTCCCTTAAACCTAAAATCCATTTTAATAAATTGAAATAATTTAAATTTACAATCGATAACTATAAAAATGGAATTTTCTTTTAATTTTACAATTTATATCTTTCAAAACGAAATATTCCTTAAAACTTTCAAACCATATTTATGAAAATAATACATTCCTTACAACTTACAATCCATATCTATTTAAATATAATATTCCTTTAAACTCATAATCCATATCTATGAATTATTTTTAGAACTTACAATCCATGAGAATGAAATATTCCACTGAAATTCCACTGTCAGTAAAATTAGCATTGCAGCTATATCTCCCAGCATCCTCGCACTGGGCATTGTCTACGTCATACACAAGCCGTGATTGGTTATAAACTGTCATGATCACGCGATCTTTGAACCTGATGGACAAGATGATCGAATTGTTGGTAGTTTTAGCCAGACATTCGATGGTCATGGTTGAGTTCTTTAAGATAAAAATATCAGCATTTCTTTCTTTTGGTTCATCATTGACGGTGACTTTAAGAACTTCTGCAAGTTGGCAATGAAACTTTAAAAAATTGAACTGCATAGGAAAATGTACATTTAGATAGTAGACATACTTTAGTAGATACTAAAGTCAATTTTAATGAAATCAGATATACCAATATATATTATTTTTTCCAGACATACTAAAATAGATATTGATCTTATTATATTTGTACAGACACAGTTTGTATACATAAGATTATTGCCGTCTTCGCTTAACCTTTAATTTTATAATATACACTTAAGTAGATATTGATAAAGAACCAACTACGAAAATCTTTAAAATTATATAAGACATACTGACGTAGATACTTAAGTAGATATTTTATTATCAGACATTATAAAGTATATTTTGATACAAATACAAAAGTAATATTGATTATATTAGTTGATGTCCATAAAGTGCGTCACGCTCCGAGGGGGAGGAGGGGATTCAAGAAAGTGTGACAGTTTGTGACTGGGGGGGAAGGGGTCCGGGCAGGTGTGATGTCACACATTTGTTATTTTTTAAATTATTTTTGTTTCTAATTTGTAATTTTTTAAGGATTTAAATAGCTTTAAAAATAATTTATTAAAAAAAAATTGAAACATTTGAATTAGTTGTATTTCGAAATAGCATGAAATGCGTATCTCCTGAATGTGTTGAATTGGATGCAGCAGGACTAGTATCGAATGATCAGGAATGGTTTGACAATCTCATTCGTATTAGCCAATATTTCACTCAAATTGTGAAATATCAGGACATAAAATGTTGCGAGAAAGTACGAAACTCATATTTCAACGTTTTACCTTCAAAATTCGTTCATCCTCTAATCACAATTAACGAACCAACTGATGGAAAGAGCAGATGAAGATTCTCATAAGTTTCCTTCGTTGTTTGCGGCACAAACTTTCAAATTTGATGACATTTTGCCGAGATCAACAGGGATTTTAAAAGTACAACCATATAATCGTTATTGTCCATCTTTGCAAATCAGCGTACTTGGTCGAATTTGCAAAGTATGTCACTTATATTTTGCATAATAAACAATGTAGAAGAAATATGGAGGATAACACAAAGCTCGAACTGAGGAGAATGTGCACACACAAACTTTTCAAGAATCAACTCAGATAAAACGCATCCTTCCTTTGAGACAGAGAACCCATGGCAGTTATTGCCAGAAGAGAAAATGCACATACAGAGGCTGTTGAGTGGCTAGATGAGGACGAGTTGATCTGTCTGCATTTATTCTACCGGGAAACGATGATGGTGAAAGATTGATGTCAGTCCTTATTTTAAAAGAACACTTTACATCACCATGGTAAGATGATGTCCAGTGAATATGTTTTAATTAAACATAATTCACAGGACCATAATAAACAGATTAAATATAGAACAAGAGTTGGTCACATAATTTTTCAATCTAGTTTCTTTTTTAGTCAAATTGTTTAGTTTACTTTTTTATTATCACTGAATGAGGTCAAATTTCGCTAATCTACTTCTTATCATGTGCCAATAAATTACATAATGGAAATATTATCTAACACTTGACCTCAACCATTGTAAATGAAAGGGTAGCAGATAAAAATGATGTGTATTATATAAATGTCAAGACTAAGTTTTGCCATTTTTGTTTTCAAATTCGATCTAGATTGAGTTACTGTTTCATTGAATAACTATGACAACTGTTGACAATTAACTATTCTACTATTAAATTCATTTTAATAATCTGATAGTCCTTTTAAGTAGGAATGTACGGATTTCTGATCCAGCTCCGGAAAATCCGGAATCCATTTATTTTTATAAATCCAGATCCGGCTTCGGCTCGGGGAGGATCTCAAAATGTTGAATCTGGTACATGCATGATTTTCAGTGGAAATTTTATATTTTAATACAGTTTAATAGTGACGTGTATTTTAAAAATTAAATTAAATATTTTAATAAGGTGTTTACTAAAAAAAATCGAAAGTGTGACGTACTTTAGGAGGGAGCGTCCCGAGATTTGTGACGGTTTGTGACAGGGGGGAGTGGGGTCAAAAGTGGTAATAAATAGTGTGACGTACTTTATGGACGGCCCCTTAGAAACAATTTTAAATTTAAAAAATTATTTAAATGTACTAAAATATAAACAAAAGTGCTATTATATAGAATTGTATTTTTAGATCAACAGACGCCTAAATATTAGTTACATAAGTTAATCTTTCATAATCTCTAATCAATACAGACATTTTCACAATCTTAATGAATACTGAAATATTTCATAAACCCTAACTAATACATGAACTTTTCATAATTCTTACCAAATACAGACATCTCTCATAAACACCTAACAATATAGAAATTTTTCATAATCCTATCCAATAAATGTATTTTTATCATCTTTTATAACCCTAACCAATAAATGTATTTTTATCATATTTTATAACCCTAACCAATAAATGTTTTTATCATATTTTATAACCGTAACCAATAAATGTATTTTATCATATTTTATAATCCTGACCAATAAATGTATTTTATCATATTTTATAATCCTGACAAATAAATGTATTTTTTATCATATTTCACAACCCTAACCAATAAATGTATTTTTATCATATTTTATAATCCTAACCAATAAATGCATTTTTATCATATTTTATAATCCTGACCAATAAATGTATTTTTTTCATATTTCATAACCCTAACAAATAAATGTATTTTTATCATATCTTATAACCCTAACTAATAAATGTATTTTTATCATATTTTATAATCCTAACCAATAAATGTATTTTATCATATTTTATAATACTGACCAATAAATGTATTTTATCATATTTTATAATCCTGACCAATAAATGTATTTTATCATATTTTATAATCCTGACAAATAAATGTAATTTTATCATATATTTTATAACCCTAACCAATATAGAATACTTTAAGAACCCTTCAACTGTACCTAACCACATACAATGTGAAACAAGTCTATGTTATATTTATAAGAAGACACATCCTTGAACCATTTCTAACCTTATATTTTACTTAAATAATCCTACCCAACCAATTCAGAAATACTTAAACCATTTATATTTTTATTTTGAAAACATATTCCCCGATTCTCCCTAACCCGAAACTCTCCATAAACCCTAAAATAATTTCTAATATTTAGATTTGGAAAAAATTCACCAATCGTTTCCAATCTTACCCACTGTAATTATTCTTCTAGGACAGGGGTGGACAAACTAGGGCCGGCTACGAAATTTTTTGCGGTCCGCGGTAGCCTGGGGTAATGTTGAAAAAATCAATAAATTTTTGTTTGTACTTGAATCAGGGCTAAATTTTAATTACGTGTGGTCCTTTGATGTTTCACATCTTACTATTGTGGCCCTCGCCCTAAAAAGTTTGCCCACACCGGTAGCATATATGAGCCTAAATTTAACACATGACATAGTTCGGTCATGTACTGCGACGTGACAGCCGGAATAAAATCATACTTCAAGGCACCGTAAATGGAGGCTGGCGAAGAGTTAGACAGTGGACAAGTTGGCTTAACAACATAAAGGAATGGACAGGGATGAGGTTGAATGAATTAATGGCCGCCGCTAAAAATGGGCAAATGTGGAGATCGTTATGTGTTGATGCAACAATGTGCTCCCCCCACGACCGCCACGAGCACAGGGCTGATATGATGATGATGAAGACACACAAAACCTTTAACCATTTCCATCTAAACTTATGACAAAATCTTTCAACCATTGCCATTACAAAAACTCTCTAAATATTCCTCACCTTAAACACTGTGCAAAAATTTCGAGTATTCAACAAACTAATCACTGCACAAAGCTTCTAATTTGATGAGAAAGGCCTTTGACTAATGCGTGTGATCTTGTTTTTTTTTACATAGAATGATTGTATTTGTATTGTACTTTAATTTTTTGGTAATCATTTTATAAAACAATTTCTTACCGTCTTGCAAATACATGCAGAGAAATCTATTTTGATTTTCACAATAAACATCATTCAGCCTTCCATTTGTGTTTATTTCGACGCAATCTTCCATATCTTCTACATTGTTTGGTTCTCCTTGGTCCCACAGTGGTGAATCTCCCTTAAGTTCACTGTTGTCGGCTAACCACAAAAAACTTCCTTCCTGTTCAAGATTACTGGCTCCTATCCACAATGCAGATTCGCCTCCTAAATAGAATTTTATCTAAATAGATTATGGTGTTCATAATTACATTTAAAATGAAATAAATTGTTATTACTTTATACATTGGTGATGAAGATTTTGATATTTTAGAAATTCTATTCTTTTGTTTTCGGATGAAAACTACACACAAATCTTTTTTGCAAGCGTATTTTTGGAATTTTAATGTAGGACGAGCCCTGCGCGACTTATCGCTCCCCTCTTCCCATCTTCCCTGCACCCACACCGATGTTGGGTGGACAGATGCGCATAAATCTTATCAATAAATTCTGAGTTGGCCTCGGAAAGTAAGGAAAACACCAACACCTTGACGTATGGTCGACGGGTGAAATATCAGTTGGCGTTGGATTTGCTATTTTGTTCTGATTTTCTTTTGCAAAGATATATTTAGTACGTTGAATGTATTTGTTTTTACAAAATGTGTAGTCGCTATTGTAAAAATCAACGTGTTACCCGTCTACTTGAATTTGGGTAGCTAAAAACAACACTTCTGAAGAGATTGTGCCCGAATCCAGGACAAGTGTTGTGATTCAGTACATAGCAGTATTAAAAATGAGGGAAAATAAATGGGGGAATGCTTTTTATAATGGTTTCGTTTTGCTGCAAATTTGCAACACCATTAAATGAAGGATTAACGATTAATTTTATGAGTTAATTCATGATTAAGGCCAAATATTAAAATTAATGACGTCAATAAACTGAACATCTCCAACCGACCCGGGGAATTGGAGATTTAATGATGGGCCTGATATATATATATATAGCTCATTTAAGAAAAAACTACACTTGGGCCCCCGGCCCCCCAGTTAGTGATATTTTTTTTCCACTGTTACCATCTCGGGAGGGTACTCAACAACTTTCCAAAGTTCATTTTTCTACCTACAAAGAAAGATGAAGAATTAGTTTTGATTCAGTTTTATATAGCCAATATAAGGAAAAAAACCGATTTGGGCCACCGGCCATCCATGAGTGAAAATTTTTAAATTATTTTTCACCAATTATTGTCATAAGAGTGTACTCAGCAAGTTCCCAATGTTTCATGCTGCTAACTTCACGGGACTTTTTAGACTTAGTGTTGAGTGTACCACCTGCTTCTACCTACACGGGAAATAGGATAATTTTGTTAAATCTATTTTTTATAAAGCTCGTATAAGCAAAATACTACATTTTGTGTATGTGTGGAAAGTTGTTGAGTACCCTTCCGCGATGGTAACAGTCGAAAAAATAAAGAAAGAAAAAAATCATAAAATTAACACTAACTGTGGGGTCGGCCCGAATGTAGTTTTTTTCTTAAATGAGCTGTATAAATCAGGCTCATCATTAAATCTCCAATTTCCTGTGTAGGTAGGAGCATGGAAATTTGCGAAGTTGTTGAGTACCCTCCAAAACTGCTAACTGGCGAAAAAAAAATTAAATCATCACTCACTAAGGGGGCAGGTACCTGAATGTACTTTTCCATATATATAAGATATTGCGGCTAAGCACGCCCCTCCGTCAGTCAGTGTGAAGCCCCTTTGAAATGGAAAGCCCAAATTCATGATGATTTTATGTACAACCCATCATATGACTATGAAAGCAACAATCATCTTCACATTGGCAGAATGTCAAATGTTTGTCTAAAGTGTAGTGCACGTAAGTGGAAAGGAGAAACTCCAGGCATGTGCTTCTCCAGTTGTAAAGTCAAACTGCCACCAATTCTAAAGCCACCAGAACCATTGCGCAGTCTGTTGAAGGGGGAAACTGCACAATCAAAGGACCTTGTGAAACAGTTTAGACTATTCAATAATATGTTTACCATGACTTCCTTCAAGTCTGACATTTTCGTGAATAATGGGTGGACACCAACATTCAAGGTCCAAGGCCAAGTGTACCACCATGCTGGACCTCTTCATCCAGGCAATGCTGAAGACAGCAAATGTCCTACAGATTTACCTCAAATTGCAAAGAATGTTGCATCAGCATAACAGCTATGTGAGGTCATTTAAAATGGCTGCTGAGATAATTGATAACACTTAAGTAAACTAAAGAATTAAAATTTCTGGCAAAGCACCATTAAAGGAACACAAGGCAGATTAAATTCACTGTTAATGAAGTGGCCATCATGATTGCTGGAGAGCTAGGTGTTCGTAGAGACATTGTGCTGCATTCAAAAGTTTCTCACAAATGCCACTTCAAAGGATTCAAGACACTCACAGGTCATATGATCCACTTCAGTACCCTCTGCTATTTGTTAGAGGAGAAGATGGCTATGATTTGTACATAAAAGATACACACAAGGCCAGGACAGCCAACAGCAAATTTGACTGACACCTCACCAAAGACTACATTAACATTTAACTGCATTTTTATCTCTTCAAAACATTTCCTTTTGCAAAAACATTGCTGTATTCTGAAGTGCCTAGACATTTTCGCTGGGATGCCAGTCAAAAGCTCTGGCATATCCGAAAAAAGGTGTACCGCTTGTGAGACTTCCTGGGATATGCGACAGACAATGCCTTGGGAAGGGTGCACACTGTGCATCCTAACAAGAAATAAGCATTCCACATGCGCCTCCTTTTGCACCATGTTCGAGGAGCTATATCATTTGAAGATCACAAAAACTGTTATTGTGAAAGATGAGGATGGTGAAATCCTTGAAATTAAGCCCTGCAGCACATACACTGAGGCATGCCAAGTCCTGGGACTGCTGGAAGATGATTCTAATTGGTACCAGGCAATGTAAGAGGCAGGGTGTCTCATTCAACAGCAGAACTCCATAACCTGTTTGCAATTTTGTTTGCGCATGTGGCTTAAACTAACCTATTGCACTGTGGAAAAATTACAAGGAAGACATGACAGATGACTTTTTGCACCAGGCAAGACGAAATGATGCAACAGAAAATACTGAATACTGTGATGCTCTCTTCAACAATACTCTTCTCATCTTGGCAGATAAAATTCTATCTATAACAGGCAACAAGCTGGCACTGTATGGTTTGCCAGAACCATTGCATCATCAACCTGAATTGACAAGTAAGGATGTATTGAGGGAAACTAGCTATGATGTTAAAGCACTTCGAGCCTACACGCAGCAAATGTGCCAAGACTAACTCCAGATCTGCAGCAAGCCTTTATAGCCATCACTGGGATGATCGAAAGTGAAAAAGGAGGTATTGTCTTTTTGGGTGCACCAGAATGCCACAGGCAAGACTTTTCTACTCAATTTGCTATTGGCTTTTGTGAGGAAAGAGAAATACATGACTGTGGCTGTTGCTTCCTCTGGCATAGCAGCAACTCTGCTTGCATGTGGTCTAACAACACATTCGGCCTTCAAGTTGCCACTGGACTTGGCCAGATCAGACAGTTCCACTTGCAATATTTCCAAGGGCACAGGACAGGGGCATGTTCTCAAATCCTGCAAGCTAAGTGTCTGGATTGAGGCTACCATGAGTCACGAAATGCTTTCCATGTTCTTGTCAAGACATTACAGGATTTGCGAGGCAGTTCTGCAATAATGGGTGAAGCAACTGTTGTGCTTGCTGGTAATTGTCGACAAACACTTCCAATTGTCACACATGGAACACCAGCAGATCAGATCAATGCCTGTTTGAAAAGTTCTTATTTATGGCATTACGTCGAAAATTTCAGTCTAACAACAAACATGCGGTCACACATTCAGGGTTATTTGTTTGCAGGTCAATTTGCAAACAAATTGCTCCAGATTGGAGATGGTAAAGTTCCTTAAGATCCTTCAACAGGCCTCATCATTATGCCATGTGGTCAAATCGTCAACTCTCCTGACAAACTTCTGTCAAAGGTGTATCCTAACATACAGCAAAACTTCATAGAGCAATTCTGGCAAGCAGAAATGATGTGGTTGAGAAGCTCAATGTCACCATTCAGAAGCACCTTCCAGGGCAAGAATATGCCTACATGTCCATAGACTGCATCCTTAACGATGATGAAGCCGTACAAAATCCCATTGAGTTCTAGAATTCCATCCAGACTCCTGATTTGCAAGCCCACAACTTGATTCTGAAAGTTGGTGCTCCAATATAGCTGATCCGAAAGATTGATGCACCCAGGTTGTGCAATGGCACAAGATTAATTGTGAAAAAGCTGAGGCAACATGTCATTCAAGCCACAGTACTCACAGGGTGTGCTAAGGGTGAGGATGTGTTCATTCCAAGAATACCTATCATTCCATCGGTCAACGCCATACAATTCAAGAGAATACAGTTCCCTTTGCAACTATGCTTTGCCATGACAATCAACAAGTCACAGGGCCAGTCTCTTGGGATTGCTGGTATAGACTTGCAGACACCAATCTTTTCTCATGGGCCGTTGTATGTGGCCTGCTCCAGAGTGGGCAAAATGAAAATCTTTTTGTACACACTCCAAATGGAACTGCCAAAATGTTGTCTATCGCATTGCTTTAAGATAAAATTACTCTTTATTTCATGAAAATGAACAGTTTTGTACGCTTCTACCGAAAACCTTACTTTAAACCAGGGAAAGCCGGGTACTTGCACCTAGTATACAGATAAAACACATGATTTTAATTATGGCACCCTATCTGTTGTCTATAATACAGAAGCGATTTAAGTAATTACACTCTAGTTGTAAGCGATTATTAAAATGCTATGTTTATAATTGTATACGAAATGAAATTATTAAAATAAAACATTTTTTTAACCAAGATTTTTATTAATTTTTACAATTATTTTAATCTTTTTAAACACGATCTTTATTAAAAACAAACAATATTTTATTCTTTTTTTTTAATCAAGATTTTTATTTAAATCCTAAATTTGAAATCTTTCTTACCAAAAATCTTTTTAATTCTCATTGCTATTTCCCGAAGCTGTGAATTTGAATATATGCGTGCAAGTACAAGTCCGTTTTTCTGACACCTCATCTGTTGCAATAAAAAAAAACAAAAAAAAACACGAAGATTATTGATTGGATTTTAATTTATTGCTTGAGATGAGAGCATATCACTGAAGAGTTTAAGAAAACATAAGTTTAAGAAGCAGTATTGGGTCACCAACAAGATTCTTGATTTATGTGATGAAAGAAGAATGTTAAAGAAAAACAAAAAAATCTAATAAGTTTACAGCAGACAAATACATGATGATTAACAAAAATATCAGGAAGGAGATGAGACAGGCCAACGAGGAATGGATAGATAACCAGTGCCGCAAAGTGGAAGATAGCATAGCTGCCAGTAATACTAAGAAAGCGTATGCGACTTTAAGAAATCTTACCAAAAACAAAACAAACGCACCAGGTGACATCTTCGATAATTTTAGGCGAAGACAGTAAAGCCTTTAATTATCTTTAGTACCACCATGCTAACCTTACTGATAACATTGCGGTACTAACACAAAGGACATAATATTGCACCGAACTGTAAAATTGTAAAATCTATCCAGATAGCAACATACTACAGGAGCAACAGAACAGAGAGATGAACAATCCACAACTTCTGTTGAGCGAAGTTCAACAGACAGTGCGGAAGTTAAAAGGGTGTAAGTCACCTGGAGTTGACAACATCCCTGCTAAATTGCTGAAACATGGAGGAGCAGAGGTAACAAAAGCCCCCACAAAAACCTGGCAGAAGATATTTGAAAATAAGATATGGCCCAAAGATTGGACGCAGTCGCTAATAATATCATTACCTAAGAAAGGCAATGCCAGAATTATAGAACAATCAACCTTATCAGCCTCCCAGCAAAGAAATGCTAAAAATTATACTCGGCCTGCTAAAGCCGATTTCCGAGGAATTACTTGCAGAAGAACAATCAGGTTTCAGACCAGACTGAAGCACAATTGAGCAGATCTTCAACAGTCGCTTGCTCTTAGAAAAAACAGCTACAGCACAAACGCGAACTCCATCACAACTAAGTAGACTTAAAGAAAGCCTTTGATCGAGTATGGCAAGAAGGACTTTGGCAAGTTATGAGAAGTTTCAACATTGAAGAAGGGCTGGTAAAGGTGATCGAAAAACTCTACAATCAGGCAAGCAGTGCAGATGTATTTAAAGGCTGCGTAGGGGATTTCTTCAAAACGACTATCGGAGTCCGCAAGGGCATCAATCTCTCACATGTCCTGTTCAATCTCTCACCTGTCCTGTTCAATCTCTCACCTGTCCTGTTCAATATCTGCCTTGAACAAATCATGTAAGAAACTCTCAGTCATCTCTACAGGCGGAAGACCCTTATGCAACCTAATATTTGCTGATAACATAGATCTTTTGGCTGGGAGCAGTTAAGAACTACAGGAGCTCATTTTATACAAACTAGCAGACAGATCAAGTGCATATGCTATGGAAATAAGCTCAGAGAAAAGCAAGATATTGTTTAATACCTCAGCTGACAGTATGGCAAACATCGTAATGAACCAACAAAAGCTGGAGGATGTACATAACTTTAAATATCTAGGAACCATTATATCTAGACATTGTACACGTGAAGCTGAAAATCGAGCTAGCATTGGGTCGGCAATGGCAGCAATGACGAAGTTAACCAAAATATGGAACAGCAAAAACATTAGCCTCCCAAACAAAGCTCAGGCTTTACAGAGCTCTCGTTAAAACCATTGTCCTTTACGGATGTGAGACCTGGACACTAATGGCAGCCACTGAAATCAAGCTGCAGGGATTTGATAACAAATGTATGAGGAACATTCTCCAAATCTCTTATTTAGAACACAAGACCAATGAATATGTCTGTGACAGAATAAGCTATATTGCGGGTCATCAAGAAACCATTATAACAACAATTAAGAGACGTAAGAAGGCACTGTAGACGGGGGACCGGCGAAGAGGACGACAGCAAAAAAGCTGCCTGACAACATAAAGTAATGGACAGGGATGAAATTGAATGAATTAATGGCCGCCGCTCAAGATAGGCAAATGTGGAGATCGTTATCTGTTGATGTATCCATGCGCTCCCCCAACGACCGTAACGGTCACGGGACAGATGATGATGAAGATGACGCCACATCATATATTTTTTCTGGTCTTATGTCTTACATTTTTAAAAATTAGGCCTGTTAACGATTAATTTAAATATAATTGTTAAATTTAAATAAATGATTATTTAATCATTAATTTTGATTAAAGCTCAAAATTAGTGGTTAGTGTATAGTCCTCTATTTTTTAAAAGCGTTTTAAATATTGATAAAGTGTTGGTTTTCCTGGTTTCTTCTAGTAATCCATTTCACACCCGAATCCCCGACGGGGAGAAAATAGACTCATGTGTTTATTTCAAAGAAGTTTTAATTAGATCTTAAAACCAGATGTTAATCGGTAGCCATAAATGCTTGCTGTAGTTAGGACCAACTATATAAGTCTGATTATATAAAGGCGTCACATTCATATACGTCTTTCTGTCATGTTTATGTTATAGCTAGGGTTCTATGTTGCATTGATAAGTATAGATCGTGCATCATCATGCTACAAACATGACATGAGTTAAAATGTGTTCACAAATAATAATATTTTAAATTTAGAAACAGAGCCAAAACAAATCTTTGTTTTTTTAAAACGTATATTAACATAAAGCGTAGGGACTATTTGAAGACGCGTAGGAATTTATTTATTTATTTATTTCCAACTCAAATATTGCAACACTTTTCTAAAGCAGTAAACATAGAATAAAATTCCTTTTTTTTATACCAAAATGAACTAAAAGATTTGTCCTATTTGATTATTTTATTGGTTACGGAGTACACATACTTTTAAAATTAAAATAAAGCCTTCAGTGCGAGAGTACTGTGCGGCACAAACTGAATCGCAAGATGGCCGAACACAAACAGAAAGTGAAAGTGTCTTAGGAAACTCCGAAAGGGCAAAGATTCATTGATTTGGGTAAGTACTAGCTTTTATTTTGCTGCAAAAGTTCTTTCATTCATTTTTGTTAGATAATGATAATATAATATAGGATGCGGATAATTTATATTGGATCAGTAATCACATTAAAAAAAAGCCAACACTACAGCTTAGCCACTGTTAATATTCTTTTTGCATAAATTAAGCTAAACATGATAGGTAAATTAAATTTATAGATAGAAAAATATACAGGGAACGGCATTTTAGTGATTAAAGCAATGCCAATATTTCTTAGCTTGGAGATTTATTTTCTTTCGGTGCTAAAATAGTTTAGGGGCCATCCATATATTACGTACGCACAAAATTCGTATTTTTGTACCCCCCCCCGTTGCATCCCGTACATTTTCGGGACCCCCCCCCCAATGCGTACGTACAAATTCGCTCAACCCCCCAACCCATTTGGAAAAAAAATAATTTTAAGCTGGAGTCAGAAAATATTGGTTTTACTCTTTGAAGCCATCCATAAATGACGTCACACGCCTAAAAAAGGGGCGAGGGAGGAGGTCATGCATTTGTGACAAGGGGGAGGGGGTGTTTAAGAAATTTGACGTTACATCAAAATGCGCACTTAAATATTTGAAAATGGGGCTTTTGGGGGGGGGGTCAAAGCTTTGGGGCCGTCCATTAATGACGTCCCGCGATTATGGCCGATTTTCATCCCTCCCCCCCACGTCATGCATCGTCACTAAAAGTTAGACCCCCGACTCTTTTCCAATTTTACGTCACAAAAATGCGAGCCCCCCCCCCAAAAAAAAATTTAAAAAAATAGAAATTTAATTTGAAAATTAGCATGTTTCAAATCACTTTTTGTCATTTAAGTTGAAGTATGTATTTAGTGTAAGGCTGCACTTTAATATCGTAACACGCGCGAAGCCTATTTAAAACGTCATTAAATAAATTGTAAACAAACAAATATTTAAGTACAACTTTTATTTTACGTTACCCGTTTTGATGTGACGTGATATTTCTTAAACTACCCCTCCCCTTCATTACAAATGGTCGACACCCTCCCCCTCTAGGTGCGTAACGTCATTTTGGCAGATTTTTCACCCCCCCTCGCTTGCAATAATAAAATATAAACATTATTGCATATCAGGGGCCGTCCATAAAGTATTCACGCTATTTTTGAATATTTTAACTCCCCCCTCCTCCTTGTCACAAACTGTCACAAATCTAGGACCCCCCCCCCTAAAGTACGTCACACTTTCGAACAAACATTTTGTTTTTTATTAACAAAATAATTTAAATTTAATATAAAACACCGTGACATCACACATGGCCGACCCCCCCTGTCCCACTTTGTACACCCCCTCCCCCCCTCTAGAGCGTGACGTACTTTATGGACGGCTCCTCAGTCTTGAATCATTCGGTCTCGAATGCCGTTTGCAGCCAGAGCAGTTAACGTTACTATGCTTAGTATTATGCAAATTATATTTTTGTTGTGCGTACGTACACATTCAGTCGAGACCCCCCCTCCCCCCTCGTACGCATGGATACGCAAAATGCCGAAAATTTAAGACCCCCCTCCTTGCGTACGTAATATATGGATGGCCCCTTACATGATTTTTTTACTGGAACGATTTCTTCATAAACTGCTAAATAGAATAGATTGATTGAAAAAAAATCGGTACAGTTAAAGAAGAAAATGGATTTTATATAAGATTTATATGCACGGACCTAAGAATGTGGGTAATAAGTGGAACAGTTATTTTTTATATTGAGTGACAACTTTCTGACCTTTTGAAATGTACCTTTTATTGGCCGGGGTAGGAGTCAATAATATCGTCCAACCCTGGTTGGCATGTGTATCTGTGCATGAATCTGCGAGCTTATCCAAATATCTATGCACACACACACAGGACTATATAGTTAAGTATGATAGGGTTAGTGGTTGTCTTAGGGTTGTGGTTAGCGGGATAGATAAGCATGCCATATGTATTATGTATGTATACGGTATGTATCCAGGTACCCATTCATGTCCCTAGGTACATATATATATATATATATATATATATATATATATATATATATATATATATATATGTATCTGTGCATGAATATAAAACAACTCTGCACACAAACTACTAAAGCACCGAAAGAAAGTAAATATCCCACCTAAAAACATGAGCATTGCCTTTCATCACTAAAATTCCGTTCCCTGTACATTATTCTTTTAATAAATGCTCAGGTTCTCACTTCGTTACGGCCCACTTTTGCCAGTGGCACATGTGGTGCTCAACTCTGCTCTACTATCTGCGTTATACTTGGCTATACTAGCCTAACACTACTTCCTAATGTTACTTTCTTCACTCTAGGTAACACTACCCCACGTTACTTGCTTCACTGTAGATAACACTACCCCACGTTACTTGCTTCACTGTAGATAACACTACCCCACATTACTTGCTTCACTGTAGATAACACTACCCCACGTTACTTGCTTCACTGTAGATAACACTACCCCACGTTACTTGCTTCACTGTAGATAACACTACCCCACGTTACTTGCTTCACTGTAGGTAACACTACCCCACGTTACTTGCTTCACTCTAGGTAACACTACCCCACGTTACTTGCTTCACTGTAGGTAACACTACACTACGTTACTTGCTTCACTATAGGTAACACTACACCACGTTACTTACTTGCTTCACTGTAGGTAAAACTTCCCTACGTTACTTGCTAAACCCCCTTCAGCAAGGCTCTGTTCCCCACAGTCTATCCCCTAGAACTTAACTCTTAGGGTGACTTGTGATCGTCCGGGAGAGAGAAAGCCTCATGGTTTCTCCCCAGTATATAACGACCGCACACCCACGCCATCATGGCGTCTGCCCAAATTTCCTATTAACTCATTTGGGCGAGCCTTTGCCATGGTGCATGTGACAACTTTATCCTGGTTGGTCAAGCCCTAAGTATCATCTTCTTGGCGTGTGATGGCACGTTACAAGAAGGTACCAATCACGGCCTCATTTGCATAAGTCCCAATAAACTCTGGGTAACCTATTGTCATCACATTTCTGAAACTTTGGTTGAACCAAGGTCAACTGTAGCGTTGGTTGGGTCTAACCCCTACCCCCAACGGTTCTAAACTAAATGGCATTCTCAAACATTTATTAAGGGACTCAACACTGAGAGAATCTGGAAAAACGTGGGAGAATCTTGGAGAATGTTGGAGATTTTTTTGAGAATGTTGGAGAATTTGAGAGAATGTGGGATATTCTTTGAGAATGTTGGAGAATTAGGGAGAATCTGGGAGAATGTGGGATAAAATGGGAGAATGGAGGAGAATGTGGGAGATTCTGTGAGAATCAGGGAGAATCTGGGAGAATCTGTGATAGTGTGGGAGAATCTGGGAGAATTTTCGAGATTCTGGTAGAATCTGGGAGATTGCATGAGAATCTGGGAGAATTTGTGAGAATGTGGGAGAATCTGGGATAATGTGGCAGATTCTAGGAGAATGTGGGAGATTGTGGGAGAATGTGGGAGATTCTGTGAGAATGTTGGAGAATGTGGGAGATTCTGGGAGAATCTATGCTACACATGGGGTTCATTCTATATGGACAATTTTATCTATGATTTAGAACAAGAATTAAAATAAATAAATTATTATTTAAAAGAATGAATTTTGACTTGCTCTCACGGATGTCAGCTCGCTAAAGTTAAAGTCTCCACCAACCATGGAACAGACTGGTCCTGTCTACTCACTAAGGACACGATGGCGGTCGATCTTTCGCACATTACCGTGGACAGCGTTCTACTAGCCATGGACGCGCTCAAAAACCCAAACGGCACGACTCTGTCTTCTCTGCCAAAGTACTTTGCAGCTCAGATGAAGGTACCAGTTTCACCTGGCGAACTCAGTACGCATATCAAGAAAGTCATCATGAAAGGAATAGAAGAAAAAAGAATCTGCACATGCAGCAAGGGGAAATTCGGCATCGATGGCGATCGTGAAAACAAGAAAAGCAGAAGTCGGAGGATGCTGATCAAGTAACACCATAGAAGGTCCGCGAGGAGAAAGAGAAGTAGAAAGAGGAGGCGGAGTCGCAGGAGGTGGAGTCGCAGGAGGCGGAGTCGCAGGAGGCGGATTCGCAGGAGGCGGAGTCGCAGGAGGCGGAGTCGCAGGGGGCCAATGAGGTGAAGCCCTGTGCGAGGCAGGAGGCGAAGAGGAAGGAAGAAAAGAAAAAAAAAGCCTCCCTCATCAATTATCGCCACAATCCAATAACTTTATTTCAAGGCCACCTACATTATCTACTATTCTTATATGAAGTAATGGGGGTGAGACTGCAATCAGGCTTTTAAATATTCGTATATGGTTGGTTCTTAAATTTAAGTTTAACTGAAAGCAAGAAAGAAATAAATAAAGAAAGAAAGAAAGCAGAAAAGAAGAATAAAATGAAAGAAAAAGTATTACAGAAAAAAGTGAAGTAAATATACAAGGTACAATATGTATCTGTGTATCTATCCCTCTCACTATGTACAAACCAATAAGCAAATATAATTATATAATATTTAAATATGTTAGGGTTAGTGTTTATCTTAGGGTTAGGGTTAGGGGGATAGATTTGCATGCCATATGTATTATGAATGTATATAGTATGTATGCAGGTACCCATTCATGTATCTAGGTACATAAATATCAATCTGTGCATGAATACAAAACAACTCTGTATACACACCCATTAGCTGATATATGTACAGTTTAGTATATGAGGCTTTTTGTTAGTGTTTGTCTTAAGGTTGGGGTTAGGGGAATAGATATGCATGCCATATGTATTATGTATGTATTGAGTATGTATCCAGGTACCCAATCATGTATCCAAAGAAGTATGCATATACACACAAGACAATATATTCAAGTATGTTAGGGCTAGGCTTTGTCTTAGGGTTAGGATTAGAGGGATGGATATGCATGCCATATGTATTATATATGTATAGGGTATGTATCGAGATACCTAATTATGTATCTAGTATGAACTATATAAGCATTTTAAAGGAGTTTGGCTTCCTTGCAAAATGATATAGTTTTACCAAACGTAATACATAAATACATAATGACAAATATTAAAATACTATGGACCCTTTAAAATTTAATTTCTATGCTTTCATGGCCGGATTCCTCGATTCGTTAAAAAAATTAATTTAAAAAAAAACAACTAACTTTTAATACGTTATTCTATATTATATTTAACAAGACCTTGACCAATAAAATCACACATGTCCATCATCATGCACATTGCAATTTACAGGAGTATAAAACTTTACATCTTTCACCGTTTAAGTTATGTGCATTGGACCATAGAGTTAGTATACTTTCAGAAATGTATGTATACAATTGCAAAAAATAGAAACCCCCCAAAAAAAACCCAAAACCCCCCACTGATTGGGGGTCTGATAGTCGTTGTTGTAAATAATGCAAACGATTTAAATACTAATTTAATCAACCGATTGCAATGAAACGTTGTGATTTCGTTTTGTAAACTTAAGACGATCTTCTGAAATTGTTGCAATGATTGACATTTAAGCTGAAATGCTATTCTAATTAAATAAATAGAAATATATAAAAAAAAATAATTATATTTTTAAACGCGATGGTCTAAGTGGTAGCGTACTGCACTATCGATCCGAGGCAGATCTTGAGTCGCGGGTTCAAGCCCAGGTACTGGCAAGGCCCCTGGGGCATTGTGCTGGCCACACATTCCCCTGCGCGTTAGTGGTGGCTAAAAACTTGTGAACGCTACATCGCTTGCCCCATAGTCCGTCATGGACTGGAAAGGGTGTCATTTTTCAAAAAAATGTAATTAAATTAAACATAATATTTCGTTTTCAGATAAAGTTCTTATCGTTATCAAACCTTAAATAAATTAATTGTTAGATTTAATAAAATGAAGTAAATTGAATGTTATACATTATTTTCTTTTAAATATTTAATTGAGAATAAAATTAAATAAATATTTTTTAAGTCAAGATTTTACCCGCGCCATTTGGTAGGTTTCATAATAATAGGCCATAAGGAAACATCGGCCTGCAGCCACGAATTGATCCATCTGGGTAAGTAAAAAATGAGCTGAAAAAAAATCATTTTCAAAATAAATATCAATAATTTACGCATGTTAATAATAATAATTAATATTGAAAAAAAAATTAGATTGTAGGTAATTTTTATTGTTGATGAAAACGTTGTATATATTTTTTTATTAAATTCTTAATGATTTGTTTTTCTGGAAAGCTTCTACCCGCGTATCTTGGTACGTTTGTGGACGATAGGACAAAAAAAAACATCGACCTTCAACCTTGGTACGTTTGTGGACGATAGGACATAAAAAAACATCGACCTTCAACCTTAGTACGTTTTTGGACAATAGGACAGAAGAAAACATCGACCTTCAACCTTGGTTAGTTTGTTGACGATTGGACTGTAGAAAACATCAACCTTAAACCTTGGTACGTTTGTGGACGATAGGACAGAAGAAAACATCGACATTTAACCTTGGTACGTTTCTTGACGATAGGACAGGAGAAAACATCGGCCTTCAACCTTGGTACGTTTCATGACGATAGGACAGAAGAAAACATCGGGCTAGAAACTTGGTACGTTTGTTGACGATAGGAAAGAAGAAAACATCGGCCTTCAATTTTGGTTCGTTTGTGGACGATAGGACAGAAGAAAACATCGGCATTCAACCATGGTACGTTTGTAGACGATAGGACAGAAGAAAACATCGGCCTTCAATCTTGGTACGTTTCTTGACGATAGGACAGAAGAAAACATCGACCTTCAACCTTGGTACGTTTGTTGACGATAGGACAGAAGAAAACATCGACCTTCAACCTTGGTACGTTTGTGGACGATAGGACAGAAGAAAACATCGACCTTTAACATTGGTACGTTTGTGGACGATAGGACTGAAGAAAACATCGACCTTCAACCTTGGTACGTTTGTAGACGATAGGACAGAAGAAAACATCGACCTTCAACCTTGGTACGTTTGTGGATGATAGGACAGAAGAAAACATCATACTTCAACCTTGGTACGTTTGTAGAAGATAGGACAGAAGAAAACATCTGCCTTTAACATTGGTACGTTGGTGGACGATAGGACAGAAGAAAACATCGACCTTCAAACTTGGTACGTTGTGGACGATAGGACAGAAGAAAACATCATCCTTCAACCTTGGTACGTTTGTAGACGATAGGACAGAAGAAAACATCGGCCTTCAACCTTGGTACGTTTGTGGTCGATAGGACAGAAGAAAACTATCGACCTTCAACCTTGGTACGTTTGTGGACGATAGAAAAGAAGAAAACATCGACCTTCAACCTTGGTACGTTTTTGGACGATAGGACAGAAGAAAACATCGACCTTCAACCTTGGTACGTTTGTGGACGATAGGACAGAAGAAAACATCGACCTTCAACATTGGTACGTTTGTGGACGATAGGACAGAAGAAAACATCGACTTTCAACCTTGAATTTATAACTCTTGCCCATTTTAATACCAACAATAATTTTTTAAAATTTTTAATCAAAACTTCTGTGTTGCACAGTAAACGTTATTTAAAAAGTCATTGGATGTCAGATAAGAAAAGTTGACTTTATTTGAAATACATTTTAACGTCGAATTATTTCCAAATGCAAACACATTTAAATAACGATGTATCACTAATCAAGTATAAACTGGTGAATTCTTTTTTTTTATCCCCATTAGTTAACTAGGATGAGCTTAAAAGAAGGACAACGTTTTATCATGAAATGTTTAAATTGTTGTACTTTCACAGTGGCTTGGGTAATCAATTATTCCCCTTGTAATCATTCGAGTCACTTTCCAACATGCATATACACATAAAAAATTCCTCCAACTGATTTTAGCACAAGAGTCGAGTGTTAAATGAGTTGTGCAATGTAAATCTTGTTTTTAATTGAGTTACTTACACGGCTTTAAGGCTTGACCTAGTATACAAGCTGAAATACACCAATGTGAAAACAACAGAAACAATCGTTACATTAATAAGAATTAATAAGAAATCTAATAACACTAATAACACTCTCAAGACACTACTAATTAATTTCCAATGTATTAAAAATAAAATTTCAGATTTAGAGCTCCTTATAAAAACTGAAGAACCAGACATAATTGCTGGCTCTGAAACTTGGCTGAACCCCAACATATATAACTCAGAAATATTGAACAAAAATTATAATATTTTTAGAAAAGATAGACCAGACAATTATGGAGGAGTGCTGCTTGCAATCAAATCAAATATCATAGCTGAAGAAATTACTACACAATCAAATTCTAATATATTGTCTGTTTTTTTGTAAAATAGTTACACCAAACTCAACACCACTTATTGTAGGCAGTATATATAGACCACCAAAAACCAACCTAGAATACATGAAAAATATTTGTAGTCAATTAAACTTCATTAAAGAAATTCATAAAAACTCTGCAATTTGTATTATGGGGGACTTCAACCTTCCAGATATAAATTGGAAAAACTATGCAACTGATAACCATCAAACAAATAAAGATATTAACGAACACTTTATAAACACTATAAACAAGTTAAACCTAGAACAAATAGTAAAAAAAACAAAAAGGAAAAATAAAAAACTAGATTTATTCCTAACAAATAGACCAGGACTAGTGTTAGACTATAAAATAATTCCTGGACTGTCTGACCATGATATTGTTAGGGTCACCCAATACAATAAAAACTAAAATTAATAAGATACCTAGAAGAATAATATATCTTTGGAATAAATGTAATTCCATAAAAATACACCAATCAGCGGCTAACTTTCAACAAAATTTCCTATTAAATTTAATACAAATAGCCCTGTAGAAGAAATTTGGAAAGATATAAAAACAAATCTAAAAACTATTATGGATGAGAATGTTCCAACAAAATTAACATCAAATAAAATTAACAAATGCTGGTTCAATTCTAAATTAAAAAAGCTATGCAAACAAAAAGAGAACTTATTTAAGAAATTTAAGGCTACCAATTCAAAAAGGATACACAAAAAGTACTTAAATATTAAACACTTGACACAAAAACTTAGTCGAAACCTCCAAAATGAATATATAAACAATGTAATTTCTAAAGATAACAATAAAAACGTATGGTCCTTTATCAAATCTAAAAAAATGGAACCTACAGGAATAGCCACACTAAAAGGCTCAAATGATAAAACCTATAATGATAATGAAACTAAAGCTAATATCCTTAACACATATTTTGCATCATCATTTCTCTGCCTCAGGCGACAAGGAAGTTTTAATAAATTTAAATAAAATGGAAGAAATAGGTAACATAACTGTAGACGAGATAGGTATACATTCACTCCTAAAAAACTTTAAAAATAAACAAAGCTACTGGCCCAGATGATTGCCTGCAAGGTTATTAAAAGAACTAAGCAATGAACTGTCCCCAATCCTTGTAGTTCTTTTTCAAGCCTCTCTAAACCAGGGTAAAGTGCCCCAGGATTGGAAATTAGCTAACGTAACTCCACTCTTTAAGAAAGGGGATAAATCAGACCCTGGTAATTACAGACCTGTATCACTTACTAGTATCACCTGTAAATTACTAGAACACATAATATATAGTAAAATAGATTAGCCACCTAGACAAATATAATGCCCTATGCCCACATCAACACGGCTTTAGAAAAAACAGATCATGTGAAACACAATTAATAGGTTTAATAGATGAATTATCAAAAGGCTTAGACAATAATGATCAAATAGACACAATATTACTTGACTTCTCAAAAGCATTTGACAAAGTTCACCACCTTAGTTTACTTAAAAAACTTAACTACTTTGGAATCTCAGGTCCCTTACATCACTGGATCCAAGACTTCCTTTTGGGCAGGGAGCAAACTGTAATAATTAATGGATCTAAATCTGCACCAATAAAGGTTAACTCAGGAGTTCCACAAGGAACTGTGCTAGGTCCCTTACTCTTTTTAATTTATATAAATGATTTACCCAACAACATCTCAACAGGTACAAAAGTTAGGTTATTTGCTGATGATTGTATAATCTATAGAACAATTAAATCAGAACAAGATAGCAAAATTTTACAAAAAGACTTAGATGAATTGATAAAATGGGAAACTAACTGGAGTATGTCTTTCCACCCAGAAAAGTGTCAACTGTTAAGAGTAACAAAGAAAAAGAAACAAATAAATTCAAAATATTACATTCATGGAAAAGAACTGACCCAAACTAAAGATGCAAAATACTTAGGAGTCTTAATAAATGAGAAACTATCATGGAATCCCCATGTCAATGAAGTTATTAAAAAATCAAACAAAACCTTAGGCTTTATAAAAAGAAACTTTAACAAAATGTAATAGAGATATAAAACTAAAATGCTACCTCACTTTGGTGAGACCTGTACTAGAATATGCATCTTCTGTATGGGACCCATCCACCAAAGAAAACATTGATAAACTAGAACAAATTCAAAAAAGAGCTGCCAGATTCATTACTGGAGAATATTCAAAACTGACAAGAATAACACCATTAGTTAAATCATTAAACCTTGAAACACTAGAGGATAGAAGAACCAAGAGCAAAGTAGTAATCATACATAAAGCAATTAATTCTAATTTAGAAATACAACACAAAGATAACTTAATACAACCCTCAGATAGACATAAGGATAAAAACACCTTTCTTATTCCGTATGCAAGAACAAACACATACAAGTTTTCCTTCTTCCCGTCCGGAATTCGGGCGTGGAATGGGTTGCCTGAAGAATCCAGGAAAACCAACACTTTATCAACGTTTAAATCTCTAATAAAAATGCAGGACTAAACACAAACCATAGATAAGCGTAGGACGCAATAATCTTCTGTATAGAAGGAGCGTCTGTAAACAGATAAGATAAGATAAGAATAAATATACCACATATAATATACGAGAGCATAAGAACAAAACAGGCAAGGAAGTCTATAATTAGAATTTAAGCGCAGTCTCTAACAAAGAATTTCCGACTTTTTTTATGCAATGGAAATCATTATAGATTACATTAAAAGTCACTTCAAATAAAAAATTCTTAAAGTAGACAAAATAATTGCAATTTGCAAATTGCTGCTAAAATTACGTGAGTCGAACGAAAAGAGATTTTTCAAAAATTTCTTCTTCAACATTGTTCTAAATATTATTAGCTATCGTTTGGCGAGAAATTGACAAAATACTGATATTGTTTTTTGATTTTCCAGGAAATCCAGCAAATATTTTCGGGAATTATTTGGGCTTGTGCACATCCTTGGGACCTCCTTTACATATTTGCAAAATACCCAAACTCTCTATCTGGTATGGTTCAGGAGGAGTTGCTGTTCAAAGCTCGAACAGACAGGTCGGACATTTCAAAACTATAAACGCAATTTTTCCCCCTGGAAATTGCGTTAAACATCGTCATCTATAACAAAACAACACACAAAATACACAAATACAATTAGAAATATAATGACTAAAATCTCCAATGACCACAAGACTATTTGCAATCAACATATAAGTGTTCCCTACCACCACCACGACATTGGTTACAACAATGAATGTTAGGGTTTTACTCTTTTACTCTTCATCATTTAAAAAACTTATATACTTTCTAATTCATGATTTTACAAATTACCCTTTCCAAATTATTTGTTATAATATGTATATGTTATTTTATCATAACGATCTATACTGTTCCATACTTTACATAGTAACATGGCCAAATTATATGTGAAAACTCTATACAATACTTTTCTTTAAATAGTAACATGTCCAAAATATATGTGAAAGATATATTCTGTTCTATTGTTTATGATATACATTAAAAAATTGCAAGAAATAATTCTGTAGGTATGGTTGCGATAATTTACAAGTGATAACAATTAACATTACTATTTTTTAATTTATTTTATTGAATATAATACTTTATGTATATTGTGGGAAATACACTTTTCTTTATTTCGATAGATCTAAATAAATCTTGTTCAACAATAATAGAACACATTTTATTTTACACTGAATAAAATTGGGTACCTTCAATTTCCAAAGGGAGGCTAGCGAACATAATGATAATTGCCAGCAGGAGTTGTTGAGAGATTAGTTTCATTGTTGTACTGTTGTAACATTGAATGTCAAGATTATTACAGGAGCAAAAACACATTGTTAGTGATTCAGAATGAAAGGTTATTACAACAACAAACTTCTTAGCAATTCAGGTAGAATTATTATTTAAAGAACAAAAACAAAGAAAAAACACCTTACCAAAAATTTTGAAAAAAATCATTTTTAACATGTATCAATGTCGTAGTCATGTACCTAACTTCATACGTACAGATTAAACAATTTTTCTATTCTGCTTTTCAAATATAAAAACCTGTCAAAAGATTCATCAAAGCAAAAACACTAGACACTAATTTTTTTTCTTGCCGCTAGAGCCAAGTTAGAAGTCATTAACATATTAAAAAAATATCCACCAAGGTGAAATTAAATAACTAATTATTGTTATAAAATACATTTTTGAAACAATACAATGAACGCCATATTATTTTTTTTTGTATGGCGATAAGGGCACAAACTTCACAAACCTTTTGAATTCTACTTTATTTATTTATTGGACTCGCTTTACACAGCTTTATACGATCATATTGCACTTTATTTACGGTACATTAGATCTCACTTACTGGATTACTTAATTTAAAATTTGATTTCATTGATGCAAAACAAGTGCAATTATCTCCGTTATTTTTAAATTTAGTGAACAACTTAAACAACGACATTCGTCTTTATACTAAAGAAAAAACCTTTATTCCTATGTGAGCTTCATGATATGTCCTAACAACAAGAGGTGCATTGAGTCAAGTGTCTACAGGAAATGGGTGGTATCATTAGATCATCCACTTATCAAATGGCTGTTGAAACTTTTATTTAACTACATTGCCCTGTGGTACAGACATCTCGTACACACACAAAAAAAACATTATGTATATGATAGAAACGTAATTTTGCTGTCTACGTAGTTTACTTCATATATCGTACAAATTGAGCTTGGTTTGTGTCTACACTTTGTACTTGACGTATCCACACTTTGTTCATGAAAATATCCAAAATGTTGACTTGATTTATTTACATTTTATACTTGATATGTATTATTTGTAATTGATTGATGCACATTTTATAATGAATAAATGTAACATTTGTAAATATTGATTATTTTAAACAAACAAACCAATTATTGGAGTCGTCTAGGTGAAAGCAAACCTCCTGAAATAATCATGTGAAAGTAACATTCTTTTTTTCATTTGAAGGCAGGACACAGTCCTTAAAGTGGTTCCAAAACAAACTCAATTGATCAGATTTATTTATGTTAAAAAATCAACAACAAAATGAATTAACTTTAGGACCAATCATGTATATACCACATATTTTTCCCCAAACAACTAATTTATGCAATATTTTTTAAAAAGACAACAGTACTTCTATTAAAACTAACATGGTTTGAGAACTCCTTTAATTTTTTTTTACAATAAGAACGCTATTACGTTTGAACTCAAGCAACCAACGTTTTTTAAATTCCTAAATTACGTATAAAATGTATATCTTGCAGCACAAACAACGTAACCAATATTAAAATTTACTAATACTAGTATGTGGAGGGCGTTAGAACAATAACTAAACTAATGTCAAATTTTTGGCATACAAAAAAGTGTCTTAAAAAACGCGGTATTAGAAGCGCTTTATAAGAGAAAATGTTGAACCCATATCATTAAAAATGAGAACCTTTGTTTAATTTACAAATTCGGTCATCGGCCATTGACACACTTACATTTTCTAGACATGCCAACACGTGACCGATTTAGCCATTAATCGCTAACCTCTTTATACTGTACCGTTATGTCTCTCTTAAAACCTTCGACAAGAGCAAAAACTCAAGTTACTCATTAAACAACACACGACAAGAGCAAAAACTCAAGTTACTCATTAAACAACACACACGACAAGAGCAAAAACTCAGAAAACTCATTAAACAACACACACGACAAGAGCAAAAACTCAAGTTACTCATTAAACAACACACCCGACAAGAGCAAAAACTCAAGTTACTCATTAAACAACTCACACGACAAGAGCAAAAACTCAGAAAACTCATTAAACAACACACACGACAAGAGCAGAAACTCAAGTTACTCATTAAACAACACACCCGACAAGAGCAAAAACTCAAGTTACTCATTAAACAACACACACGACAAGAGCAAAAACTCAAGTTACTCATTAAACAACACACACTACAAGAGCAAAAACTCAAGTTACTCATTAAACAACACACACGACAAGAGCAGAAACTCAAGTTACTCATTAAACAACACACACGACAAGAGCAAAAACTCAAGTTACTCATTAAACAACACACCCGACAAGAGCAAAAACTCAAGTTACTCATTAAACAACACACACGACAAGAGCAAAAACTCAAGTTACTCATTAAACAACTCACACGACAAGAGCAGAAACTCAAGTTACTCATTAAGCATCACACATGACAAGAGCAAAAACTCAAGTTACTCATTAAACAACACACACGACAAGAGCAGAAACTCAAGTTACTCATTAAACAACACACACGACAAGAGCAAAAACTCAAGTTACTCATTAAACAACACACCCGACAAGAGCAAAAACTCAAGTTACTCATTAAACAACACACACGACAAGAGCAAAAACTCAAGTTACTCATTAAACAACTCACACGACAAGAGCAGAAACTCAAGTTACTCATTAAGCATCACACATGACAAGAGCAAAAACTCAATTTACTCATTAAACAACACACACGACAAGAGCAAAAACTCAAGTTACTTATTAAAGAAAACACGGGACAAGAGATAAAACTCAAGTTACACATTAAACATTAAACACGACAAGAGCAAAAACTCAAGTTCCTCATTAAGCAATACACATGACAAGAGCTAAAACTCAAGTTACTTATTAAACAACACACACGAAAAGAGCAAAAACTATAGTTACTAATTAAACAACACAAAAGACAAGAGCAAAAACTCAAGTTACTCATTAAGCATCACACACGACAAGAGCAAAAACTCAATTTACTCATTAAACAACACAAAAGACAAGAGCAAAAACTCAAGTTACACATTAAACAACACACGCGACAAGAGCAAAAACTCAAGTTTCTCATTAAACAACACACACGACAAGAGCAAAAACTCAACTTACTCATTAAACAACACACACGCCATGTTCACAAAGTTGTAAAAACTAAATGTAATACGAATTATTTATAGAAAATGCTTGATTTATTTTCTTAATGCAATTCATGTAGTACGTTTTATAGCGCTTTCTTTACTGTTTATTATAATCCATGTAAGAGGTTTTATGTCAGTTCTCAGCTATGAGAGCGAGGCACACATAGGTCAAGGCCATGACAAGTATTTCAACCAAAACGCCTCTTGTTAAACGCATGATTGTTGACACTTCAGTAATCATATAAACATGCAAGCAGTACATATACTATATCATATATTTGAAGGCATAAACCTTTATAAGACACTTCTGTAATCATATAAACATGCATGCAGTCAATATGCTATATTATATATTTAAAGGCATAAACCTTTATAAGACACTTCAGTAAGCATATAAACATGCAAGCACTACAAATACTATATTAATAATATTATATATTGGAAGGCATAAACCTTTATAAGACACTTTAGTAATAATACAAACATACATGCAGTATAAATAATATATTATATATTGGAAGACATAAACTTTATAAGACACTTTAGTAATCATACATACAAACATGCATTCAGTATAAATACTATATTAAATATTGGAAAGCATTAACCTTTATAAGACGCTTCAGTAATCATACAAACATCCATGCAGCATAAATACTCTATCTATTGGAAGACATACACTGTATAAAACTGTCAATATTTTTTTTTGTAAAGGACTATTCTATTTTAAACACGGGGCTTTATTTTTAAACCGAAGCGTCCCCTTGGGATTTTGTTATAAAATATACGCTCCGGTAGAGAATTTTTGCGGATACTTTATTTAGTGAGACCGGTATTTCCGGAGTCTTGCTGCCAGCCAGTGTCAAAGTTGGTTCTGTAATGTAGAAACATCGCAGTTACATTTGATATTATAAAGACCGTTTGATGTCCGGAGTCTTGCCACCAGCCAGTGTCAAAGGTGGTTCTGTAACGTAGAGACATCGCTGTTACATTTGATGTTTTATAGACCGTTTGATGTCTCGAGGATTTTTGTTGTTGGAAAGATTTGCTAATTTTTTCCTTTTTTGTTTTCACTACGTCTGAGTAGAGCTGATACTGACATGGAATAATTAGATTAGACCAGACAATGGTGGCAATAACAATAAAAAAACATCAGCTGTAAAATATAGTCATGTGACTAATATTTATTTATTTCAAAGTGCATTAACCAATAAAATACACTGGTACCTCGGTATGCGTCTGTAATCCGTTACAGACCCTTTGACGTACAGAAAACAGGATATATATGTATACCAAATGTATACCAAACGTATTTTCCCCATTAGGAAATAAATAGAAAATGATTAAGAGGCACTCATTCTCAAATTAGAATAAGTGGCTGCTATTTTCACCTGACGCAAAGTGTACTCATGAAAATACAAGAGCTAGGAATAAAATCTGCTTATGAAACAGCTTTTTAAAAATAGCATTGTGTGAATTTGTAAGATGCCTATTAGCTCTTGCATTTTACCTAAATAAGATGTTGCAGACACCTTTAAAGACCGAGTGGATGGAATGCCTTGAAACGGAAACATTGAAGAATTGCTACAGTGCTTCAAGCCCACAAACATTCGTGTGCGCCGTGTGCGAGGAAGGGCAGAATGGTATGGGACGTCTATGTTTAGCATTCCAACAAAAAACAAAAGAATTGATGTTGTTAGTGGACTTGATAGAACTTGCTGCAGGAACGTGTCAAACAAGCTTTTCTTACATACACCAGCATTACAGCCTTGACTTAATTGTGAGGAATGGTGCATTTACCACATTCATGAAGTCGCATAGAATGTTAACATAGAATGACAATATTTTGTCATTATTCCTATCATAAATTAAACATTAAAAATAACTATTATTACTGTATTCAATTTTCAATTCGTAATAATTTTGAAAAATATTTTAAAGCATAATAGTTTAATAAAATTAAAAAAAATAAAGGAATAACTAAAAGAAGTTTACGGTTTAAAAACAGAAAGGATCGAACGGTCCGGTTTCGAAGCATTATGAGTTCTGGAAAGTGTTAAATGATTTATTTTGGTTGTAAGAATACTTGTTAAAAGTAACTAGTTACGATAAAACAATGTATGACAATTTCAGCAATGTCATTTGTAAAATATTTTATACAGATACAACAAGATGGAATAGACGCAAGAAAGTATGACCGATGTATCCATTTTTGACAGATCAAAAAAATTAAGACATATGAAAAAATGTTTGACAGATTCAGCAGGCAATGTTTTACAGATTCAGCAGGCAATATTTGACAGATTTAGCCAGCAATGTTTGACAGATTCAGCCGGCAATGTTTGACAGATTCTGCAGGCACTAACACGGCGCGATGCTTTCCTAATCTTCTCTTAGTGTCGTGTACTTGAATCCATCACTCATCACTTGGCCCACGTCACCTAAAATACACAAAAACATATTTTATATATCATGATATTTCCGAACATCATGACATTTTTAATATCAAGACATTTTAGAACATTACGACATTTTAGAACATTACGACATCTATATATTTTGTCTAATAAATAAAAGAAGAAAACAAGATTGTTTGCCAGTGACACCACCATGTACAGAACAATTATCATCAACTCTGACATGAACAAACTACAACACGAACACAGTCAGTCAGCTGAGTGGACCAGATATGAGAGTATGTATACCACAAACAGAGTCAGTCAACTGAGTGGACCAGATATGAGAGTATGAATACCACAAACAGAGTCAGTCAGCTGAGTGGACCAGATATGAGAGTATGTATACCACAAACAGAGTCAGTCAACTGAGTGGACCAGATATAAGAGTATGTATACCACAAACAGAGTCAGTCAACTGAGTGGACCAGATATGAGAGTATGAATACCACAAACAGAGTCAGTCAGCTGAGTGGACCAGATATGAGAGCATGTATACCACAAACAGAGTCAGTCAACTGAGTGGACCAGATATGAGAGTATGTACACCACAAACAGAGTCAGTCAGCTGAGTGGACCAGATATGAGAGTATGAATACCACAAACAGAGTCAGTTAGCAGAGTAGACCGGATATGAGAGTATGAATACCACAAACAGAGTCAGTTAGCTGAGTTTACCAGATATGAAAGTATGCATATCACAAAAAGAGTCCGTTAGCTGAGTGGACAAGATATGAGAGTATGAATACCACAAACAGAGTCAGTTAGCTGAGTGGACCAGATATGAGAGTATGAATACTATAAACACAGTCATTTATCAGAGCGGACCAGATATGAGAGTATGTATACCACAAACAGAGTCAGTCAGCTGAGTGGACCAGATATGAGAGTGTATACAAATGGTGTATTTGTATCTTTCAGGTAAATTTTTAATATTAAAACAGAGTATTAGTAGGCGTGACAAGACGTAACACAACAGCGAACGTTTCGGCAAAGAGCCTTCCTCAACGGACATATAGTACACAAATGAAACGAATAAAACGAAATAATAATTTTAAAAAAACGCTTAGCTGCGTTGAAATCCAAGCAGTACAGTAGGGATAAAGTAAGGAGAGAAAAGTAAGAGCTAATATAGGAAAGGATAGGGTGGGTGTGGCCAATCAATCAGCTTGTCAGTGCGAACACAACGTTGATCCCATGTGTTGTAAGATTCCCATACTCGTGGATTAGTCTATTCTCCAGACTGACCAGGCCGGGTGTGCTTGTACAAGAAACCAAGGCGGTGACAGACATGTCATCGACGCCCATGTGGTCACGTCCATTGACGTGTCGAGAGATAGGACACTGTTTGTCTTGTTTAATGGCACGTACATGCTCAGCGATACGACACGAGAGTAACCTCCCCGTCTCACCAATTTACTTCAAAGGACATCGCTTACACACAATGGTGTAGACAACATTGCGCTGGTACAAAGATATCCATTCGTAATCTTGAATATCCCCTTAGGGAAGACAATCTGGTCCATCTGAGTAACAAAGGGACATGTCTTGCAGCGATTACGACCACATGGCTTGGTGCCCAGATGGGAGGACGGAATAAGCAGACGGCTATGAACCAATAGGTCTCGCAGATTTTTGTCGTCCCTCCTAAATACAATGAGGGGTGGGGTTGAAAATATATTGTTTGTCTCAGGGTCCGCGAGGAGGATCGTGCGGTTTTTCAAAAATATTTCCTGGTCTCTGATGTTGTGGGGATGGTATGTGAGCACCAATTTGCTCCTTTCATTACTATCACTGGAGCGTGATACAAAGGCGTTTGCACGAGTAAAGTTTTTAACTCACTGAAGTGCAGATTGAAGTATAGCTTCAGAGTAAGACCTTTGTCTAAAACACTCCACCATTTCCAACGCCTTTTCCAAAAAGTCCTCATTAGATTGACACAGCCTATGGAGGCGAAAAAGTTTTGAAAAGGGAATAGAATCCTTACAGGATTTGGGATGAGACGATAGATAGAGTAGGTAAGAGTGGCTGTCCGTAGGTTTGAAGTAGGCCGAAGTGAGGAGGCAGATAGCTATGCTTGCTTGTTCATGGGCCATTTTGATCACATAGTGGGAAAATAATACACTGGTCGCCTCGCCGAATTATTAAGAGATAAATTGATGGCGGCATTGGGGTCACTCATATGGAGAGTAGTGAACTTGACAGGTTAATCAACTTTGTTGATTCTTTCCACCCCTCCATTAATTCACTCACACGATTTCCCAACTATCGTGTAATTTTCTGGACATTACTGTAACTCTCCAGAAAAACTGCCTCCTCACTTCTGCCTACTTCAAACCTACGGACATCCACTCTTACCTACTCTATTCCTTATCTCATCCCAAATCCTGTAAGGATTCTATTCCCTTTCCACAACTTCTTCGCCTCCGTAGGCTGTGTCAATCTAATGAGGACTTTTTGGAAAAGGAGTTGGAAATGGTGGCGTTTTTTAGACAAAGGTCTTAGCCTGAAGCTATACTTCAATCTGCACTTCAGCGAGTTAAAAACGTCACTCGTTCCGACGCCTTTGTATCACGCTCCAGTGATAGTAATAAAAGGAGCAAATTGGTGCTCACATACCATCCCCACAACATCAGAGACCAGGAAATATTTTTGAAAAACCGCACGATCCTCCTCGTGGACCCTGAGACAAACAATATATTTTCAACCCCACCCCTCATTGTATTCATGAGGGACAAAAATCTGTGAGACCTATTTGTTCGTAGCCATCTGCTTATTCCGTCCTCCCATCTGGGCACCAAGCCATGTGGTCGTAATCGCTGCAAGACATGTCCCTTTGTTATCCGGACTGACCAGATTGACTTCCTTAAGAGGATATTCAAGATTAGGAATGGCTATCTTTGTACCAGCCGCAATGTGGTCTACACCATTGAGTGTAAGCGCTGTCCTTTGAAGTACATTGGTGAGATGGGGAGGTTACTCTCGTGTCGTATCGCTGAGCATGTATGTGCTATTAAAAAAGACAAACAGTGTCCTGTCTCGCGACACTTCAATGGACGAGACCACATGGACATCGATGACATGTCTGTCACCGCCTTGGTTTCTTATACAAACACACCCGGCCGGGTCAGTCTGGAGAATAGACTAATCCATGAGTATGTGACTCTTACACCACATGGGATCAACGTTGTGTTTGCACTGACAAGGTGATTGATTGGCCACACCCATCCTATCCTTTCCTATATAAGCTCTTACTTTTCTCTCTTTACCTTATCCCTACCGGACTGCTTGGATTTCACCGCAGCTAAGTGTTTTTTAAAATTATTATTTCGTTTTATTCGTTTATTTGTGTACTATTTGTCCGTCGAGGAAGGCTCTTTGCCGAAACGTTCGCTGCTGTGTTACGTCTTGTCAGGCCTACTAATACCCTGTTTTTATATTATAAATTTACCTATTTAAAAGCCTAATTGTAGTCTCATCCCCATTACTTTTTTTTATCTTTCAGACCACCAAACATGAGAATATTTATTACACTGTCAGCAGACTTAAAGTGCACGATTTTTTCTTTAAGATATATTCGTTCATTTGTATCTGTAAACTAGAAATAGTTTTATTTATTTTGTCATTTACAATATTATCAAAACTATGGGATCTTTAAATTATTCATCTGTATCGTAAGTATAGTATCAACACTCATTTTCAAGCTCATGGAATTTAGTAAACAAATTACATGTAATGTCAAGAAGTGGGTGTATAAGAATAAGATTCATTGTTTAATTATTTAAATTCTAGAGACATTAAGCTACTCTCAATAAACTCTTGAATTCTCTTTTGTGACATAATTATCAACTTTTTTATCGTGGACCATTTAATATAATATGGAAACGTATAAGAAACATTTATTGTGTAAGTTAATAAGGAACAAACTATTTATGTTATTGTTCGAATTGTAAAAAACAATATTCAGATAATTTAATATACCTGAATTGCTGACATTTTTCACGGCACACCTAAGGATGTACAAGAAAACAAAATTGTTTTTAAAATATTAATTAAAGCAAACTCATCAGAAAAAAAATCAATTTTTTTGCCTTTAATGCAGAAACTTAATATTTCAGAGGTAATTTACATTACAAATGTTTATTTTCAAAATAAAATTAATTAATCAATAAAATTACCTTATATACTCGTTCTAAAGCCGACCTTTTTGACAAAATCTAAGGGAAAAAGTGTGTATGTGGGGGGGCGGCTTATGAGCGGGTCATAGGTGATTTCTGCATGGATATTGAATATCTATGTTGTTAATGTAGATCATCAAGGTACTTTTCTACATTCTACAAGATTCGACTGCTCTATCAGAAGCTATGATATATCATTAAACATCTGCACTTACATTATTTAATCATTTTATTTATTTTTGTGAATGTATAATAAAACTGTTTTACAATTTTTTTCCCACAACAAATGTTAATGTACGCGCTTTTGAATTTTTAAAAAAAAATAACGGTAACTGTTGCCTAACAAAGAGCACAAATACAAAGATAGGCAGTACAAAGTAAACAATCATTATGACCCATTTAGCTTGTAGTTTTAAAAAAAATGTGTACGTTTTGTTTAAGCTGTCCTATTATTTTTAGGGGTTGGCTTTCGAGCATGTTATAGACGTTTAGTACTTTTCTCTTCCAAAGTTGTGTAGGGGGGTCGGCTTATGAACGAACGGGCTTTAGAACGAGTATATACGGTAATATGTCAAAAATAACAAAAATGTTTTTTTTCCATAAAAATAAAAATACAGTTGGACCTCGCTAATTCGAACTTCCCTAAGTCGAAAACCCCAATATATCAAAGTAGTGCTTAGGTTCCAGCAAAATCCCATAAGGTATTTTAGATCTCATTAACTCGAAGAGTTTTGGCTTCCAAACTCCATAAGACTAATTATCCAAGGTGTTTGTGTAAAAGTAGTAAAAGGAAAAATCTTATTCCACCATCCCACTGTAGAGGGAGTCAAGTTTGGGGGGGAGGGGCTTTCTCAGTGGTGTCGGTATTTCAAAGCTGTCGGCTTGCTTTCATATAAAACATCAGACACCGCCTCTCCCTCCTGTCAAGCCTTCTCGCTTGTATGGCTGTCCCCTCCTCCGCCCCTCTCAATATCATAATTATCCTTGATTAATCTGAGCATATAAAGCCAATTTCCGTAACTTTATAACTCTGTAAGTCGTTTTTTTTCTGGTTCCTTTGAGTTCAACTTAGACAGGTCCGATTGTAATTTAAAATTGAAAATGGCTGTAGACTAATGTTTTAAATCAAACTATAGATATATTTTATTTTATTATTTCTGCATTCAGGTTTTTGTAACAATTTTTAAGGTGTGGATGAAAAAGAAATGATCAAGTTTAATATTTTTACACATTTATAAAGTTAAGAAAAGAACTTACTTTGTCTTTTTTAAAAGGCTATAAATAGCCAAGAAGACAAGAACTAAAAGAAGGAAGATAACACAAGGCAAGCCGTAAGACATGAACGGAGAGAATTGGCCATGTGATGAACTTTGAGCTGTGACTGAAAATAAAATAAATTTAAATCTTGAACAAAAAATACAAATTAAAAAAAAATACATTAAAAAAAAATAAAAATAAATAAAATCTTATGCACAAGAGATTTTTCAAACTGTAGAGTAATTTAGTAATTTACTATAATTATAATATTAATAAGTACAAATATTATTATTGATTGTGTTGAATATTTTGTAAAAAAACGTTATTACAAGCATTATAACAACAACATGGAAATTAAGCACCTGAAAAATAATTATACAGTTTATTGCCAAATTATTGGTTACAACAAAGAATATTTTACATAAATTCCAGGTAGATTAAGGATAGAACCGTTTTGTAAATTAGCATTAATTATCTAAACATTGTCATAATTTTTGATTATTTATTCAGATACTTGAACTTGAACTTGAACTATCCCTTAACCCGTTGTTGGGTCGTTGGGGCACTATCGTTAACTACTCACTAACACACGCCATTTGTCCCGGTCCTGTGCTGTCCTTTGAGAGTCGCTGAATGACAGGCCGGTCCACTCTTTGATATCGTCCTCCCATCTTTTCTTTTGTCTGCCTCTTTTCCTTCCTCCCTGGACTGTGCCTTGCAATATAGTTTTTGCGAGACCTCCATTTCTTGTAACGTGTCCGTACCATCGTAATTTCCTCTTTTTAATTTTTGTGAGTAGTTCCTCGTAGGGGCCAATTACAGTACTTATTGTGTTGCGGACCGCTTCGTTTGTGATGTGCGCTGTGTAGGGAATGTTCAATATCTTTCTGAAACATCACATCTCCAGCGCATTGATTCTTCTTTGGAGGTCTGCAGTGAGCGTCCAAGCCTCACAACCATACAAAAAGACCGACATCGCCAGAGAGCGCATTAGCCAGATCTTTGTTCTCAGTGAGAGCTTCTTACTTTGCCAGATGTGCTTTAATTTACTCAATGCTGCCATTGTTTGGGCTACTCTGGCAAGAATTTCTGGCTTGAGCCTTCTTCGGATATTTTGGTCCCTAGATATTTGAAGGTGGAGACTTCTTCGAGTTTTTTACCCGTTTATCCGGAGCTCACTTGTGAATTTAGTATTTGCCATGACCTTGGTCTTCTCTGCATTGATTTCCATACCGTACGCCTTTGTTTTCTCTAGCTTTGCGAGGAATTCATTTAGTTCGTCCTCGCTACCAGCTAGGCCGTCAATGTCAACGGCGAAGCGTTGGTTGGTTATACTTCTCCCTCCGATGCTAACTGTTCCGACATGGTCTTCTAGCACATCTGTCATGATCCTTTCAAGGAAGGGGTTGAAGAGGATGGGGCAAAGTAGACATCCTTGTCTGACACCAACAGTGGTCTTGAACCAATCTCCCAGCTTGCTATTGAAGAGTACTGCGCTTGTTGCTCTGTTGTAAAGGTTCTTGATCACCTGATTGATTTTTGCATTTATGTTGAATTTGTGCATATTTACCCACAGTGCCGAATGCCACACTCTGTCGAACGCTTTTTTAAAAGTCTATAAAGACATGATAGAGCTCACTCTGGTGTTGGATAGGTTTTTCACAGAGAACTCGCAGGTTAAAAATTTGCTCCGTTGTGCTTCTTCCTGCTCTGAAGCCAGCCTGCTCTTCTGAAATGATTTGCTCTGCTTGTGGTTTCAGTCTGTTCAATATGATGATAAGCATGACTTTTCTGGGGTGACTAATCAGTCTGATTGTATGGCAGATCTGACACATCTCTGGATTAAACTTTTATGGAGCGTGATAACCAGCGATTGCGTCCAGGGGTTTGGCCATTTTACTGTCTGCCAGATCTTGTTGCACATGTTAGTTAGGATGTTTATTACGGGGTCACCTCCTGCTTGAATCAGTTCACCCGGAATGTTGTCCGCTCCAGCTGATTTCTCCTTCTTCAATTTTTGTACATCCAGCTCCACCACGTCGTGGAGAATAGAATGCATGTCTGTGTTAGTTGACTTTGGGCAGTTGAGCACTGACGTATCGCCTTTGGAGTCTTCATTGAACAGCTCAGATCAGTATTCGGTCCATCTTCTGAGAATTGCTTGTTCTTCTGTGATACATTTTGCGGATTTATCTTGTATGGTTGATATACGACCTTGTTTGGTGGATGTCAAATCTTTAAAAATTTTGTAAACCTTTCTTGAATTGTTCCTTAGTAGATTTTCATCGATGTCAGAGCATTGTTGTTCTATCCATTTCTTTTTTGCTTTTACCATATCTTTCCTGATCTCAGGAATATATTCAGATACACTCACTGGCTAATACTGTTTGTTTATGTTACGAATTTATATTCATTCAGGATTCTCATGGCTCATCAAAAAAGATGTTTGGAAGTGAAAGATTAAACTGTTTAACATTCTGTTAAAAATATTGCTACTATGTCTAAAATAGTCAATTTAATCCAAAAGCGTATATTAAATATATTACCCAAACACAAAACATACTGATATAACAGAAGAAGTTTAATTTTAAAAAAAAACACAAATATTCAACTGTAGAAAAAAACAGTGCACAATCTATACATTAAAAACATTGTATGGACTCACCTAAATTCTGAACTGTTATAAAAAATGTCAACACAGTTCTGTCATGATATTTTAGGTGGATGATATACTTCCCGATATCTTCAAATTGAACATTGACAAGTGTCACATCTAAAGTGTATTGATATGGATTTTTCCTGTCAGCCATGATGTTTGTGACGTGTTTACTTGTGGAGTTCGTCTCTAACAGTGTTCCGTTGTGGAACAGTTGTTTCTCATTGATTATGTGCAACGTTCTGTCCATCATAAAACAGAACGCGGCTGTCACGTTATGCGACAGATGTGGGAATAATCTTTTAAAATTTTTGTTGTGGTGGCACAAAGATGGTTCACCTAGCAAGATATTACATAATGATAAGTTACATAAGAAATTAAAACACATTATTTTAAGAAATCCATTTTAAAGTATTTCTTAGATTGCCTGGATCCAATGTGAGGTATTTTAACTAGTTGTTAGGGGGGGGGGTGGAGGGTTTAAGAATTTATAATAACTTTTAAAAGGACAATTTACTTATTTTTAGGTCCAATTTTTTTATGCTTCAAACCGTGATAGAACAAGCAACACAAATGTATTTTCATAAATTGTGTAAAGCAATTAAAAACGTATGAGAAGTAGAGAGGTGGTGTTAATGAAACTAAATAAATGACTTGAGGAAAGTCTTCGATGTGAACTATTTTTATTGCATTTTTAAAAAAGCTATTTTTCTCATTCCTTAAATTCAAAGAATTCGTGTTACATACCAATTAAAATAAGTCTCATTGACAGATTGAACATCTACATTTTATAAAATAGAAATAAAATCTACAATAAATCTTTCTGACTAGGATTGAAGCATTCACAAACCGATGGTAACTAATGGTTAATAATGAAAACCGTGTCTACTCACATTTGCGCACCCATGTGTAGGACGTTTTCGAGTCCGTCTCATTTCTCAAATGGTCCGTAATTTGACACAAAATTTTTCCCTTGTCCTTACACGTCATGTGACTAGAATAAAGGGAAATGACCGACGTGTTTTCTTGGCTGTTGAGAACATTTCCAGACTCAGACTTGATCAGTAGAGTTGTCGGACGTGAATATGTCTCAGCGTTACAAACTAGTTTGACACTCATGTCAGGTCGCAAGTACTGGAATTGGCCTGCCCCAGAAATTCCATCGACTTCGGACTCGGCATCATCAAATTCATCATACACTATTACATTTTCAGTGACACCGAACGATAAAATGTGGGTCGGACCTGTGGAACAGAAATAAACAGTACAAGAAATTTAAAGTTTCTTACATTTTTATTTTTATTTCAGATAAAAGTTCGAAAATATCAAAGTTTAAACAAGTAAGTAACGAATCGTATCCCTATATGAGAAATAGTTTTTAAAATATATTTATACGATCAAAGTTAAATTTGATTTTATTTTACTTAGAAAAAGATTATTTTTATTAATTTTTGACATAAAAAATCAGCTTCAAAACAGACTTTTACAATTGTGCACGCCTATAAACAAAGATCATCTAACCAGACACCCACAGATGTACACGCCTGAATACAAAGATCATCTAACCAGACACTCACAATTGTGCACGCCCATAAACAAAGGTGAGCTCTCCGTGATCATCCATGGATGGAGTTTATGATATCGACAGGTGTAAACATCCGAGTCATTGCAGCCAGTCACTGAGAGGTTAAAGGTCACAGTAGAGATGCCATACTGGTTTGTAAGAACTTTGTCATTCTTTAGAATTTCCAAATAAAAATCTTCCTTGGCGTAATTTACAGTACAGTTAAAGGACATATCTAAACCAACACTTGTCATGATATGATGTGAGGGGGTGGCTACCATCTGGTCAATAGACAAGGTTACAGTCACTGGACCTAGAACAATACAGAAATGTAACAGTCACTGGGCCTAAAAAATACAGAAATGTGACAGTCACTGGACGTTGAACAATCCAGAAATGTGACAGTCACTGGACGTAGAATAATAAAGACATGTTACAGTTTACTTAGAAAGGCGAATTTATATTTATCTAAATCTGGAAAAATCGAGCTTTCCTTTCGATATGTTTGGATGATTTAAAATACATGAATGAAGTCGGTAAAAAGACTGTATTGCGTATCATAATACGACTGTACTTCTCCTCATAGGGTTAATAAAATATGTTATATAATGTAATCATTAAATGTTAACGTAATTTATATTAAAAATGACTATAGAAACCACATAAAAAGATAACTAGTAATACTTAAAAATGTAATTTATTGACAATTCTGACCCACTTCTCAACTTGAACCTAAAATGCAATTTAATAAATTGACATACTTTAAATTTACAATCATTATCTATAAAAATGGAATTTTCTTTTAATTTTACAATTTATAGCTTTCAAAACGTAATATTCCTTAAAACTTTCAAATCTTATTTATGAAAATAATACATTCCCTACAACTTACAATCCATATCTATAAAAATATAATTTTTCTTTAAACTTATAATCCATATCGATGAAATATTTCTTAGAACTTACAATTCATATCTATGAGAATAAAATATTCCACTGAAATTCCACTGTCAGTAAAATCAACATTGCAGCTATATCTGCCAGCATCCTCGCACTGGGCATTGTCTACGTCATACACAAGCCGTGATTGGTTAGAAACTGTCATGATCACGTGATCTTTGAGCCTGATGGACAAGATGATCGAATTGTTGGTAGTTTTAGCCAGACATTCGATGGTCACGGTTGAGTTCCTTAAGATAAAAATCTTGGCATTTCTTTCTTTTTGTTCATCATTGACAGTGACTTTAAGAACTTCTGCAAGTTGGCAATGAAACTTTTAAAAAGTGAACTGCATAGGAAAATGTAGATAGTAGACATACTACAGTAGATACTAAAGTCGATTTTGAATTAAATCAGATATATCAATATAAATTAATTTTTACCAGACATACTAAAATAGATATTGATCTTATCATATTTTTTACAGACACAGTTTGTATACATAAGATTATTGCCGTATACGCTTAACCATTAATTTTAATAAGACACACTTAAGTAGATATTGATAAAGTAACATCCACGAAAATCTTTAAAATTATATAAGACATACTGACGTAGATACTTAAGTAGATATTTTGATATCAGACATTATAAAGTATATTTTGATTTCACCAGACATACAAAAGTAATATTGATGATATTAGTGGATGTCCATAAAGTACTCACGCTCCGAGGGAGTGGGAGGGGATTCAAAAAAGTCTGACAGTTTGTGACAGGGGGAAGGGTCCGGCCAGGTGTATGTCACAAATTTGTTAATTTTTAAATTATTTTTTTCAAATTTGTAATTTTTTAAGGATGATTTAAATAGCTTTAAAAATATTTTTTTTTAAATTATGTAACATTTGAATTAGTTTTATCTCGAAATAGCATGAAATGCGTATCTCCTGAATGTGTTGTTAAAAAATCTGAAGGGATACAGCATGACTTGTATCGAATGATCAGGAATGGTTTGACAATCTCATTTACACTAGCCAATATTTCAATCGAATTGTGAAATATCAGGACATAAAACGTTGCGAGAAAGTACGAAGCTCATGTATCAACGTTTTACCTTCAAGATTCGTTTCTCCTCTAATCACAATTAACCAAACAACTGATGGAAAGAGCAGATGCAGATTCTCATAAGTTTACTTCCTTGTTTGTGGCACAAACTCTCAAATTTGATGATATTATGCCGAGATCAACAGGAGTTTTCAAAGTACAACCATATGATCTTTATTGTCCATCTTTGCAAACGAGCTTACTTGATCAAATTTGCAAAGTATGACACTTATATTATTGCCTAATAAACAATGTAGAAGAAATATGGAGGCTAATACAGAGCTCGAGATCAGGAGAATGTGCACACCCAAACTGTTCAAGAATCAACTCAGATAAAACGGATCCTTCCTTTGAGAATCGCTTCTAGAAGGCAAAGAGAATCCATGGAAGTTATTGCCAGAAGAGAAAATGTACATACAGAGGCTTTTGAGTGGATAGATGAGAACGAGTTGATCTGTCTACAATTATCCTTCCAGGAAACGATGATGGTGAAAGATTGATGCCGGTCGTTATTATAAAAGAACACTTTACATCACCATGTTAAGATGATGTCCAGTGAAAAATTTTGAATTAAACGTAAGTCACAGGACCATAATAAACATATTCAATATAGCACATGAGTTGGTCACATGAGTTGGTCACATGAGTTGGTCACATGAGTTGGTCACATGAGTTGGTCACATGAGTTGGTCACATGAGTTGGTCACATGAGTTGGTCACATGAGTTGGTCACATGAGTTGGTCACATGAGTTGGTCACATGAGTTGGTCACATGAGTTGGTCACATGAGTTGGTCACATGAGTTGGTCACATGAGTTGGTCACATGAGTTGGTCACATGAGTTGGTCACATGAGTTGGTCACATGAGTTGGTCACATGAGTTGGTCACATGAGTTGGTCACATGAGTTGGTCACATGAGTTGGTCACATGAGTTGGTCACATGAGTTGGTCACATGAGTTGGTCACATGAGTTGGTCACATGAGTTGGTCACATGAGTTGGTCACATGAGTTGGTCACATGAGTTGGTCACATGAGTTGGTCACATGAGTTGGTCACATGAGTTGGTCACATGAGTTGGTCACATGAGTTGGTCACATGAGTTGGTCACATGAGTTGGTCACATGAGTTGGTCACATGAGTTGGTCACATGAGTTGGTCACATGAGTTGGTCACATGAGTTGGTCACATGAGTTGGTCACATGAGTTGGTCACATGAGTTGGTCACATGAGTTGGTCACATGAGTTGGTCACATGAGTTGGTCACATGAGTTGGTCACATGAGTTGGTCACATGAGTTGGTCACATGATTTGGTCACATGAGTTGGTCACATGAGTTGGTCACATGAGTTGGTCACATGAGTTGGTCACATGAGTTGGTCACATGAGTTGGTCACATGAGTTGGTCACATGAGTTGGACACATGAGTTGGTCACATGAGTTGGTCACATGAGTTGGTCACATGAGTTGGTCACATGAGTTGGTCACATGAGTTGGTCACATGAGTTGGTCACATGAGTTGGTCACATGAGTTGGTCACATGAGTTGGTCACATGAGTTGGTCACATGAGTTGGTCACATGAGTTGGTCACATGAGTTGGTCACATGAGTTGGTCACATGAGTTGGTCACATGAGTTGGTCACATGAGTTGGTCACATGAGTTGGTCACATGAGTTGGTCACAGGAGTTGGTCACATGAGTTGGTCACATGAGTTGGTCACATGAGTTGGTCACATGAGTTGGTCACATGAGTTGGTCACATGAGTTGGTCACATGAGTTGGTCACATGAGTTGGTCACATGAGTTGGTCACATGAGTTGGTCACATGAGTTGGTCACAGGAGTTGGTCACATGAGTTGGTCACATGAGTTGGTCACATGAGTTGGTCACATGAGTTGGTCACATGAGTTGGTCACATAATTTGTCAATCTAGTTTCTTTTTTAGTCAAATTGTTTAGTTTCCTTTTTTATTAATCACTGGGTGAGGTCAAGTTTCGCTAATCTACTTCTAATCCTGTGCCAATAGATTCAATAATCGGAAGATTATTTACACTTGACCTCAAACATTGTAAAAGAAAGGGTAGCACATAAATGATGTGTATTATATAAAATTCAAAGTCTAAATTTTGCAATTTTTGTTTTCAAATTCGATCTAGATTGAGATTCTGTTAAATTGAATAACTATGACAACTGTTGACAACTAAATATTCTACTATTTAAGTCATTTTAATAATCTGCTAGTTATTCTAAGTAGGGGTGTACCGGATTTCGGCTCCAGCTCCGGCAAATTCGGAATCCGGCTATTTTTACAAATCCGGCTCTGGCTTCGGCTTGGGAAGGATTTCAAAATTTTGAATCTGGTACATCCCTAATTTTCAGTGGAAATTTTATATTTTAATACAGTTTAAAAGTGAAGTATATTTTAAGTATTAAAATAAAAATTGTAATTAGGCGTTTATTAAAAAAAAAGAAAGTGTGACGCACTTTGGGGGGGGGGTCCCGAGATTTGTGACAGTTTGTGAAAGGGTGGAGGGGGTCAAAATTGGTCAAAAATTGCCTGACGTACTTTATGGACGGTCCCTCAGAGATATATTTAAATTTTAAAAAAATCTTTAAATATACTAAGATATAGACAAAAGAGCAATAATATAGAATTGTATTTTTAGAGTAAAAGACGCCTACATATTAGTTATATAAGTTAAAACTTAATTTATTTAGTTTTAAAACCAAAATCGAATACGTTTAAAATCATACATTTCGATGCCATGATAATAAAATGAATACCCGTGTCTTAAAAATAGTTATGTTAGAAATTAGTTTAGAACAATCATCTTACCTGAGTATAAACTCATACACATATAAGGAATAATCATGCGACAGTATGATTTAGTCAGCAAAAGGTTTGTGCTCCTCAGAAGACACGCAGTTAGTCTCCAGCTGAAGTGCGGTTCATTGGACCACATTGGTGAATCAGTTCTTAATAATTTATTATTGGCGATCCATCTGAAGCTTGATAGATCTTGTATATTACTGGCCCCAACCCAAACTGACAAGAAAAAAAACCCACAATAATCATACTTTTCATCGATTATTTAACCAGGAAATAACTGACAAGAAATAAAATTAGGAATGGACACTATGAGTTTATTGACCTTTACAATTCTAATATGGGTCGTATAGTTTTTTTTATTTACCACGATTTTATTAACTTGCTTTCGTTCCTGTCTGTCCACAATTTTTCAAATCTGTCAACGTAAAATTAAACCACTTCTGATGGTTCTAGAGCAATTTTACCACAGATAGATCTTGGATGACAATGCATTGTATCAAAATTTCAAATCGATCGAATGCACCGTTATTAAATTATTGAACTTTTTATTTTATCTATATTTAAGCCTACTTCTTATCCGTCTACCCTTGTTTACATTACTTTCACGTACCGAGCGCGCACCAACCCCGACCACAAAAACCATGTTTAACATCAAGGGGAGATCAGCCATTTCCAGTCTGTAAATGTTTGTCTGGCAATGCGTATTATATTTGAACATAATCAATACTTCAAAACTCACCATAGCATACACTTAGACTAAAAAGAATAAAATAAATAAAAGTTAAAAAAAAAGATTTTTAAAAACCACGTTTTTATAAGCGGACTAAAAAGATTAAAATACATTTTTTTAAAATTTAAAATTTGAAATGAATACTATGATGTAATATGACTAAAAACGTGGTCGGGGCTTTTTAGGCGTTTGGCTAAAATGATTAGGGTTTACAAATGACGAGTAAGAAAATGAGTGAATTGAATTAGTTAAGCCTGAGAAGCGCCCACCCCACGTTTTTAGTCAGATTACATCATAATACTTATTTTAAATTTTAAAAATTAATTTTCTTCTTTTTAGTCCACTCATAAAAACGTGGTTTTTAAAAATCTTTTTTTTTCTATTTATTTGTACCAAGTTTGTACGAGATCCATCCATTTAATCAGTAGCCAACATTTAAACTCATTTTTAAATATCTTATATTATCTTCGAAATATTGTCTCTCTCTCTCTCTCTCTCTCTGTTTGTCTGTCGTCATCTCTGTCATTCGCTAGAGGCTGGAAAAACCAAAGTCAAATATGACCAACTTTCCGTGATGCGATCGAGCTGACATTTTGCACATAGACCCGTGTTACCTAACAATGCACCCTGTCAAAATTTCAGATCTATCGAATATACCATGATTAAATTAATACACTTTTAGTTTATCTCTATATAACATACGTAATTCAATTTCACACTTTGTCATTGTTTGTCTTCCAAGTGCCAGTTGAGTTAACGCCACCCATCGATGTCAACACCCCCTCACCACCTTCCCCCGTTTTAAAGCCAGGGAAGATCAGTTGGTTTCAATCTGTAAATTTTTATCACGTTTGAACATAATCAATACTTTTAGTTGTCTCTTTCGGAAGGAGTTTGCCTCTACGTTGGCCCGGGAGACGAGTAGGGTTGTGGTTAGGTGTCACTGCAAACATGTACAGCTGGATAAAATCGTTTCTTACGGACAGAACGATCAAAACCCAAGTAGGGGAGGCATTATTCAGTGAGGCACGCCTAGAGGACGGACTCTCGCAGGGGTCCGCCCTCAGTTGTACATTGTTCTTAGCCTACGTCCACGACCTAGAAGGCATTCTCGAGTCACATAATGCCATTTTTGCTGACGATTTGGCTATATTGAGTTCAGGAAAAGACGTTGCAACACTGCAGAGCCGACTGCAGGAGGATCTGAATCGAATCGAAGACTACGCCAACCGATGGCTCCTAGTAGTCAATACTAGAAAACGGTCCACTCCATTTTCACAAATGGACGGAATGCTCTGAAGCATGAGGTGGTGCTTCAGATATGTGGGAAAAGGTTGAATTGGGATCGGACACCAACGTACTTGGGAATCAAGTTGAGGTCCAACTACATAACTATGTACGTGAACTGTTTGTCAAAGCCACAGCTAAACTGTCCCTGGTGAAGAAACTGGCTAGCACTAGTTGGGATGCGGATGCAAGACTACTGAGAGCTCTCTATCTCGGTAATGTGAGGAATGCCATTGACTATAGCCTCCCGGGCCAGGCCTTTTGTGAGCCTAACGGCTCTAGAGGGACTGGAACGAATAAAAAACCAAGCTCTAGGTTTTTTTTTAGCGGGGCATTGCGTACGACACCCACAGCCGCTGTAGAAAGTATGACAAACGTAGAATCTCTGGCGATAAGGCGAGAAAAAGCAATTATGACCACGGTAGAGCCCTACCGTAGGTTGAAACATAACGTATCCTGCTTCCAACTGCAAGACTGGTGGGTAAAGAGGACCTGACTGAAAAGACCATCCCTTATGGATACAGTTCACTAACTAGAAGAATCAGTCCCCATACCCAAGCACAGGGAACGAATGCAACTGATCCCTGCTCGAGAACCACATAAAAGCTTTGACTTGCCTGAACTACGTTTGACACTGAAAATACGGTGACGAAAGCCAGTCCTGTCGAGCTCCAGCGAGATGATACTCTGAAAAGAAACGATGCTTATGGTGACAGCGTGGTAAAAGTCTTCACGGACGGCTCACGTTTCAAGGACGGCAGAAGTGGATATGGAGTACTGATTCAATACCCCAACCTGGACCTGACAGTATCGAACTGTCAGGGCCGAGCGGACCTGCATACAGTAGTCACGACGCCGAAATGGAAGCGATCTGCAGGGGTTTGAAGAAAGTGCGCCAAAGTCTAGCAAGAAGAAAGGTTTTCAAGACCGTCGTGGTCTTCACCGAATCACGGTTTTCGCTCGAGATTGTGGGTCGATCCTCTCTGGAGAAGAAAACGGTCAGTGTCATTTTGTAAACTTTAGCTGACATCCTAACACGAGGCGGAAAAGTAGTTCTTCAGTATATCACTGGGAAGAGTGGAGAGCCTCACTCAAACAGGGTTGATAAATTAGCGAAAGATGGGTCAGCTCAGCCCCAACCAGACCACTCAATGACCCAGCTGGGTGTCAGATCGTGGCTTAAAGACCATTTTCGAGAGAAATGGCTACAAGGCTGGGCATCTGGAAGCACGTCCAGAAAAGTATTCCAATACATGCCGCGTCCAAGCAAAAGCGACCCCTGGTGGGAAATTGGACGTAGCAATCAGACGCTCATAACTAGAATGAGTACTGAACATTGTCCCATACGAAGCTACCGGTACAATTTTAAAACTAGAAGTGAACTGGCCTGTCGGCTGTGTGGCCACCCGGAGGAGACGGATGACCACGTATTCGAAGAAAGCCCGGGCTGTTCGGGGATTTGGAGGGAGAAGTCACGGTACCTGCAGAGGAGTACCTCTATGGCGCTGCCCGCTTGATGAGGCTTACATGCGATAAATGAACCGGGTCTTAAGAGCTCGACCCAAAAGAGAATGTACATTCACGAGTTATGTCTAATATTTTAGGGATTTATAGTCAAAATCTTTCTTTTTACCGGGTTGTTTAATTATATAGCTTATAATAGGAAAAATTACATTGGGGACCCCAGTGAATGAACATTTTTTTCCCCCGCGTGATAACAACTTCGCAAAGTTTCATGCTTCTATATACGCGAGAATTTGAATAAATGGGTGTCACAACCCACAGGCGGGGGACTGTTGGTATAGAACAGGGATCGGGAAACGTTTTGTCTGAGTAAGCCATAAACAGCACACATTTTGGAAAGTAATTCTGTGAGAGCCATACATAATGTGTAAAACTAAAAATTCAAGTAAATGTGTGCATTTTGTAAAATTTTAACACTTCAAGTACAATAATCATGTCTCTGAATTCTTTTTAATTACATTGCTATGTTTCATATGCAATTAATAAGTATATCAAAGGACTATGAATACACTTTGAAAAAAAGTAATCGAACATTTGTCTGAGATTCAAATGCAGCCACCAATAGAGCCACATCTGGCTCGCGAGCAATAGTTTTCCTACCCATGGTATAGAAGATACCAGTACTTGCAATAATGTGTAAAAGTCCACTTAGAAACATATTTACATGATAAAATACCAGTAATTGCAATACTAGTTAACCTTACACTGACCATGTTGTCTGTCTTTCAATTCTTTAAAGATGCTCTGCATCTGGCTCAATGATTTAAAGGCAGCTAAAACTGAGTCAGTCTGTTTGCACTTTTCCTGTAAATTATAGACACATTTTAAATATTAGTACAACGAAAGTATGTTAAATAAATTTGTTGATATATTTTAATGGGTGTATATAACAAAAGATTATAAAATATACAAGAGTGGCTGTATGTTACAAGCGCATAGTAGTAAAAGCCAATGGTTGTAAAGGCAAAGGTAGTACAAGCCCATGGTAGTACAAGCCCATGGCAGTACAAGCCAATGGTAGTACAAGTCTATGGTAGTACAAGCCCATAGTAGTATAAGCCCATGGTAGTACAAGCCCATAGTAGTACAAACCCATAGTAGTACAAGCCCATAGTAGTACAAGCCCATGGTAGTACAAGCCTATGGTAGTACAAGCCTATGGTAGTACAAGCCCATAGTAGTACAAGCCTATGGTAGTACAAGCCCATGGTAGTACAAGCCCATAGTAGTACACGCCTATGGTAGTACAAGCCTATGATAGTACTAGCCCATAGTAGTACAAGCCTATGGTAGTACAAGCCCATGGTACTACAAGCCCATAGTAGTACAAGCCATGGTAGTACAAGCCTATGGTAGTACAAGCCCATGGTAGTACAAGCCTATTGTAGTAAAAGCTCATCGTAGTACAAGCCCATAGTAGTACAAGCCTATGGTAGTACACGCCTATGGTAGTACAAGCCCATAGTAGTACAAGCCCATGGTAGTACAAGCCCATAGTACTACAAGCCTATGATAGTACAAGCCTATGGTAGTACAAGCCTATGGTAGTACAAGCCCATGGTAGTACAAGCCTATGGTAGTACAAGCCCATGGTAGTACAAGCCCATAGTAGTACAAGCCTATGGTAGTACAAGCCTATTGTAGTAAAAGCTCATCGTAGTACAAGCCCATAGTAGTACAAGCCTATGGTAGTACACGCCTATGGTAGTACAAGCCCATAGTAGTACAAGCCCATGGTAGTACAAGCCCATAGTACTACAAGCCTATGATAGTACAAGCCTATGGTAGTACAAGCCTATGGTAGTACAAGCCCATGGTAGTACAAGCCTATGGTAGTACAAGCCCATGGTAGTACAAGCCCATAGTAGTACAAGCCTATGGTAGTACAAGCCTATGGTAGTACAAGCCCATGGTAGTACAAGCCCATAGTAGTACAAGCCCATGGTAGTACAAGTCCATGGTACTACAAGCCCATAGTAGTACAAGCCCATGGTAGTACAAGCCTATGGTAGTACAAGCCCATGGTAGTACAAGCCTATTGTAGTAAAAGCTCATCGTAGTACAAGCCCATAGTAGTACAAGCCTATGGTAGTACACGCCTATGGTAGTACAAGCCCATAGTAGTACAAGCCCATGGTAGTACAAGCCCATAGTACTACAAGCCTATGATAGTACAAGCCTATGGTAGTACAAGCCTATGGTAGTACAAGCCCATGGTAGTACAAGCCTATGGTAGTACAAGCCCATGGTAGTACAAGCCCATAGTAATACAAGCCTATGGTAGTACAAGCCCATGGTAGTACAAATCCATGGTAGTACAAGCCCATAGTAGTACAAGCCCATGGTAGTACAAGCCCATGGTAGTACAAGCCCATGGTAGTACAAGTCTATGGTAGTATAAGACCATAGTAGTACAGCCCATGGTAGTACAAGCTCATGGTATTAAAAGCCATTGGTAGTACAAGCCCATGTTACTACACGTCTATGGTACTACAAGCCCATGTTATTGTAAGCCCATGGTAGTACAATACCATGGTAGTACAAGCCCATGGTAGTACAAGCCCATGGTAGTACAAGCCCATGGTAGTACAAGCCCATGGTAGTACAAGCCCATGGTATTACAAGCCCATGGTAGTACAAGCCCATGGTATTACAAGCCAATGGTAGTACAAGCCCATGTTACTACACGTCTATGGTACTATAAGCCCATGGTATTGCAAGCCCATGGTAGTACAAGCCCATGGTAGTACAAGCCCATGGTAGTACAAGCCCATGGTATTACAAGCCATTGGTAGTACAAGCCCATGTTACTACACGTCTGTGGTACTACAAGCCCATGGTATTGCAAGAACATGGTAGTACAAGCCCATGGTAGTGCAAGCCCATGGTAGAACAAGCCCATGGTAGTAGAAGCCTATGGTTGTACAAGCCCATGGTAGTACAAGCCCATAGTAGTACAAACCCATAGTAGTACAAGCCTATGGTAGTACAAGCCCATGGTAGTACAAGCCCATAGTAGTACACGCCTATGGTAGTACAAGCCTATGATAGTACTAGCCCATAGTAGTAAAAGCCTATGGTAGTACAAGCCCATGGTACTACAAGCCCATAGTAGTACAAGCCCATGGTAGTACAAGCCTATGGTAGTACAAGCCCATGGTAGTACAAGCCAATTGTAGTAAAAGCTCATCGTAGTACAAGCCCATAGTAGTACAAGCCTATGGTAGTACACGCCTATGGTAGTACAAGCCCATAGTAGTACAAGCCCATGGTAGTACAAGCCCATAGTACTACAAGCCTATGATAGTACAAACCTATGGTAGTACAAGCCTATGGTAGTAAAAGCCCATGGTAGTACAAGCCTATGGTAGTACAAGCCCATGGTAGTACAAGCCCATAGTAGTACAAGCCTATGGTAGTACAAGCCTATGGTAGTACAAGCCCATGGTAGTACAAGCCCATAGTAGTACAAGCCCATGGTAGTACAAGCCCATGGTAGTACAAGCCCATGGTAGTACAAGTCTATGGTAGTATAAGACCATAGTAGTACAGCCCATGGTAGTACAAATTCATGGTATTAAAAGCCATTGGTAGTACAAGCCCATGTTACTACACGTCTATGGTACTACAAGCCCATGTTATTGCAAGCCCATGGTAGTACAATACCATGTTAGTACAAGCCCATGGTAGTACAAGCCCATGGTAGTACAAGCCCATGGTATTACAAGCCATTGGTAGTACAAGCCCATGTTACTACACGTCTGTGGTACTACAAGCCCATGGTATTGCAAGAACATGGTAGTACAAGCCCATGGTAGTGCAAGCCCATGGTAGAACAAGCCGATGGTAGTACAAGCCTATGGTTGTACAAGCCCATGGTAGTACAAGCCCATAGTAGTACAAACCCATAGTAGTACAAGCCTATGGTAGTACAAGCCCATGGTAGTACAAGCCCATAGTAGTACACGCCTATGGTAGTACAAGCCTATGATAGTACTAGCCCATAGTAGTAAAAGCCTATGGTAGTACAAGCCCATGGTACTACAAGCCCATAGTAGTACAAGCCCATGGTAGAACAAGCCCATGGTAGTACAAGCCCATGGTAGAACAAGCATATGGTAGTACACGCCATTGGTAGTACAAGCCCATGTTACTACACGTCTATGTTACTTCAAGCCCATGGTAGTACAAGTCCATGGTAGTACAAGCCCATGATAGTATAAGCCCATAGTAGTACAAGCCCATGGTATTACAAGCCAATGGTAGTAAAAGCCCATGGTAGTAGAAGCCCATGGTAGTATAAGCCCATAGTAATACAAGCCTATGGTAGTACAAGCCCATGGTAGTACAAGCATATGTTAGTACAAGCCCATGGTAGTACAAGCCCATGGTAGTACAAGCCCATGGTAGTACAAGCCCATGATAGTACAAGCCCATGGTAGTATAAGCCCATGATAGTACAAGCCCATGGTAGTACAAGCCCATGGTAGTACAAGCCCATGGTAGTATAAGCCCATGGTAGTTCAAGCCCATGGTAGTACAAGCCCATGGTAGTATAAGCCCATGTTAGTACAAGCCTATGGTAGTACAAGCCCATGGTACTACAAGCCCATGGTAGTACAAGCCCATGGTACTACAAGCCCATGGTAGTACAAGCCTATGACAGTACAAGCTCATGGTAGTACAAGCCCATGGTAGTACAAGCCCATGGTAGTACAAGCCCATGGTATTACAATCCATTGGAAGTTCAAGCCCATGATATTACAAGACAATGGTAGTACAAGCCCAAGTTACTACACGTCTGTGGTACTACAAGCCCATGGTATTGCAAGCCCATGGTAGTACAAGCCCATAGTAGTACAAGCCCATGGTAGAACAAGCCCATGGTAGTACAAGCCCATGGTAGAACAAGCATATGGTAGTACACGCCATTGGTAGTACAAGCCCATGTTACTACACGTCTATGTTACTTCAACCCCATGGTAGTACAAGTCCATGGTAGTACAAGCCCATGATAGTATAAGCCCATAGTAGTACAAGCCCATGGTATTACAAGCCAATGGTAGTAAAAGCCCATGGTAGTACAAGCCCATGGTAGTACAAGCCCATGGTAGTACAAGCCCATGGTAGTACAAGCCCATGGTAGTACAAGCCCATGGTATTACAAGCCAATGGTAGTACAAGCCCATGTTACTACACGTCTATGGTACTATAAGCCCCTGGTATTGCAAGCCCATGTTAGTACAAGCCCATGGTAGTACAAGCCCATGGTAGTACAAGCCCATGGTATTACAAGCCATTGGTAGTACAAGCCCATGTTACTACACGTCTGTGGTACTACAAGCCCATGGTATTGCAAGAACATTGTAGTACAAGCCCATGGTAGTGCAAGCCCATGGTAGAACAAGCGGATGGTAGTACAAGCCTATGGTTGTACAAGCCCATGGTAGTACAAGCCCATAGTAGTACAAACCCATAGTAGTACAAGCCTATGGTAGTACAAGCCCATGGTAGTACAAGCCCATAGTAGTACACGCCTATGGTAGTACAAGCCTATGATAGTACTAGCCCATAGTAGTAAAAGCCTATGGTAGTACAAGCCCATGGTACTACAAGCCCATAGTAGTACAAGCCCATGGTAGAACAAGCCCATGGTAGTACAAGCCCATGGTAGAACAAGCATATGGTAGTACACGCCATTGGTAGTACAAGCCCATGTTACTACACGTCTATGTTACTTCAAGCCCATGGTAGTACAAGTCCATGGTAGTACAAGCCCATGATAGTATAAGCCCATAGTAGTACAAGCCCATGGTATTACAAGCCAATGGTAGTAAAAGCCCATGGTAGTAGAAGCCCATGGTAGTATAAGCCCATAGTAATACAAGCCTATGGTAGTACAAGCCCATGGTAGTACAATCCCATGGTAGTACAAGCCTATGTTAGTACAAGCCCATGGTAGTACAAGCCCATGGTAGTACAAGCCCATGGTAGTACAAGCCTATTGTAGTAAAAGCTCATCGTAGTACAAGCCCATAGTAGTACAAGCCTATGGTAGTACACGCCTATGGTAGTACAAGCCCATAGTAGTACAAGCCCATGGTAGTACAAGCCCATAGTACTACAAGCCTATGATAGTACAAGCCTATGGTAGTACAAGCCTATGGTAGTACAAGCCCATGGTTGTACAAGCCTATGGTAGTACAAGCCCATGGTAGTACAAGCCCATAGTAGTACAAGCCTATGGTAGTACAAGCCTATTGTAGTACAAGCCCATGGTAGTACAAGCCCATAGTAGTACAAGCCCATGGTAGTACAAGCCCATGGTAGTACAAGCCCATGGTAGTACAAGTCTATGGTAGTACAAGACCATAGTAGTACAGCCCATGGTAGTACATGCTCATGGTATTAAAAGCCATTGGTAGTACAAGCCCACGTTACTACACGTCTATGGTACTACAAGCCCATGTTATTGCAAGCCCATGGTAGTACAAGCCCATGGTAGTACAAGCCCATGGTAGTACAAGCCCATGGTATTACAATCCATTTAAAGTTCAAGCCCATGATATTACAAGACAATGGTAGTACAAGCCCATGTTACTACACGTCTATGGTACTATAAGCCCATGGTATTGCAAGCCCATGGTAGTACAAGCCCATGGTAGTACAAGCCCATGATGTTACAAGCCTTTGGTAGTACAAGCCCAAGTTACTACACGTCTGTGGTACTACAAGCCCATGGTATTGCAAGCCCATGGTAGTACAAGCCCATAGTAGTACAAGCCCATGGTAGAACAAGCCCATGGTAGTACAAGCCCATGGTAGAACAAGCATATGGTAGTACACGCCATTGGTAGTACAAGCCCATGTTACTACACGTCTATGTTACTTCAAGCCCATGGTAGTACAAGTCCATGGTAGTACAAGCCCATGATAGTATAAGCCCATAGTAGTACAAGCCCATGGTATTACAAGCCAATGGTAGTAAAAGCCCATGGTAGTAGAAGCCCATGGTAGTATAAGCCCATAGTAATACAAGCCTATGGTAGTACAAGCCCATGGTAGTACAAGCCTATGTTAGTACAAGCCCATGGTAGTACAAGCCCATGGTAGTACAAGCCCATGGTAGTACAAGCCCATGATAGTACAAGCCCATGGTAGTATAAGCCCATGATAGTACAAGCCCATGGTAGTACAAGCCCATGGTAGTACAAGCCCATGGTAGTATAAGCCCATGGTAGTTCAAGCCCATGGTAGTACAAGCCCATGGTAGTATAAGCCCATGTTAGTACAAGCCTATGGTAGTACAAGCCCATGGTACTACAAGCCCATGGTAGTACAAGCCCATGGTACTACAAGCCCATGGTAGTACAAGCCTATGACAGTACAAGCTCATGGTAGTACAAGCCCATGGTAGTACAAGCCCATGATAGTACAAGCCCATGGTATTACAATCCATTGGAAGTTCAAGCCCATGATATTACAAGACAATGGTAGTACAAGCCCATGTTACTACACGTCTATGGTACTATAAGCCCATGGTATTGCAAGCCCATGGTAGTACAAGCCCATGTTAGTACAAGCCCATGATGTTACAAGCCTTTGGTAGTACAAGCCCAAGTTACTACACGTCTGTGGTACTACAAGCCCATGGTATTGCAAGCCCATGGTAGTACAAGCCCATAGTAGTACAAGCCCATGGTAGAACAAGCCCATGGTAGTACAAGCCCATGGTAGAACAAGCATATGGTAGTACACGCCATTGGTAGTACAAGCCCATGTTACTACACGTCTATGTTACTTCAAGCCCATGGTAGTACAAGTCCATGGTAGTACAAGCCCATGATAGTATAAGCCCATAGTAGTACAAGCCCATGGTATTACAAGCCAATGGTAGTAAACGCCCATGGTAGTAGAAGCCCATGGTAGTATAAGCCCATAGTAATACAAGCCTATGGTAGTACAAGCCCATGGTAGTACAATCCCATGGTAGTACAAGCCTATGTTAGTACAAGCCCATGGTAGTACAAGCCCATGGTAGTACAAGCCCATGGTAGTACAAGCCCATGATAGTACAAGCCCATGGTAGTACAAGCCCATGATAGTACAAGCCCATGGTAGTACAAGCCCATGGTAGTACAAGCCCATGGTAGTATAAGCCCATGGTAGTTCAAGCCCATGATAGTACAAGCCCATGGTAGTATAAGCCCATGTTAGTACAAGCCTATGGTAGTACAAGCCCATGGTACTACAAGCCCATGGTAGTACAAGCCCATGGTACTACAAGCCCATGGTAGTACAAGCCTATGACAGTACAAGCCCATGGTAGTACAAGCCCATGGTAGTATAAGCCCATGTTAGTACAAGCCTATGGTACTACAAGCCCATGGTAGTACAAGCCTATGACAGTACAAGCTCATGGTAGTACAAGCCCATGGTAGTAAAGTCCAAGGTACTACAAGCACATGATAGTACAAGCACATGGTAGTATAAGCACATGGTAGTAAAGGCCAAGGTACTACAAGCACATGATAGTACAAGCCACAAGCCAATGGTAGTACAAGCACATAATAGTACAAATTCATATTTGCAACTTTATTTTGTGCTAATACAAATAACACAATCAAATTGTGTAATAAAAACAAAAATATAAAGCTTTATTAAATAACAAATACAACAATATACCTTTCAGTTAATGCTTTTGTTATTACAAATAACATACAGCACTCATACAAGTATTAAAATTTTATTTAAATTATTAAGACATACTATATCAAGGAAAATAATTATGTAAAGATAAAAATAAAGGAAATGAAAAAAACCCACCAAAATTGGATATAAAAAAAAGTTACAGTGAAAACTACATAGGGAAAAAAGATTTAAAAATTTTGTAAAATCGTGAATTTGTTTTAATCCACATTGAGCCAATAATTTGTTTGAGTGTTTTGTATTTTATTGAATAGCTTTATGGCAGTCCTACTGTCATTATTTTTATTTTGTGCTAAATCACGAATTAACTGTTATCATCGTCAAAAAATTTGTACTTCAAATAGTATCAAATGAGATTACCTTCGCCTCTTCATATGTAGCTGATTCTTCGAAGTATCTAAAACAGCTTCCCTCAGATAATTCGGTGTCCTTGCCAGAGCAAACAGGTCTTCCCTTATCTGATGAATGATTTGGTGAAAGACAATCTTTGAATTGTTATTTATTAATTTAAACATAAGTAAATACGATAATAACAAACTTATAAAGTAAATAGGTAAACATTAGTAACGATTATTAAGTTATAAAAATCTTGTATATATGTTGACACATACCTATATTATGGCTTGAATTATCAATATCAGAACCATTTGAACCTGTCCAGACAAACGAGATGGTCTGCATATTATTCATTTATAGTCAACTACTATGAAATTTAATGTGCTTATGACATAGTATTAGGTTAAAGCATATACATTTTAATATAATAAATGTCAATATAAATAGACACAAATAAAGATATTCCAATTAAATTTTAAAATAAAATGTACGTATATACAAAAAAATTATGTTAAAATACTCATGGGAATATATTAAAAAGAGTGTTTAAAAAATAAATTTAAAAATAACTTGTGAATATTCACAATTGACAACATCCATTAGATATATTGTGATCATCAACTCTATTATTTAAATTATACAAAACCTAGAAATAAAAGAGGATAGTAGGAAAAAAATAATCAAAATAGTAAATTTTACATAAAGTTCTAGCTTGGAAATATAAATAAACATCAGTCTAATATCTGAATAAACTTAGTCATAAAAACACAATTCTTTCTGGAGTATACCAGAAAAAACACATGCGAATTCTCTTTCTCACCGTATGAAACTAAAGCAAGTAAATTAAATTTACTATCTACATTTAAAGCTGTAATTACAATGCTAGACTAGAAATTAATAATTGAGTGTCTGTAATTGATGAGATATTAGAGAGAGAGAAAGAGAGGCAGATTGAGAGAGAGACGAATAGATAATACGAGATAGAGACTGAATGACAGAGTGATAGACAGTGAGATAAAGAAAGATTTTGGGAAGATAGTGAGCCACAGAGAGACAGATAGAGAGAGAGAGATTGATAGAGTCATACAAAGATAGAGAGTTAGACATAGATAGAGCGATAGAAAGTGATAAGGGAAACATAGATTAATTGAGATAAAGATTATGAAAGAGAAATATAGAGATATATAGAAAGATATAAAGAGGTAGAGTAAAAAAGAGAGAAATAGAGACACACACACAGAGAGGGAGTAAGAGAGAGATAGGGAGAGAGATAGAGAGACGTACAGGGGCCGACGGATTAAAGTGAGAAGTATGTCGATCCTAGAGATGGTAGGTGAGTCAGTGATGTAAGTAAGTCATGTGAGTCAGTGATGTAAGTCAGTCATGTGAGTCAGTCGTGCGAAAAATTTAGGTGAGTCAGTCATGTGAGTCAGTGATGTAAGTCAGTCATGTGAGTCAGTGATGTAAGTCAGTCATGTGAGTCAGTCGTGCGAAAAATTTAGGTGAGTCAGTCATGTGAGTCAGTGATGTGAGTCAGTCATGTTAGTCAGTGATGTAAGTCAGTCATGTGAGTCAGTCGAGTGAGTCAGTCATGTGAGTCAGTCATGTGAGTCAGTCATGTGAGTCAGTCATGTGAGTCAGTCATGTGAGTCAGTCATGTGAGTCAGTCATGTGAGTCAGTCATGTGAGTCAGTCATGTGAGTCACGCATGTGATTCAGTCGTGCGAAAAAGTTATGTGAGTCAGTCTTCAGTGTAAGTCAGTCAGTTGTGCTATGTGAGTGAGTCCGGTAGGTTCTGTGAGTGTGTCAGTTGAGTCAGTCGGGTGAGTCAGTCAGGTGAGTCAGTCAGGTGAGTCAGACGGGTGAGTAAGACATGTGAGTATGGTGAGTCTGTCAGGTGAGTCTGTCAGGTGAGTCTGTCAGGTGAGTCAGTCAGGTGAGTCAGTCAGATGAGTAAGTCAAGTGTATCAGTCAGGTGAGTCGAGTTAGTCAGGTGAGTCAGTCAGGTGAGTAATTCAGGTGATTCAGTCATATGAGTCAGGTCAGGTGAGTCTGTCAGATGAATCAGTCAGGTGAGTAAATCAGGTGAATCAGTCAGGTGAGTCAGTCAGGTGAGTCAGTCAGGTGAGTCAGTCAGGTGAGTCAGTCAGGTGAGTTAGTCAGATGTGTAAGTGAGGTTAATCAGGCAGGTGAGTCTATCATTTGAATCAGTCAGTTGAGTAAGTCAGGTGAGTCAGTCAGGTGAGTAAGTCAGGTGAGTCAGTCAGGTGAGTAAGTCAGGTGAGTCAGTCAGGTGAGTAAGTCAGGTGAGTCAGTCAGGTGAGTCATTCAGGTGAGTCATTCAGGTGAGTCAGTCAGGTGAGTCAGTCAGGTGAGTTAGTCAGATGTGTAAGTGAGGTGAATCAGTCAGCTGTTTCTATCATTTGAATCAATCAGGTGAGTCAGTCAGGTGAATCAGTCAGGTGAGTCAGTCAGGTGAGTAAGTCAGGTGAATCAGTCAGTAGAGTCAGTCAGGTGAGTTAGTCAGCTGAGTCAGTCAGGTGTGTAAGTCAGGTGAATCAGGCAGGTGAGTCAGTCAGGTGAGTCAGTCAGGTGAGTTAGTCATATGTGTAAGTGAGGTGAATCAGGCAGGTGAGTAAGTCAGGTGAGTCTGTCAGGTGAGTATGTCATTTGAATCAGTCAAATGAGTCATTCAGGTGAGTCAGTCAGGTGATTTAGTCAGATGTGTTAGTCAGGTGAATCAGTCAAGTGTGTAAGTCAGGTGAATCAGTCAGGTGAGTCTGTTATTTGCATCAGTTAGTTGAGTCTGTCAGATGAATCAGTCAGGTGAGTCAGTCGGGTGAGTAAGGTCATTCGGGTAGGTTCCGTCAGTATGTCATTTGAATCAGCCAGGTAAGTCTGTCTTTCGAGTCAGTCAGGTGAGTCAGTCAGGTGAGTGAGTCAGGTGAGCCAGTTATGTGAGCTATGTAAGTCAGGTTTGCAGTTTTGTTCATATATAGTTACGTGTAAAAAATCAGATAGCGATAAAAAAAATATGTATTAATAAATTTGGGGTAGATAAGAAAATAGATACACAATTGATCTGTTTCAATGTATTAAGGTTACTAAATATTGTCAACCAATACTTACACGAATCTATGTTAATGGAGATCGAGGTCGAAGCAGTAATAATACCAGATGTGCTGTCCAGGTAATCTGCATTACAACTGTAAATCCCCGAATAATTGCATTCCGTGACTGGTATGTCAAAAGTCAGTGATGTATTCTTGCTAACCATTAATAAATTATCATTTAATGTTAAGGTCAGCCTATCCATGGATCTTTCGCGAGTGTCGTTTACCGTACGGCATCGTATATCAAGACTTTTACCCTTTTCTTGATGGACAACTTGATTCCTGGACATTTCCATGTTGTTGACGTTCATTGAAATTAAACCTTTAATTAATTATAACACAAAAAAATAATGAAATAATGGTAGATTATTTTCTAGAGCATCTAACGAAGTTGTAATTGATTTTAAGTATTTGTCTCCAGTTTAAGAAAAAAATTGGACAAATTTTAATAACAAACTTGTAGAAACTTACAAAATAATTTTAAAAAATTCCCACAGCGAAAACAGAACTCTTTCATAATCTCTAATCAATACAGACATTTTCATAACCTTAAAGAATTCAGAAATATTTCACAACCCCTTACTAATACATACACCTTTCATAATTCTTACCAAATACATACATCTCTCATAAACACCAAACAATATAGACATTTTTCATAAACCTAACCAATAAATTGTTTTTATTATCTGTCATAACCATAACCAATATAGATTATTTTTAAATCCCTAACCACAACAGAAATATCTCAACTGTTCCTAACCACAACAGAATCCCTCTCACTTGTTCCTTACAACATCCAATGTAAAACACTTCTAAACTCCCTTTATCGGAAGACTAAACAAATAATTCCATTTGTTACATTAATAAATGCACACATCCTTCAACCAATTCTAGCCTTAATTTTTACGTAAATAATACCTCGCAACCAATTCAGAATTACTTTAACCATTTCTATTTCTATAGAACAAACATATTCTACGATTCTCCCTAACCCCAAACTGTCCACAAATCCAACCAAAATGTCTAATATTTAGTGTTGCACAAATTCTAGAAGAAGGAAAATCTGACTCCAAACCTCCGCTGCCTTGCTGCTACAACCACAACCCAGGAAAGGCCAAGGGAGTAAACCCTGACAGAAAAACAGGAAAGGGAGCACCTACAGTAGGTCTAAACTAAAATATTATGTACATTCAGGCAGCTCCTGCGACGCCAATGGCGCTAAGCTGCATCGACGCAAGTCGTTCCCTTTGTTACACTATTGACGTTGAGAGGGGGGATATGCTGTATGGGCAGCACCTTATTCTCAGTAATACCCTCCCAGGCTTGCATCACCTCTGGAGAGGACAATTCAGCGTCTCAAAAAGCCCCGCACCAAGAAGTCTTTTGCAACAAAACCCAAAGTGATGCACCATCGTCTCTCGAGATGGAAGGATGCCGATGAAGAAGAAGAAGTGTTGCACAAATTCTTAAATCCTTTTCACTCTTATCCACAGCACTTATTCTCCTAGCACATATTAGCCAAAATTAAACACATGGCATGGTTGGGTCCTGTGCTGCCACATGAAAGCCCGAACAAATATCATCCTCCACTGTATGAGAGGGCTGGCGAAGAGGTTGACAGCGGATAAGTTCGCATGACAATATAAAGGAATTGACAGGGATGAGATTGAATGAATTGTTGGCCACCGATCAAGACAGGCAAATGTGGAGACCGTCATCTGATGATGTGTCCATGCGCTCCCCCCCCCCAGACAGCAACGGTCACGGGACTGAATATAATGATAATAAAACACACACTCTTTCATCATTTCCGAACAAAACGTATGGTAAAATCTTTCAACCATTGCCATTACAAAAACACTATAAACATTCCTAACATTTTATCTCTGTGCAAATATTTCGATACATTCCCCAAACTAATCACTGCACACAGCCTCTAGCTTATCACTGCACAGATTTTCTAACTCTACACATCCTAATAAATAAACAATCACTCCCTAGGCACATGCTATTTCTAATGTATCTACTTATTTCTTGTTGTTTATCTTCGTTTGACGAGAAAGACCTTTGACTAATGCATGGGGCTTTTAGTAGCATTATTCCATTTTTATTTTACTTTATCGTTTGATAATCGTTACATATTAATTTTAAGACCCTCTATTACGCACTTTTAGGTTTTCATGGGAAAAAAATATTTGATTGGATATTATATGTCTATTGGACATATATAAACATAATATGAAAGAAAAATATACTATTTTTATAAAATTGTGATTTTATTGGTATGTTACCATATGGTAACAGTGCGTCTAAAAGGTAAAAAAAAAGTAAAACAGAATATATAGGAACATGGCAACTATAATAATTTTAAAAGATGATGATTTAATTGTGAACACCAATAAGTGTAAACATTAATTTGATTACAATTACATGTTTATATGTTGAATATACTGCTTCAATAATTCATGAATATAATAGTAAAGATAACAAAAATCATTATTTTACAACATTAAAAAAAAATAAAAAAAAGGAAAATCTAATAATATTTTTTAATAAAATACCTTCATAAAGGCCAGTAAACATTTATACACCTACATAAAAATCTAGTTTGAGTCTACTGAAACTTTTTGACTTTTGCGTCTTGAAAAGTTGAATATTACATCAGTACATGTTACTAATTTTTACACATTTAATTCTAAAAAAATTCCCTGCAATTTGATCTCTTGCATCTTTCTTTTTTGTATATTGGCTCAGGAAAATGCCCAACATAGTCAGGTCTTACTGGTATTTGTTAAACAGCTGCAGTAGGATCTCTCATTTCTTTGGCTCTATGATGAGCACATTTTCTAAACCCTACTTTACCTTTTTTCATTAGGCATATTGCGATCTGTGTCTTGAACTCAAGTAGAGAAAGGATATTTGTTTGGTCCCAATCTGCATTATTACAGGCATCCCTATAGATCAGTCATGCCTGAACTACTGCCATATTCATAATATCCACTTGAAAACAATCATTGTGTGTTGTTTATTTCTTACTTGTAACATTGATAACTAGACGGAGCACAATGTTTCCAGAAGCTCCTATAACCATTTCTATTTTACACGGCAGAATTTTACAGCAGTATCATTGAAAGTTATGAATCACTCCAGTAATAGAACAACACACATTTTTTAAACTGTTGGGGTTATATTGTTATAGATATATTTTTATTAGCCACCTTGTCATAACGAGTATCAATTCCCCAGTAACACCTGCTTTTGGCATTTGAACTATGATGCTCATCATAAATAAACTCCAGTAAACTGCTCCAGTTCATTAGCATCCAAATATTGGTTCATATTTGTCTGAGCTCTGTAAATGTTTGATTGTATTACAAAATTATCCATTATTTATTCATCAATAATTTCCCTAAAGTAGTCTATAGGATTTTGATGCTCTTTTGCAACAGCGATAAAACAAAACAAAAACAGGATCTTGAGGAAAGAATTCTGCTGCTAAGAAAATTTCCATTTGATACTTTTGCCTGTGGTTGGACTGCAGTACTTAAAAATTACCAGGTGCTTCATTCATTTCCCTCTCAGAGACTGGTGTTGTTGAGTCTGAAAAGGACAAATTGAATTATTATTTTTTTAGTGTTTACGTCAACAATTGTATTGAATGATATTTAATTATTCTTTCAAAAGATATAAGACATAATATTTTATTTTTTTAAATTATGTAAATTTACCTGAATCTCTGTTGTGCTCTGATTCTGGATTAAAAGTTTCATCTACGTCATCGTCATCTTCCTAAGATAGTTCATTATCATCTGGGTCCTCAGGAATGGCACAAACATCTTTTTTTTCCCCATGAAACCTTGATGGATACATGACTTTGGTATTTGAATTCTTGAGAGGAAAAAAAACAAACAAATAGAAAATGTACAAAATATATATGTTGTATATCATTGATTATCATCCATATGTCTAATTCTATTTATAATTCTGTTTATAAAAAAATAATTTTAAAATTATTTTTAATTTAACATTAAAGATTGTAAAACGTGTTAATTTTATAAAAGTATAAAGGCTAACATAAATATTTGATATTTATAAATATTCTATAAATAAAACACTATTTATATCGCTTATAAAATGTTAGCTTTAGTATGTTGTCATTTTCCAACAAGAAAAACCACCCAAAAAAAAATAACCACATAGACGCACTGTTACCAAATGGTCACATACAATTTTTTTCAAATTTTATCAAACGTTGATGACCAATATCAATCATAAGTTTACATAATTATTGTATAAACATTAATGTTACCATTTAATATTTTTTTGAACAGAAACTTTCATTATGCGATAAAAAACGAACACTTGTACTTACTAGATTCGGTAGACACAAGTGTAGCCCACTGTGACCAAATAAAAGTTGCTCTTACAAAAATACGAAAAGGTCTAAGTGAAGAGTTCTCCGGTATAAAAGTTCAAAACATGATAAAATAAAAGGGGAATCAGTCTGAAAAATTAAAAACTAATTCAGCATTAGTGAAATAATTATTATTTTGCTTTGTTACCAAATGGTCACATTGTGTAATAGAGGGTTAAAAAAATTCTTACCATCATTCAATGGCGTGCAGAGAAATCTCTTTTGAATGTTGCAAGGGACATCATTCAGCCTTGAAAATTTATTTATTTCGACGCAATCTTCGATGTCATATTCATTGTTTGGTTCTCCTGCTCCCCAAAGAGAAGAATTTCTCATAAGTTCACTGTTGTCAGCTAGCCACAAGAAACGTCCTTTCTGTTCCAGATTACTGGCTCCTACCCACAATTCAGTTGGAACATTATCTCCTATCCACAATGAAGATACGCAATCAAATTAGGATTTCATCTAAAACAAATTATGGCGTTCACAAGTATAGTTATAATTGAAATGAGTGGTTATTATGTTTATAATGCAGAAACGATTTATATAATCGCGAACCAGTTGAAACTGATTATTACAATGCTATTTTTATAATTGTATACTAAATGAAATCAGTAAAATAGATACAATTTAATTAATTAACAAGATTTTTATTGAACTTTGAATTATTTTACTCTTTCTTACCATGATCTTTATTAAAAACTAAAAATATTTTACTCTTTCTTACCATGATCTTTCTTAAAACTAAACATATATAAATCCTTCATATCCAGATCTTTATTAAAACCAAAAATATTTTATTCTCTCTTGCCATGATCTTAATAAAAACTAAAAATAATTAAATCTTTCTTACCATGATCATTATTAAAACTAAAAATATAATACACGTTCCTATCGTCATATTTAATAAACGTAAAAAAAATATTTCACTCACTCTTACCATGATCATTATTAAAAGAAAAAATATTTTAATATGCCTTACCATGATCTTTATTAAAACTATAAATAATAAAATATTACATACCAAACATCTTTTTGAATTTCATTGCTATTTTCTGAACCTGTACTGTTGAATAAATGCGTGCAAGTACAAATCCGTATTCCTGACACATTGTCTGTTGCAATAAATTTAAAATCAAGAAGATTATTCATTGGATTTTACATTGTTGTTATAGAGAGGAGAGCATGTCAATGAAGTGTTTAAAAAACACTTTAAAAACTATTTCAATTCTTCTAAGCAATATCAGATCTGTTTCTAGACAATATATTATGTTATTAAAACAAACTCAGGTGTTACTTCAAAGAAGTGTTAATAATAGGCTTCCTGTAGTTAGGATCAACAATATGAGTCGCCGTCACATTCATATACGTCAGCCATGTTTATTTTAATATATCATATTCCTCAATACGACTTGTTAATACAACAATGCTGTTTCCATTTAACGTTAAAGGAAACAATTTTTCCAATACAAATCAATGTAAAATTCTTTAATATGTTCCATGCTAAAAGAATAATAATTTTTCGAAAAGAAATTATTAACTTTTATTTAAATAAAATTATTTTTTAATTGTTATTGAGTGTAAAAACTTGGAATACAATTTAGATTTGAAACAAAAAACGAAAATAAAAATATGATTTTTATGACACACAATTTATCCTTTTTACTAGAAAACTGTCTAAAGACATTTGTTTTTTCCTACAGCTTCCGAATTTGACGAAAATGTGTCACAGCATTTTCATTGAATAAATTTGTAGCACGAATAGCCACCTCTTTCGTAGGCTGATGCTTCTCAATGTACGATTTTACAGTATCCCCATGGTCTCATAATTGCACTAGAACAGGGGTCGGCGAACGCTTTTACAGTTAACCCAAAATATAAAATTTTATGTTGCCTTTACCCACGAAGGCCTGAGGATCTGGTAGAACCATTCTACCCTACACCACTTGGGCGTTTTGGAAGCGTTGTAACCACTAACTCAACGGATCTAGGGTTAAGCCCCAGCCGAAAACGCATCTTTTTCAGTTTTACAAGCCTGACAACTGTCCAAACATGAACAGAAAAGGATTATGCGAATGATGCAATTATAAAAGTTAACTATCGCATTTAATATTATTGTTTTAACTTTTATAGGTCAGTCTAGATATAATGATAAATCTTACATAATGCATTTAAGTCGGATGAACACAGATTTACTTAATGCCATTAATTTTTATCATAAAAAAGTTTTGTTTTTTATTTAAATCTCTGTAAAAGTTCAGTTGTTTTTTAACGATTTTGTTTCATTTTTTTACACAATTCGATCGAAATCGGGGCTTTTTGATGTCAGGGCAAGTTGGATGCTGTCTTCTGGGTTTAATCAATTTGCCAGCTTTGTTTGTATGTTCACTGGAGTGGAAAATACCTGATCATAAAGATTGGTCGTACCAAAAGAAAGCAACGTCTTGAAGGCATCCTCATTTGAAGTATTGATAGAATTTGCAGCATTTGACTTCCAAACATGTGTAGGATCTGCTTTGTTTGCAAATTCAATACGTGCCTCATGATTAGACTGAATTTCAAGAAGTGCTTCTGCCAAACGCTCATCACCTGGTACATCCTCGATATTACATTGAAATGGATCTACAACCCAACTGAATTTATGCGAATCGATAACTGGAAAGTAAACACTGAACCTCTCTTCGAGCTTGGTAAGATGTCTGATAATTATAACCTTGATGTCGTCAAAGTTTATATTTCGAAAATCTTCAAAGTACAACACCAACATTTAAATGGCCACTAACTTGTTTCATTTTGCTTTTTGTTTCTCATATGAAAGCTTTTATCCAAATGCTGCAATCCTTTATCTGGGTGTAATGATATGGATATTTTTTCCTTGCAATTCTATGTTCAGCACATTCACATAATCAAAAATATCAGCAAAGTATGCGAGATGTGCAACCCAAAAATCGTTCGTAAACTTATTCGCCAGAGCAAGCTTTCACACAGCCAGAAATGTTTGAAATTTAGCTTTCAGAGTCCACACTCTGTTAAGAAAAATACCACATTTAAGCCACCGTTCCTTGGTGTGATAAAGTAAGTCTGTATATTCAGCCTCACCATCTTTACATAAATCATAAAACAGTAGTGTTTGCAGTGTATGTCCTTTAATAAAAATTGCAATATGGATAACATCCTGTATGACGACGTCCAGTTGAGGTTCCAAATGTTTCACAAGCATAGCTTCACGATGAATCATACAGTGTTTAACTTCAATTTTGGGATTCCTCTCTCTTGCAAAAGCCGAAAAACAACTTACACGGCACAACATAGCTGGAGTTCAATCAACAGACACAGCAATACAGTCTTCTTTCCCATTTTAAATTAACTTTTTTAAAGTATTTATCAACTTTATCGAATACATCAATTCCTTGACGATGCCGTTCGAGGGGAGCACAAGACAATATTTCCTCTTCAATGGTTTATAAAACTTTGTATTGAACATAAACCATAAGCTGCGCATTACTAAGGACATCAGTGGTCTCACCAAGATAAATACCAAAGAATTAACTCGCATTTATAGAAGAAAGAACTTGATCTCTGACATTCTCGGCCAAAGTAGAAGTTATGTCCTTCACAACTTTTGCTGACAAAGGTACTGAATTCAGTTTCCTGCATGGATAACTTCAATTTTGGGATTTATCTCCCTTGCAAAAGCCGAAATATCTAATTAATAAACCGTGCCTTTTGTAAATGTATTTACACATGAAGGATTTGGAATTTTTTAATTATTAAAAAAGTACTTTAAAGATTACAATCTTGCCAATTTTAGCGGATTTGATATGTCGCGAATGAGACCGTTTTACCCCGAGGAATTCTTTTTTACCCCAAATAAGGTAATTTACCCCTGTTCGCCGACCCTTGCGCTAGAAGATTGTTGCTCTGTTACTTCCTCCTATTTGTTATCGCTTTTCAATGATTTTAAGTTTCATTTCTACTGTTATTTTTTCTCTCTTATGATTGTAGTTTTGTTGTCTGTTCTTCGAAGAGATATTAGCTCGTAAAAAAATTCGTATCTTATCGTATCTTATCAATACAGACGCTCCTACTATGCAGAAGATAATTGCGTCCAAAGACCATGACAAAAATTACGTGTACTGTCTGAATACAAAATGTGTAAAATAAACGGGGGATCACACACGAAAAGAAAACGATAACAGAGCGAGTTCTAAACACAGACACATGAATCCGAATGGCATTTCCTGCTCACTAACCAATCGGCATCGCATTACCGACTCACTTCACTAACCAATCGGCATGGCATTCCCGACTCACTTCACTAACCAATCGGCATAGCATTGCCGACTCACTTCACTAACCAATCGGCATGGCATTCCCGACTCACTTCACTAACCAATCGGCATGGCATTCCTGACTCACTTCACTAACCAATCGGCATGTCATTCCCGACTCACTTCACTAACCAATCGGCATGGCATTCCCGGTGTAACAGGCCAGATTAAACCCCTGACCATAATATACCCGGGTATAATCTGGCCTAGGCCAGAATATACCCCCTCAGGCCAGAATATACCTCTTTGACAACATGAGGATATATAGTAAAAAAATTGATGAATGACTTTTTAGACTTACTCTTTATGTTTTAGCTCTGTCGGCGAAATTAAACTCTTTTCTTAAGTAGCAAAATGGTGTTAATTAAAATTAATTAATAATTATTAAATATTTTACCATGAATGAAATTCGTTTATAATTTCGACGATTCAAGATCAAAGGATACAGTCTATAGTCTATACAAATATTTATGGAATCGTCTTTTTTCTTTTTTTATTTAATATTAAATTAATCAAGTACTACATGCTTATTTTTAAACAATAATTTAAGCGTGGCTATATTTGTTGCTTTTCAAACGCTTGCGAACACTTTGTATTCCTTACCCTTATCTTATCTTATCATTTACTGACGCTTCTTCTATACAGAAGATTTTTACGTCCTACGCTTATCATTGGTGTATGTATACTCTTGCCTTGTTATTAGAGTTTTAAATGTTGATAGTGTTTGTTTTCCTGGTTTCCTCAGGCAACCCATTTCACATTTTGATTCAAGTAGCCCTTTATTTATTATGTAATGCATGTGTTCATGTGTTGAATTACTTTATCTCTGAGCAGGATGTAGTTGTCCTCTTTTCCTGTCAGAATTTATCCTAGGGCCCTGAAGTAACCGACCCCACCCCCTTTTTTTCGTTTAATATGTACGACTGGGTTGGTCAAGATCTCGAGTGTGGCCACAATATAAAATATTTTCAAAAGTAAGGCCATAGTTGGGCTAAGACGCTTTCTTTTTGAAATTGTTAGTGGGTTAAAAGTCCTAATCTGCATTTGTTTTGAAACATGTTGTATCACAATGATGTATGTTTCTTCACCTGTGCTTTCTTGTTCCTTTTGTTGTAGGCCCACATTGACAGTAACTTTAACAGAATGATCAGCTCACTGATTGGGTGAAGAACCCTGTTTATTGCTGTAAACTATGGAATCATCAATTTGTTCTTGGTTGATTGTATTTCTGCGATCAAAGTTACACTTTTTATGCGACTGGGATGGGTGGATATTGGTACTCACAGTTAAACTCAGCATTCTTTGAATTGCTGTGTGTTCAGCACATCGGCGTTGACATTGTCCAAATGCGTTATTGGTTAAACTGTTCCATCTACCGCTGGCCTGAGATCTGTAGATAGCTTGGGTTTCCGTCCGTCCATACATAATTTAAAAAGGAGTGCAACTAGTCATTTTTTTGTAGAGAACTTCCTTTTCACCATGGTAAAGAATCAATCCCTTCTTTTGCTTGAAAAGGCTTAGCAGTTTGTCTAAATTGTGACTTGGCATTTGACCATTTCTCTGAAGGTTAGTCATGGATCCATGGATCCACTGGGGGTACTTGTTGTTGTAGAGTAGAATTGTAAATACAGTTGGTCTTCCATGGTTGACAACGTTTTTGCTCTGGTCGTTTTGGAGTTTATTTTATAGTGACCATATATGTTGAAAAATATGTTAAAAAATATGTCGACTCTGTAATGATTGGCCTAATCCAACAAGGTTGCTACCATTTGCAACTGTGTGCTACTCATTTATATTTACGCCTATCAAAATAAATATCTGGATGGTTTAAAATACAATAATATGGCGCGACGAGGTCAGAGGTCCTTTTGAATGCAGATTAAATGGAACACAATCTGTGCTTTATAACAATAGATGAATGCATAGAAAGCGGACAATCCAACATTGGCGAAATCCAACAAGGTTGACCATACTGTTTTAAGAGTAACACATGTAATTAAAAAACCCTGTAAAAACAAAGTTTTTGACTATAAATCACTTATATATGAGACATAACTAAAAGTATTGATTATGGTCAAACGCGACAAACATTTACAGACTGAAACCGACTTAACTCCCCTTTGCTGTAAAATTGGTAGGAGTGGTGTGGTAATGGATGGCTCGACTGAACTCAGCGTGACACCTAAATGTAAACAGTAGCAGACGGATACAGATGCTATATAGAGATAAAATAAAAGGCATTAATTTAATTACAGTAAATTTGATCGATCTGAAATTTTGAAACAATGCATTGTCATCCAAGATCTTTCTGTGGTAAAACTTTGAGATCTCTAGGACCATCAGAAGTTGTTTAAATTTACGTTGGAAAATATGAAATTTGGTGGACAGGCAAGAAAGATAGTAAGTTAATAAAAAGGTGGTAAAATGATTTGCGCTACTGGAACAAAGATTTCTTTTGAATGTCTTAAGACGCCGCAAAGGAAACCGAGCTACAGATAAAGGTTCCGAAATACGACAAGCAACACTGGTTGAAGTCAAATGATGTTTCCCAAATAATTAGTTTTTTTTTCTATGCTTTTAACTATTTTGCAGATCAGCGTATATGCAGATAGATAAAAAAAAGACAAGGCGCCACGATATGTTTATTTAGAAAAACAAAATTGAGATAGGCCTAAACCATTGTTGCCAGTAACTTTTAAAATGTATACGAGGGAAAAAAAACAACATTCATCCATAATTTAATTCAATTATTTTTAAAAAAATCTTTATTGCCTACCTCAAAATAATGAAACACAATGGTTTGATAAATAAGCGAGGTCCACAAAATATATGTTTGCAAGCGTTTGAAAAGCTACAACTATAGTCCTTATCGCGCTTGAATTATCTTTAAAAATAAAAAAAAATACCGTAAAAAACGAGTTTTTGACTATAAATCCTTTATGTACGAGACGTAACTAAAAGAATGCTCATAATAATACGCAGCGCAAGACCATCCAACAATACAAAATTGTAGTTTTGTCTCGTAAAACGTGTTTAATATAATGCGCAACGATCAGGAATATGTTTATACAAAGTTTTGTCAATAAAATACGCACCTTCTTGCGCGACTGAAAGTTTGTTCAATATAATGCGCACCCTTACACTCAATCTAAAAAAATAACATGATTCGTAGGAATAAATGAAATAATCTAAAAAATCAATAATTTAATTACTGTACGTGCGAGCGATCTGAAATTTTGATACATTGTTTTTATCATTGGAACAAAACTGCCTGCAAAATTTCAGTTCGCTAGCTTACGAGCAAATGGGTTAAAAATCGATCAAACTTTTTGGCGACAAGCAAGCAAGCAAGCAATCAAGGGTACAGACACCACGAGTTAATATAAAGGATTTAATAAGAAAACCCCGTAAAAAAACCAAGTTTTTGACTATAAATCCTTTATGTACGAGAAGTAATTAAAAGAATGTTTATTATAATACGCAGCGCCAGACCATCCAGAAATACAAAATTGCAGTTGTGTCGTAAAACATGTTTAATATAATGCGCACCGATCAGGAATATGTTTATAAAAAGAGCTTTCAATAAAATACGCACCTTATTGCGCGACAGAAAGGTTGTTCAATATAATACGCACCGCGACGCTCTATCTCAAAAAATAGAATGATACATAGGAATAAATAAAATAATCTAAAAAATCAATAATTTAATTACGGTACATGCGATCGATCTGAAATTTTGATACATTGTTTTTATTATCAATACGAAACTGCCTGCAAAATTTCAGCTCGCTATCTTGCGAGCAAGTGGGTTAAAAATAGATCAAAAGTTTTGGCGACAAGGTCGGTCGGCCGCAGACACCACGAGTTAATATAAAGGATTTAATAAAAACAACCCGTAAAAAACCAAGTTTTTGACTATAAATCCTTTACGTATGAGACGTAACTAAAAGAATGTTCATTATAACACGCAGCGCAAGACCATCCAAAAATACAAAATTGCAGTTGTGTCGTAAAACGTGTTTAATATAATGCGCACCGATCAGGAATAGGTTTATAAAAAGTGTTGTCAGTAAAATACGCACCTTATTGCGCGACAGAAAGGTTGTTCAATATAATACGCACCGCGACGCTATATCTCAAAAAATAGCATGATACATAGGAATAAATAAAATAATCTAAAAAATCAATGATTTAATTACGGTACATGCGATCGATTTGATATTTTGATACGTTGTTTTTATTATCGGTACAAAACTGCCTGCAAAATTTCAGCTCGCTAGCTTACGAGGAAGTGGTTTAAAAATCGATCAAAAGTTTTGGCGACAAGCAAGCAAGGGCGGGTGCAGACACCACGAGTTAATATAAAGGATTTAATAAGAAAAACCCGTAAAAAACCAAGTTTTTGACTATAAATCCTTTACGTATGAGACGTAACTAAAAGAATGTTCATTATAACACGCAGCGCAAGACCATCCAAAAATACAAAATTGCAGTTGTGTCGTAAAACGTGTTTAACATAATGCGCACCGATCAGGAATAGGTTTATAAAAAGTGTTGTCAGTAAAATACGCACCTTATTGCGGCGACAGAAATGTTGTTCAATATAATACGCACCGCGACGCTCTATCTCAAAAAATAGCATGATACATAGGAATAAATAAAATAATCTAAAAAATCAATAATTTAATTACGGTACATGCGATCGATCTGAAATTTTGACACATTGTTTTTATCATCGGTACAAAACTGCCTGCAAAATTTCAGCTCGATATCTTGCGAGCAAGTGGGTTAAAAATCGATCAAAAGTTTTGGCGACAAGCAAGCAAGGTCGGCCGCAGACACCACGAGTTAATATAAAGGATTTAATAAGAAAAACCCGTAAAAAACCAAGTTTTTCACTATAAATCCTTTATGTACGAGACGTAACTAAAAGAATGTTTATTATAATACGCAGCGCCAGACCATCCAGAAATACAAAATTGCAGTTGTGTCGTAAAAAATGTCTGTAAAAAATGTTTAATATAATGCGCACCGATCAGGAATATTTTTATAAAAAGTGTTGTCAATAAAATACGCACCTTATTACTCGACAGGAAAGGTCTTTCAATATAATACGCACCACGACACTATCTCAAAAATGTAACATTATACATAGAGATAAATAAAATAATCTAAAAATTCAATAATTTAATTACACTACATGCGATCGATCTGAAATTTTAAAACTTCGTTTTAATCATAGGAACGAGTCTGCCTGAAAAATTTCATATCGCTAGATTACGAGGAAGTGGGTTAAAAATCGGCGACAATCAATGAAGCAAGCAAGGGTTCAAACAGACACCACGAGTCACCACGAATAATAACCAATTTATTTATTGCTTCAATCAGTCTACTCTAAAATTTTAAAAGAAAAAAAAACCGCTGATTCCATCTATACTTGTATAGACTGTAACTTTAGATAAAAAGTACCAACCTACCAGACATCGTAATAAAAGAAATTATTTTAAGATTATTATTCTATTTTAAATAAAACATCTTTCTTACTTACGAAACGAGTTTAACTTCTCTGACAAAGCTAAAACACCAATAGAATGTCTAAATCAAAGGTCAGAAAAACCGCGGTTCGCGAGCCGCATGCGGCTTTTCTGTGTTCACATTTCAGTTCGCGAACAATTTATGAAATATATATTACACGATTACGGAAAGATTTCTAAGCCAGGTTTAATAACCCCCAGTGCTTTAATGCGGCTCTCAATAATTTATTTATGCTTTAAAATGGCTCTCGGTTACTACAGGTCTGGCCACTGCAAATCTAAATAGTCAATGAACCATTTTTTACTATATATCTTCATGTTGTCAAAGGGGTATATTCTGGCCTGGAGGGGTATAATCTGGCCAAGGCCAGTTGAACCCTCGGGGTATATTCTGGCCTAGGCCGTATTATACCCGGGTATATGCTGGTCATGGGTTTAATCTGCCGAGAGAAAAGAGACTTGCCCTTTCTTTAAAAGGTCCCTCGTTAAGTGAGCAACTTCTTCAAATTTTTTTTTATTGTTATGCGAATTAATCGTCATGATAGGTTGCACTGTAATTGAAGCGTTAGATATTCGATAACTGAATAGATCTTGACAAAGCATGGTACAAAAAAAATTATATCACATATAAGAATACTATGGGTAATGAACCCCTAATGTCCAGTGTCAAAAATTAGATTAAAAAAAAATTTTAAAAGTATATTTCCCATTAAATTTTAGACGTTTTTGTCAAATACTGACAAATATATAAATTGTATCCAGATTGAAATCAACAGATGTTTAGAACTTAACATCTTGCACCATTTGGACCCGTGGTTTTAATGTCTTATTTGCTTATATTAGCTATATAACTGATGATTTAAGTGTTGTTTACAGCGTAAATAGAAAGATCTTTGATAAACCTGTTATATATAAATTTAATTGCTCACATTCTAATCTCTTTGGTAATGGAACTCATAAAGTTCTTTTTTTTCAGGCGCAGTTCCCCACATATTCCTTTTTTCGTAAATGTTTAAGACTTTTTCCAATTTTACACCATTTTGAAAATTATTGATAAATATATTAATTATGCTACAGAAAATAACGAAAAATGTATTACTTTTACATATTGCCGTACATTATGGCGAATATTAAAATACAATGGGTAATTTAACATTTAATCTCTATTCTTTCGGGGCCGGATGCCTCGAATCATTTTTTTAAAAAGACGTTTTTCTTTAATTGATTTTACAAGACACGGACAAATATAATCACACATGTCCATCGTCATCCATATTTCTATTTACAAATGTTCAGAGCTTTAAATCTTGAACAGTTTGAGTTAAGTGCATTGGACCGTAAATTCAGTTTTTAACGCAATTTCCCGAAAAATGGCGTTTATAGATTCGTAATATCTCAGTCTTGAGACTGCAACTCCTCCTGAACCATATCAGATAAAAAAAACATGAAAAATAAAGTCGGACATTCTTTTCGGAAATTACGTTTAAATACTTATTCGAGTTTTTATTACTTGTTTCTGATATACGTTTTATAAATATTATTATAAGCAACCAAGCGCAGTGATACTTTCGGAAGTTTATGTGTAAAATTGAAACAAAAAATTCTCTAGATGGGTGTTTTAGAGTCGTTTTTCAAAATAATGCTAACTATTTAAATATTATTTTAACTATCCGATCACAATGACAGTTTGTGATTTCGTTTTGTAAACTTATGAAGACATACATTTTTTAAATTTCCAAAATTATTTAAAAAAACGTTCTTCTGAAATTGTTGCTACGATCGACATGTAATCTAATGTGCTGTTCTATTTAAATGAATATAATTTTTAGCATGTAAAACCAATTTATATATATATATATACATATATATATATATATATATATATATAATATATATATATATATATATATATATATATATAAATGTAATTAATTAAACATTACATTTTGTTTTCAGATATAATAGTTCTTGTTATTAAATCGTAAAAAAGAATTAGTTACATTTAATAAAAGAATGATATTGAATTTTCTCTATTATTTTCTATTAAATAATAATAATTTTTTTCTGGCAAGCTTTTACCCGTGCGTCATGGTAGGTTTGGCGACGTGAGACCAGAAGAAAACATCGGCCTTCAACCAACATTGGATGCATCATGCGAATTGTATAGTGAGCTGAAAAAAATCATTTTTAAATTCAAATTTTAATAATTTACCCATTTTAATACCATAATAAATAATTTAAAAGAAACAACAATATATTACTTTTTTTTAAATATTTTGATCAAAAATTGTGTGTAGGTACAGTAAACGTTATTTAAAAAGTCATTGAATGTCAGATAAGAACGTGGGGCTCTATTTAAAATATATTTAACGTCGGATTATTTGCAAATGCAAACTTAATTAAAAAGACGATGTATCACTAGTCAAATGTAAACTGGTGAAATATTTTTATTTCACCCTAATTGAATAGGAGGACCAATTCGATTGTCTTAAGGTCAAAAGAACAATTATATTTTTATTAAATGTTATAATTGTCGACCACTTTGAATTCGGTTTGGACAATCAAGGTTTCCCCTTGTAATCTTTCGACTCACTTTATAACATACAAATACACAATACCACGAACTGATTGTGACTTAAGAATCGAGTGTTAGATGAACAATGCAATGTAAATGTTGATTTTAGATGAGTTACTTACAATATATTGAGCTTTGACGCAGTATACAATAAGCTGTAATAATCAATTTTGAAAACAGATAAACAATCATTAAATTAATAAGAATTAATCTACCACATATAGTGTAAAGATAAATAGGAACCAAATAAGTGGCATCTTTAACGAAACTACCAAAAAAATCTATAAATACACTTAGATATATTATGACTAAAATCTTCAATGACCACAAGGTTATTAAAACACCTCCACAACATTAATCTCAACAACCGTAAACACGATTATGATCTTTACCATCCCCACCCCGACATTGGTCTCTACCATCCTCAGCACGACATTGGTCTCTACCATCCCCACCAGGACATTAGTCTCTACCATCCCCACCACGACATTAGTCTCTACCATCCCCAGCACGACAGTGGTCTCTACCATCCCCACCACGACATTGTCTCTACCATCCCCACAAGGACATTAGTCTCTACCATCCCCACCACGACATTGTCTCTACCATCCCCACAAGGACATTAGTCTCTACCATCCCCACCACGACATTGTCTCTACCATCCCCACAAGGACATTAGTCTCTACCATCCCCAGCACGACATTGGTCTCTACCATCCCCAGCACGACATTGTCTCTACCATCCCCAAAAATGACATTAGTCTCTACCATCCCATTCACATCACTGGTAACTACATTGATTGTTAGGGTTTTACTCTTCATCATTAAAAACATTGTATACTTTCTAATGCATCATTCTACAGAGTACCCTGTTCAAATCATATGTGAAAGATCTATACTTGCCTATACTTTATATAGTAACATGTTCAAAATATTTGTGAAAAATATATATTGTACTTTATTTACATTTTATAATAATAACCTCTTTTCACGTCCATGATGGCCTATGGGGCAAGTGAAGTAGCGTTCACTAGTTTTATTTAGCCACCACTAACGAGCACTGGATTGTGTGGTCACTTCGGTCCCATTATTTACATAGTAACATTTCCAAAATATATATGAAAAATCTATACTGTTCTATGTTTTATGACATACATTGTGTATTTTGTGTTGAAGTTATTAAAACAAAGTTGTACATGCTAAATGTCAAGGTATGAGAATCACTGCGAATAATTATTGTGACATTGTTGTAACATTGTGATGAACTCGGCTGAAGGCGTGACTTGAGAATAGCTCACTTGTAAATAATAGTGTTAGTTGTAGTCACTCGGTATGAGAGTTAGACAGCCTGGCGGGGTATAAATAGTGTAGTGTTGAGAGAGAGTGGGTAGGAATAACACAAGACTGTAGAAGTGAGATCTAGTGCTGAGGTCCAGTCCTTGTCAGGACTAGCAATGGATTGATCGAGAGTAGCTGGACTAACTGGTGACACATCGAGGTGTGCTCGAGGTTACAGCGAAGTACGGCTAGCATTAGGGACAGAGAGTCCATTGTACGCACGTAGGAGTAAGTGGCATTGTGGAAGGATTACGTTGGCGCACCTGAACATACTGATGTAAATATGTTGCTGACGAATTAAAGAATTATAGTATCAATTGACAAGAGTCGAGATTTGGTCTTCTTTCATCCAGAACCCAGAATGCAACATTGGGGGCTCATCCGGGATTTTCTGGAGGCTCTTGTGGATAGTACGTCAAGTCACAGCATCTAGGTGAGAGAGCGTCGTCGGTCTATTGAACGATGCATCCAGTGTCCAGGCTGTCGGAGTCTACGTGTTTTTTTTACACTCCAGCCCATGCAGAGGGGCGCCCGCCTTACTGTTCATTTCCAGAGTCCGAGGAGTATGTCGGTTAACGACTATCGGACAACAAGGCATCCGCCTCATCGTTCGTGTACGGAGTCCTGGGTGTGGCAGTGAACGACTGTCCTAAAACAAAGAAGCCGCTCGTCTATCAGATTCCAGTATACAGTGTGTGTGACTATCCGGAGAACTATTGCTGGACAATATTCACGGTGCTAACAGGAGAACTTTGTGGGAACATGGACAAGTTAAGTTAGTATTCTATGGACACATATTTTATGTTGTGTATGTAATTCCGTAAATCCAGGCAAGTAATCATTTACAATTACCTATTTCTTTTTCTTCCATGTACATTGTAATTATAAGGTAAAATGGATTTAAAAGATCTACAGGAATTTAGGTTTAAGATTATAGATGCCCTAAGAGGCTGGATCAAAAGACTAGGATTGAAGGGGGAGGAACTGAATCTATTTGTAAGGGATAAGTTTGTATAACATAATGGGGAAGAAAAATATGAGGAACAGAGACAGTGGCAGGAAGAATGTAAAGAGAGAAGGAAAAAACACGAAGATAAAGTGAGACAGTGGCAGGTAAGAGATGAAGAGAAACAGAGAAAATATGAAGACAAAATGAGAAAATTGTGGGCAGAAAGACGAAGAAGGTCTAGTGACAATATTGAAGACTGTGAAAGTGACAAAAGTTGTCCAATTATCTTATCTTATCAATATAGACGCTCCTTCTATGCAGAAGATAATTGCGTCCACAGACCATGACAGATGATCTGGTTGCAAGTGATGCAGAGTTCACAGGCCACGGCTTTGTGGGTTCAACCCATTACCCAGCCGCCTAACTAGTGTTAGGTACCCATTCGGAGCTGGGTGACTCAGGGACGCTCTAGGCCCCAGAAACAAATCCTTGCCTTGACATGGATTCGAACCCGTGACCATCGGTACGCTAATTCATGAGACGCATGGGAATAAAAAAAATTAAGTTTGACTGAAGTAGCTGAACAATAAAAAAGACCCGTAAAAACAAAGTTTTTGACTATAAATTCCTTATATATGAGACAGAACTGAAAGTATTGATTATGTTCCAACGCGACAAACATTTACAGCCTGAAACTGAGTGAATTAAACCTGGCTAACACACGAGATATTGTCACCGATGGCTGGCGTGAAGACAAGTGACCCGTAAAATGTAAACAATAGCGACTCCTACATATATTTGTATATAGATATACTAAAAATGCATTAATGTAATAACTGTACGTTCGATCGATTTGAAATTTTGACACGATGCATGGTTAGGTAACACAAGACTGTGTGTAAATTTTCAGCTCGATGGCATTAAAGAAAGTGGGTCAATTTTTACTTTTGTTTTTCCGCCCGCTAGACGACGAACGACAGAGAGAGACGGCAGGGAAGTTAATATACGGGATTTAATAAAACAACCCCGTAAAAACAAAGTTTTTGACTAAAAATCCCTTATATATGAGACATAACGCGTTAACTCAACTACAGGTGGTTTACCTGGTTAAAACACGAGATGTGTTCACCGGTGGCTGGCCTGAAGTCAAGTGACCGTAAAATGTAAAAAATAGTGACCGCTATATATAGTTTATATAGATAAACTAAAAACGCATTAATTTAATTACGGTATGTTCGATCGATCTAAAATTTAAAACGATGCATTATTAGGTGACACGGGTCCGTGTTTAAAATTTCAGCTCGATGTCTTCACGGGAAGTGGGTCATTTTCAACTTTTGTTTTACCGCGGGCCCGACCAAGACAGAGAGAGGCGGCGGTGAAGTTAATATAATGGATTTAAAAAGAAGAATTTATCGTTAAAGAAACGGAACTAGAAAATCACAAAGGTACATTGAGTGAACTAGAAGCAATATGGTACAGTACCCAAAGTAAATTAACAGAGCTAGAAAGGGAAGGCAGAGGGCACACAACTGAACTAGATGAAAGGGAAGTTGAGACGTTGAAATTATAAACGAAAATTGCTGAAATAAACATTCAATTAGTTGAAAAGGGTGAATTATTAGGAAAAGTACAGAGAGAACTACACGACAGAAAGGTAGAAACCACCGATATTTTAGAAGGACCTGCTCATACAGAAGAGAATTATGAGGTAACCGGAAAGCTACACAGAGAGAAGAAGACGTCTGTAAAGGGGAGAAGGGTCGTAGAAAAAGAGGAAGAACAGTATGAAACAAATCTGAAGCTAATGGCTAAAGATTATGATACTTCGAACAGAGAATTACGGATAGAAAAAATAAAGAAGGTGTACAAAATGAAACTAAACGAAGCTGAAGTTGAGGCCAAAAACTTGAAAATGCAAATGGAATCAAAGGAGAAAATTTTTTCTAGAGTACTAGAAATACTCAAGGTGAAAGAAGGAATATTGTTAGAGATAGATATAAACATAAAGAATGCAAACCAGAAAATAGAAGAAATAAAAAAAATATGAAATTGAAAATGACGAACTATTGAAAAAATTACAGAAGGGACTAAAAAAAGTGAGAGAAAAATGATAAATGAAGAAATAGTGGCTCAGAAAGAAGAGGAAATTCAGGAGCTAAACCGAAACGCAAAGTCTAAAGAAGAGGACGTTAATGAAATGTGGAGAATTGTTATAGAAAAAGAAAAAATAAATTATGATTTAAGTATGAAGTTAGCGTTCTGGGTTCTGGATGTATGAAGACTAGCTCTCGACTCTTGTCAATGGATAATATAATTATTTAATTCGTCAACAACATATGTACAGCAATAGGTTCAGTACACAGACTTAATCCTTCCACAATGCCACTCACTCCTAAGTGCGTACAATGGACTCTCTGTCCCTAATGCTAGCCGTACTTCGCTTTAACCTTGAGAACACCTCGATGTGTTACTAGTTAGTCGAACTACACTCGATCACTCCATTGCTAGTCCTGACAAGAACTGGACCTCAGCACTAGGTCTCAATTCTACAGTCGTGTGTTCTTCCTACCCGCACTCTCTCCACACCACACTATTTATACCCCGCCAGGCTGTCTAACTCTCATACCGAGTTACTACAACTAACACTATTATTTACAAGTGAGCTATTCTCAAGTCACGCCTTCAGCCGAGTTCATCACAATGTTACAACAATGTCACAACAATTATTCGCAGTGATTCTCATACCTTGACACTTAACATTTTTATAAGTATCTAATTTTTTAAAAAAATCTGCAAGCAATAATTCTGTGTGAAAAGTTGCGATAATTTATAATTGATAACAATTTATATTACAATTTATTAATATATTTAATTGAATATAATCCTTTATGTATAGTATTTGAACTAAAAATTTGTTTATTTTGATTGATAGAATTTAAATAAAAATAAGTTGATCGTCCTGAAAACAGAATTAGCTATGTCTTTTAACTTTACTTAAGCAAATACATATAATTTAACAATAAGAGTACAAATTATATTTTACACCGACTAAAATTGCGTACCTTCAATTTCCAAATGGAGGCTAGCGAACAAAATGATAATGAGCAGCCGGAGTTGCTGGTAGATTAGTTTCATTGTTTTACTGTAAGTGAAACATCAATATATGGTTTAAAGTCATCTAAACAAAATATTAAATACATTATGTATGGTTGTATTGTATGTGAAATATTATTATAATGTTTAATGTCATCTGAACAAATACATTAAATACCTTATGTACACTATTAAAATGGCGTAGTTAAGTACACTCTGAACAGTCGTGTAATTAAGTACACTCTAAAAAGTGAAAAATGGTTTAATGTCATCTAAACAAATACATTAAATACGTTATGTACACACTTAACAGTGAAACATTATTATATGGTTTAATGCCTAAATTATTACACAAAATTAACACAAATTGTTTAGCTTGGAATATTATATAAAGTACAAAAGCAAACACAAAATATATTACAAATAAAAAAACACAACTTTTTATTTAATGTATCACTTTAAGTTACATGTATTTAACTTTCATCATCATCATCATTTGTCCTTTGAGTTTTTTGTGGACATAGAGCCTCTGTAAAAGCTCGCCACTCTACGCGGTCCCTTGCCAGTCGCTTCAATTCTTCCCAGCTACTCCCAGTTCTTCCAGCCTCATCCAACATGCTCCGTCTCCACGTACGCTTGTGTCTTCCTCGTTGTCGTTTGCCCTGGGGGTTCCAATCTAAGGCCTGCCTAGCCTGCTGTTACCTTTTCGAAGGGTGTGTCCAGTACATCTCCACTTTCTTTCCCTGATTTGTTGTTCTACTGTTCTTTTTACACACCTCTCCCACAGCTAGGAGTTTTTGACCTTGTCGAACTATATTATTTTTAGAATATTTCTAAGGCATCTGTTAACAATGGTCTGGAGTCTATTTTTTGGTTTCTCTGTTGTTCGCCTGTTTCGGATCCATAAAGTAGGACCGTTTTAACATTGGTGTTAAAGATCCTTACTTTTGTTTTGACAGAGATGTGTGTAGATCTAAAGACCTGATTGGCAAAACCCTGTCGTGCCAAATTTATTCTTCGTTCGATGTCCTCATCTGTTCCCCCTGATACAATGACCACACTGCCAAGGTATACAAAGTTATTTACTTGCTCCAAGCTACGGTTTGCTACTTGTATGTCTCCATCTTGTTGGTAGTTTATTTTCAAAAATGTTGTCTTTTGAATGTTGATATTGAGTCCTACTCTTTTTCCAGTCTCGCTCAAGGCTGTGATTTTTTCTTGCATTTCTTGAAATCTGTTTGACAGAATGGCTAAGTCATCCGCAAACTTCTAGATTTTGCATTAGGTTCCACTGGATTTCTTTTGCTGAGCTTGCATGGGCTTCTTTTGTGACCCAGTCTAACACAAGAAGGAACTTTAAATTTACAGATTAATTGTTTTATATCCTTCTTTTCAAAAATAAAAACGATTCATTTAGGTAAAAAGACTTGATATTAATTCTTTTATTTGACGCTCCAGATCAGAAATCAAGAACATATTTATACACATACACAAAAATATCCACTCAGGTGAAATTAAATATATAGTTATTTTAATAAAAGACAATGTACGTCTTTGACTTTCCTACAATGAACGCCAGATTAATTTTTTATTGTATCGCTATAAGGGCACAAACTTTACAAACCTTATGAATTTCACTTTATTTATTTATTGGTCACGATTTACACACCTTATAATTTGTACGCTACAAGTCTATACGATCATATTGAATTTTATTTAAGGTAAATTAGATCTCACTTACTGGATTACTTACTTTGCAACTTGATTACATTGATGCAAAACAAGAGCCATTATCTCCGTTATTTTTAAAAGTTAGTGAATAACTTAAACAATAACATGCGTCTTTGTAATTAGGAAAAACCCTTTCTCCTACGTAAGCTTCATGAAATGTGCTGACACCAAGAGGTGCTTGGAGTCAAGTGTCTACAGGAAATGGTTGGTATCATTCGATCAACCAAGGGACAAATGACAATTGAAATTTTCATTTAACTACATCGCTATGTGGTACAGACACGTAGTAAAACACAACAATCAACATACACTTATACATATGTTAGATAAGTGCTCTTGACGTCTACATAGCTTGTTTAATATTGCGTACAAATTGAGCTTTGTTTCTGTCTACACTACTTTGTACTTGACGTATCCACACTTTGTACTTAAAAATATCCACAATTTTGACTTGATGTATGTACACTTTTTACTTGATATGTATTATTTGTACTTGATTGATGTACATTTTATAATGAATGAATGTAATATTTGTAAATAATGGTTATATTATTAAAAACATTTTGGAGTCGTCAAGGTGAAAGTAAACTTTCGGAAATAATCATTGTCAAAGTAAAATTCTTTTTTTCATTTGATGGCAGGACACAGTCTTTAAAGTTATTCTAAAGCCGACATACTTGTTCAGATATCTTTATGCTATAATAAGAAATTGAATGAATTTTAAGGACCAACCAATGTAGCTACCACTTCATGCTAATGTATGGCAGATTTTCTAAAAGAAAATAATACTTCTCTTAAAATGTACAGGGTTTAAGAACTCATTTAAATAAATAAAAAAACAACAACCCTATTACGTTTGAATTCTAGAAACCAAACGTTTTTGAATCCTAAATTACCTATATAATGTTTATATGCTTATCTTGCAGTACAAAAACAAAACGTTACCAATATTACACTTTACTAATTCTAGTAGGTGGATGGCCTTAGAACAATAAATTAATTTAAGTCAATTTTTGGGATACTTGATTGTCTTAAAAATGTGGTATTAGAAGAGCGATGCACTTTAAATGCTGAATGCATATCACTGAAAAATGAGAACCCTTGTTAGATTTAAAAAAAGTAAGTTTATAACATATAAACAGGGTATTAGTTAGCCTGACAGGACGTAACAAAACAGCGAACGTTTCAGCAAAGAGCCTTCCTCAACGAACAAATAGTGCAAAAATCGAATATAACAAAACTTAGTTGCAGTGAAATCCAATTAGTCAAGTAGAGATATAGTAAGGAGAGAAAAGTAAAAGCTTATATAGGAAAGGAGTGGGTGGGTGTGGCCAATCAATCAGGTTGTCAGTGCAAACACCACATTCATCCCATGTGGTGTTAGGGTCCCATACTCTTGGATCAGTCTATTCTCCAGGCTGACCCTGCTCTACTTGACTAATTGGATATCGCCGCAGCTAAATTTTTTTTAATCTTGCGCAGCCGTAAAGACATCGTCATCAAACCGGCCGACAAAGGCGGAGCCGTCGTTGTATGGGATAGAGAGTTGTATATTAAAGAAGCTAAGAGACAACTGGAGGACACCGAGTTCTACCAACAGAGAACCACGGAACGTCCTTGGACGGGCTTGGTTGCTCGTTTATAATAAAATACACGACAAGAGAACAAAGTCAAGTTAATCATTTAACAAAAAACTACATGTATAAAGAGTAAAAAAACAACTAAATGTAATACGAATTATTTATAGATAATGCTTGCTTTATTTTCTCGATACAATTCATGTAGTAAGTTTAATAGCGTTTGATTTACTGTTGAATATAATCCATGTAAGAGGTTTTATATCAGTTCTCAGCCTTCAGAGCGAGGCACATAGAGGTCAAGGTCATGTCAAGTAGACCTCACCCCACGACGTCTCTGGTAAAACTCATGTTTGTTTACACTTCAGTAATCATACAACCATGCATGCAGTACAAATACTATATTACATGTTGGAAAGCATAAACGTTTATAGACACTTCAGTAATCATACAAACATGGATACATAAAAATATTCTTTATATTGGAAGGCATAAATCTTTACAGACACTTCAGTAATCATACAAACATGCATGCATATAAATACTCTATATATTGAAAGAAAAATAAACTGTATAAAACCGTCAATAAAATTTTTTAAAGGACTATTCTATTTTAAACCCAAACGTCCCCTTGAGATTTTGTTTTAAAATATACGCTCCGGTAGAGAATTTTGGCGGAGACTTTATTTCGTGAGACCGGTATTTCCGGAGTTTTGCCGCCAGCCAGTGTCAAAGTTGGGTCTGTAACGTTGAGACATCGCTGTTACATTTGATATTTTAAAGACCGTTTGATGTCTCGAGGATTTTTTTTTCGTTGTAAAGATTTGCTAATTTTTCCTTTTTCGTTTTCACTACGTCTGAGTGGAGCTGATACTGACATGGAATAATTAGACTAGACTAGACTAGACAATGGTGGCCGTTTGCAATAAAATAAAGATCAGCTGTAAAGTATAGTCATGTGACGAATATTCACTTAAATCTCCATTCGCCAATAAAATACACTGGTACCTCGGTATGCGTCCTTAATCCGTTTCAGACCCTTTGACGAACACCAAACAGGATGTATATGTATACCAAAAGTATTTTCCACAAAAGAAATAAAGAGAAAATGATTAATCCGATCCCACGAAAATCATTATATGGCTACTTACATGTTATACATTTATTGACGTGGTTGTATAAAATATATTAAACACTGCTTAATACTAAAATACATAAATATATAGAATTTAGATTTTTTTTTCTGTTTTCTGTTACCCAGATCAAACGCTATTTTTCTCTCCCTAATTTACTTGATTTATATTTTTGAAAAAATAATTTCACTTCTGTCGCAACTTTGGCTAATTTAATAACTTATGTGTTTTCACAATAGTATCGTTCTCAGCTATTGGTATGCTGCAACTATGTCCCGGACAATGCCAATTTCATCCTTTATAAGAATATTTTTTGTAGACCTTCATGGTGATCCTAATCATATTTTGATATTGCTTGGTTCTACTTATTAACTTAAAAAAAATTCCTGGTCAGTTAATTTACCAATAATGTATGAGAAAAAACAACATCACGTGACAATTTACAATTAATGTCGGACCTCTCTAGCCGAACTCAAAGGGACCCGAAATAAATTCGACTAACGGAGCTTTCAAGTTAGGGAAAATGGCAAAATAGGCGCAGAGTAATAAAGTACAATGTAGACATTGACAGGTGGACGACAGTCAGACCAGCGAGAAGGCTTGACAGGAAAGAGAGGCGGTGTCTGATGTTTCATATGAAAGGAAGCCGACTTAGCTTTGAAATACCGACACCACTGAGAAAGCCCCTTAGCCCACACATTACTCCCTACACATTGAGATGGGGAGATTCAGTGTTTTCCTTATACCCAAAATGCCTTGGAAAATTCGACTAACGGTGGTTTGAAGTTTTAAAAAAATCTTCGATTAAAGGAGATCTAAAATACATTAGCCTTATGGACTTTGGCCTAGACCTAACAATAAATTCGATATAGGGAGGTTCTCAACTTAGAGAAGTTCGACTTAGTTTGGTCCGACTGTAACACGTGAGTCGTTCAGTGTATGATAGCAGCTGCCGTACAAACACACAAGAGTATCGCGCGGTGTGCTGTAATTCCTATCAGTTACGCATGCACGATGTGTCATGTTTACTTATACAAGTTCTAGCATGTGGGTCGTATACCAAGCAAAATGATGCGCGTCCAAACAGGACGTATATTAAGTTGGACTTATTTCAAAGCAAACGTATACCAATGAACCGCTGTAGTTGTCTTTCGTGTGTGGCCCCATAGAGTATATCATTAAATGCTCGATAATGTGGACTGACTTATATTTAAGGGCATGTATGAAAATAAAACATTCGGCAAAGTTATTTTATTATTAATTTATAAAAACAAATGGTTATCAAAGGACACTTAAGACATAACACCGAAGACCAAAGAATGATTTGAAAGTTTTGAGCTTTATTAAATTGTTGAAGACAGATATCTTGAAATAAAATATTGGATTAGGTAGTTTTTTTCCAATGAATGATTCTTTTGTGGTGTCAACAGAACAAGGAAAATTATAAGATGTTTATAAATATATTATTGCTATGGTATGCAATATAATTATATGTTATTTCTAGGAAATACAAAATATTTATTGATTATATCTATGGAATATACTATATTATATGTTATAGGTATAGTATACACTATACCTACATATTATATCTATGAAATACTATATAATTGTACGTAATAATAATAGCGAATAATAATAAATAATAATAATTGATAATTTATATAGCGCTGTATCCCAGTAAGGAACCGTGCTCACAGCGCTTTACATGGAGATCATAACATACATATAATAATTAAACAACCATTCATACCATAATAACAACATAAAGGACAGTAGTACATTACACATAAGCTACGCTAATCATTAAAAACAAATGTTGTTCATTATTTTTGTAAATACATTTTGAAAAGATGCGTCTTAAGTGCAGTCTTGAAGGACTTGGTAGTAGGAATACTACGGATGTGTAATGGTAGAGAATTCCATTGTTTGGCTGCACAAAAACAGAATGACCTTTCGCCAAAAGTTTTAGTTTGTGTCTTAGGAACACAGAGAATACGTGTGTCTGCAGCAGAGCGTAGCTGATGACTGGGTGAGTAGACCGACAGAAGTTCAGTAGGATAGGAAGGAGATGGGTAAGAAAAGAAGTTGTGACAGAGAACGGCCAGTTTGTAATCAATTCGAGCTTGTATAGGTAGCCAATAAAGTGAGTAAAGTAGCGGAGTAACATGGTCATGTTTTTTTGCCTTAATTATGTTATATCAATGACATACAAAAATTGTTAGCATAATTGTTATACAGGCGCTAAATATTTTTTTTTAAGTTGTTAAAATAAATTTAAAAAATAGACACATTTTTAAATAAAAAATATTTTATAATATTTGGAAGAATTAACCAATATTTGACGATGCAAAATATTTGGCAGATGTTACGAGATAAAAAGATGTAATGTTATTAGAGAGAAAGGGTGGCGGGACGTTTCGACCCCGGACAGTTCGAACACAGGACTCTTCAGCCTGAGGAAATTTCGATACACTATATAACGTAAAATGGATTCTTTCTTATCATGAATACTGGTTTCATAAGAAAAAAGAAAAAAATGAAATGCTATGGAGGTGTTACACGTTTACGTCTTTGAAGTACCACACCAGAGTAAAGACGCTGGATGACAGGGTTCTACACACATTTGACGACCACAACAATGAATGAAATCTGTACACGTTATTTGCTGGTAAGGCTGTAGGAGAGATGAAAGAACTAATGAATGAAGCCGTTACGTCAACCAGTCAAGCTGTTGTGACTTACACCTTACCTGATCACGTGATGATCGTGCTATGAGACGTTATAGAACACAAATTTAAATTGAAAGAGAAAGTTGTCTGATATTACCATCAATACCACGTGATGCTTTGTTTGAAATACCATACATATTTCATGACTTATTACTCCATGATTCATAATCTGTAACAGACAATTCAAGGATTATTTTTATGGGTGACCGTGTTGTTATAGATGCAATGATGCAATCCAAGCCATGACACTATGCGATAGCACATTCAAATTTGTTCGAACACTATTTTATCAAATCTTTACCTTTCATTTTGTCTTTGTAGAAGGCGTGAACCCAGCTGCAATGTACGTTATATTGTCTGATAAGACGCAAACAATTTATCAGAGATTGAGAAGTTTATGCCACAAGCAAAACCTGGGGTCATTCTCACGGATTTTGAAATAGCGGTAAAGAATGCTAAACGAGGAGCTCACCCCCAAGTTAGAACAATTAGCTGCTATTTTCAACTGACGCAAAGTGTACTCAGGAAAATACAAGAGCTAGGAATACAATCTGCTTATAAAACTGCTTTTTTAAAGTAGCAGTGTGTGAATTCGTAAGATGCCTATTAGCTCTTGCATTTTTCCAAATAAGATGTTGCAGACACCTTTGATAATCTAGTGGCTAAAATGCCTTGAAACTAAAGCATTGAAGAATTTCTACAGTACTTCGAGCACACATACATTTTTAGAGGCCGTGTGCGAGGAAGGGCTGAATGGTATGGGCCGTCTATGTTTAACATTCCAACAAAGAATTTAACAGCCCCGTGAAAACAAATTCTTGACTATAAATCCCTGATATATGAGACATAAATTACAGTATTGATATGTTCAATATAATACGCAACACGCGACAAACATTTACTGACTGGAACCGACTGATCTCCCCTGGCTTTAAAGCCGGGTGTGTGGACATCAATGGCTGGCGTGAACGCAACTGGTACGTGGAAGACGAATAATAACAAACTGTGAAATTGAATTACATATGTTATATAGAGATAAACTAAAAATGCATTAATTTAATTACGTTAGATTCGATTGATCTAAAATGTTTAATCTATGCATTGTTAGGTGATACGAGTCTGGGTGCAAAATTTCAGCCCGATAGTAGCACGGGAATTGTGTCATTTTTAAAATTAAATCCCTTATATTAAGTTCATCGCCATCTCTCTCTCTCTCTCTCTCTCTCTCTCTCTCTCTCTCTCTCTCTCTCTCTCTCTCTCTCTCTCTCTCTCTGTCTTGGGCTCGCGGTCGGTCAGTCGGATGGGCGGAAAAACAAAAGTAAAAAATCACACACTTCCCGTGACACAATCGAGCTGAAATTTGGCAAATAAACTTGTGTCACCTAACAATGCAGCGTATCAAAATTTCAGGTTGATCAAATGTACTTAATTAAATTAATGCATTTTTAGTTTATCTCTATAAGCAATATGTATCGGTCGCTATTGTTTACATTTTACGGGTCACTTGACTTCACTCCGACCATCGATGACCACACCTCGTGTTTAACACCAGGCGTTGAGTTAACGCGTTGAGCCAACTGTCGATGTCCACACCTCCTCCCCCCTCCCCCGGTTTTAAAGCCAGGAATATAATTCGGTTTCATTTTGTAAATGTTTGTCGCGTTAGAATATAATCAATACTTTTAGTTATGTGTCATATATAAGGGATTTATAGTCAAAAACTTTGTTTTTCGGGGTTGTTTATTTACTTTTGTTTATCCGCCCGCCGGACCGCCTGCCCGACGACGAACGACAGAGAGACAAGATTTTGAAGTTAATAAAAGGGATTTTAAAAAAGAATGGATATTGTTTGTGGACTTGCTAGAACTTGCTGCAGGAACGTATCAAACGGCTTTACATATATACACCAGCATTAAAGCCTTGACTTAACTCGGGGAAATGGCGCATTTTATCACAATTATGATTTCGTATTTAATGTTAACTGTTTGTCAGTGCACTGCATATATTTTGTAAGACTTCCTATCATAAATTAAACGTTAAAAATTAAACAACCCGGTAAATAAAAAATTTTCACTATAAATCCCTTTTATATGAGACATCTATAAAAGGCGTTAATTTGATCAATATAATACACACTGCGCTACAAACATTTACAGACTGAACGTGACTGAAATCCAATCGCTGTAAAACACTGGATGTGGTCATGGATGGCTGGTGTAAACTCAGTGACGCGTGAATGTAAACAAAGCAGACAGATACATAAAGTTATTTAAAGATAAACTAAAAATTCATTAATTAAACTATTGTAAATTCGATCGATCTGAATTTTATATACAATGCATTTTTAGGTGACACGAGTCTATGTGCAAAATAGCAGCTCGATAGCATCACGGGAAATGGGTAATGTTAGACTTTTGTTTTTCCGCCCGACCGACAACGATTCCAAGACACACACACACAGAGAGAGATATATATATATATAGAGAGAGAGATAGAGAGAGAGAGAGACGGCTGTGAAGTTAATATAAAAGGATTTAATAACTATTGATACTATTTTTATTAGGTAATAATTTTAAACTATATTATAAAAATTAATCTTTAATGTAATAAATACATATAGTAAAAATAAAGAAATAACTAAAACAATTTTACAGTTTAGAAACCAAAAAGATCGAGCAGCCCGGGGTCAAAACGTCATAAATTCTCGAAAGTTTATTTTATTTTTTTTCGGTTATAAGAACACTTGGTAAAAGCAACTAGTTACGATAAAAGAATGTAAGTCAATATTAGCAATGTCATTTGTAAAACATTTAGGCAAATACAACAAGATGAAACATATGCAAGAAAGTATGACAGATGTATTCATGTGTGACAGATCTAACAATGATGACAGATGAAGCTAAGTTTGACAGATTCAGCAGGCACTAACACGGCGCTTGCTTTCCTAATCTTCTCTCAGTGTCGTGTACTTGAATCCACCACTCATCACTTGAGCCACTTTACCTAAAATACAGCACATTTTAGAATATCATAACATTTTAGAAATCATAATATTTTAGAACATCATGACATTTTTAATATTAATACATTTTAGAATTGTATGACATTTAAGAACATTACGACATTGATATATTTTGTCTAATAAACACAAGAAGAAAACAAGGTTGTTTGCCAGTGACTCCGCCATGTACAGAACAATTGTCATCAACTCGGACATGAACAAGCTATAACACAAACAGAGTCAGTCAGCTGAGTGGACCAGATATGAGAGTATGTATACCACAAACAGAGTCAGTCAGCTGAGTGGACCAGATATGAGAGTATGTATACCAATGGTGTATTTTTATCTTTCAGATCACCAAAAATGAGAATATATATTTCACTGTCAGCATACTAAAATGGCACGACTTTTTCTTTACGATATATTTGTTCATTTGTAGCTGTAAACTAGAAATATTTTTATTTATTTTGTCATTTACAATATTATCAAAACGATGTGATCTTAAATTATTCTTATATATAGTAAACAATATGCTTTCAATTTTCAACCAAGTATGAACACTCATTTCAAGCTAATGGAATTTAGAGAACATTTTACATGTATTTTTAATATGTTTTACAAGATTTGAAATTTGGTTTCAGTTGGAATTTAAAAGTATGAAGTCGGTTTAAAATAATAAGATTACATTTTTTCATCATATAAATTATAGAGACGTTAAGCTAATCACATTAAACTTTTTTATTCTCTTTTGTGACATAATTATCAGAATTTTTATCGTGGGCTCTAAATATATAAAAAGGATAAGAAACAATTATTGTCTAGGTTAATAAGGAACACACTAATAATGTTATTGTGCGAATTGTAAAAATAAAAAAATATGCTGGCACTTTAATATACCTGAATTGCTGGCATTCTTCACAGCACATCTAAAGATTCACAAGAAAAGAAAATCGTCTTTGAAATATTAATTAAAGCAAAATCATCAGAAAAATTACAATTTGCTTTTGCCTTTAATGCGAAAACTTAAAATTTCAGATGAAACATATATTAAAAAATGATTATTTTCAAAATATAATTAATTAATGAATTAAAATAATATGTCAAACATAGCAAAGAAGTTGCTTTCTATAACAATAAAAATATAGGCGGACCTCGCTAAGTCGAACTTCTCTAAATTGAAAACCTTCCTTTATCAAATAAGCTGTAGGGTTCCGGCCAAAGTCTAATACTAATGTATTTTATATCTCCTAAAATCGAAGATTTTTAACTTTCAACCTACTTAAGTCGAATTTTCCAAGGCGTTTGTGTAAAACTAGTTAAAGAAAAAATCTTAATCTCCCCATCCCACTGTGGAGGGAGACAAGGGTGGGGTGAGGGGATTTTTCGGTGGTGTCGGTATTTCAAAGCTGTCGACTTCCTTTCATATGAAACATCAGACAACGCCTCTCCCTCCATTCAAGCCTTCTCGCTTGTATGGCTGTTCCACCCTCCCCCACACCCCTATCAATATCAACTTTACCCTTGAGTAATCTGTGCTTATAACGCGAATTTCCCTAACTTGAAAAATCCATAAGTTGAATTTTTTTTCTGGTCCCTTTGAGTTTGACATAGAGAGGTCCGACTGTAATTTAAAAATGAAAATAGCTGTAAATTGTTTAAGCAAACAATACATCTTTTTTTATTTTATTATTTTTGCATTCAGGTTTTGTAACAATTTGTAAGGTTTGGATGAAAAAGAAATAATCAAGTTTAATATTTTTAACAAACTTATAACGTTAATGAAGGAACTTACGTTTTCTTTTTAACAATGCTATAAATAGCCACCAATGCAAGAACTAAAAGAAGGAAGATAACACAAGGCAATCCGTAAGACATGAACGGAGAGAAGAGGCCATCTGATGAACTTTGAACAGTGACTGAAAATAAAGTAATTTTATATCGTTATAAAATTTCGTCTGCTCAAGGGTTTTTTTTTAACCGTAGAATAATTTAATAAATTACTATAATTATAATATTAATAAATTACCAATATTATTATTGATTGTGTTGAATATTTTGCAAAAAAATGTCATGACAAGCATTAAAACAACAACATGAAAATTATGCACGTGACAATTAATTATACATTGTATTGCAAAATTATTGGTTACTACAAAGAATGTTTTACCTAAATTCCAGATAGATTAAGGATAGAACCGTTTTGTAAATTAGCATTAATTATATAAACATTATGATAATTTTTAATTCATTTATTCAGATACACTCACTGGCTAATATTGTTTATTTATTTTTTACTAATTTATATTCATTCCGGATTCTCATAGCTAATACAAATAGAAGTTTAGAATTGAAAAATCAAACTGTATAACATTTTGTTAAAATTGCTACCATTTCTAAAATAATAACTTTAATTTAAAAGCGTAATGTTATAACATATAATACCTGAACATTAAACATGCTGATATAACAGAAGAAGATTAATTTAAAAAAAAATTCCACTGTTGAAGAAAGCAGAGCACAATCTATATATTAAAAATATTGTATAGACTCACCTAAATTCTGAACTGTTATAAAAAATGTCAACACAGTTCTGTCATTAAATTTCAGGAGGATGAAATACTTCCCAAGATCTTCAGCTTTAACATGGACAAGTGTCACTTCCAAAGTGTATTGATATGGATTTGTCCTGTTAACCTTGATGGTAATGTCATGTTTAATTGTGGAGTTCGTATCTAACAGTCTTCCTTCGTGGAACAGTTGTTTATCCTCGATTATGTGCAACGTTCTGTCCATCATAAAACAGAAGGATGCTGTCAAGTTGTGCGACATATGTGGGTGGAGTCGTTTGAAATGGTTTTTGTGGCGGCACAAAGTTGGTTCACCTAGTGAAATATTACATAATGATAAGTTACATAATGATAAGTTACATAATGATAAGTTACATAATGATAAGTTACATAATGATAAGTTACATAATGATAAGTTACATAATGATAAGTTACATAATGATAAGTTACATAATGATAAGTTACACAATGATAAGTTACATAATGATAAGTTACATAATGATAAGTTACATAATGATAAGTTACATAATGATTAGTTACATAATGATTAGTTACATAATGATTAGTTACATAATGATAATTTACATAATGATAAGTTACATAATGATAAGTTACATAATGACAAGTTTCATAATGATACGTTACATAATGATAAGTTACATAATGATAAGTTACACAATGATAAGTTACATAATGATAAGTTACATAATGATAAGTTACATAATGATAAGTTACATAATGATTAGTTACATAATGATTAGTTACATAATGATTAGTTACATAATGATAAGTTACATAATGATAAGTTACATAATGATAAGTTACATAATGATAAGTTTCATAATGATACGTTACATAATGATAAGTTACATAATGATAAGTTACACAATGATAAGTTACATAATGATAAGTTACATAATGATAAGTTACATAATGATAAGTTACATAATGATAAGTTACATAATGATAAGTTACATAATGATAAGTTACATAATGATAAGTTACACAATGATAAGTTACATAATGATAATTTACATAATGATTAGTTACATAATGATTAGTTACATAATGATAAGTTACATAATGATAAGTTACATAATGATAAGTTACATAATGATTAGTTACATAATGATTAGTTACATAATGATTAGTTACATAATGATAAGTTACATAATGATAAGTTACATAATGATAAGTTACATAATGATAAGTTACATAATGATAAGTTTCATAATGATACGTTACATAATGATAAGTTACATAATGATAAGTTACACAATGATAAGTTACATAATGATAAGTTACATAATGTTAAGTTACATAATGATAAGTTAAATAATGATTAGTTACATAATGATTAGTTACATAATGATAAGTTACAAATGATAAGTTACATAATGATAAGTTACATAATGATAAGTTACATAATGATAAGTTTCATAATGATACGTTACATAATGATAAGTTACATAATGATAAGTTACACAATGATAAGTTACATAATAAGTTACATAATGATAAGTTACATAATGATAAGTTACATAATGATAAGTAACATAATGATAAGTTACATAATGATAAGTTACATAATGATAAGTTACATAATGATAAGTTTCATAATGATACGTTACATAATGATAAGTTACATAATGATAAGTTACATAATGATAAGTTACATAATGATAAGGTACATAATTATAAGTTACATAATGATAAGTTACATAATGATAAGTTACATAAAGAAAACGTAAGAGTTTATTTTAAGAAACTCATGTTAAAGTCTTTCTTAGATCGTCTTGCTCCATTGTGAGATATATTTGTTTGGTGGGGGGGGAGTGTAAGAATTTATATGTACAAGAAACACAAACGTATTTTCATAAATTGTATAAAGCAATTAAAACTTTTGAGAAGTAGAGAGGAGGTGTTAATGATGCTAAATAACTGACTTGAGGAAAGATGTCGATGTGAACTATTTTTTATTGCATTTTTTTAAACAAGTTTTCCTCATTTCTTATAGTAAGAGGATTCGTGTTATATACACATTAAAAGAAGTCTGCCTGACAGATTTAACAATTACATTTTATAAAATAGAAATAAAATCTACAATGAAAATATCTGACTAGGATTGAAGCATTCAAAACCCGATGGTCAGTGCTGTTAATTCCTGGGAAATTTACCAAATCGTAGGAATTTTTTAACCAAATTTATAGAATTGGGAATTTGGGAATTTATGAGGATTTGGTTTTAAATATGGAAATATTTGAGATTGACAAATGTTTCAAATTAAATACATGTACACACTTGAATGACAATAAAATAAAATGATTTTAAATATGATCATTTTCAAATAATAAATACTTTTTTAGGGTGGGGAGGGGGGGAAGCTTTGTGACGTCATATTTAATTTGTTTATTTTTGTGTGTGTAGGTTTTTTTTTCGGATCTAGGTTTTTTGAGACGTGTTGGCTAGGTTTTTCCCAAAATTTTAGCAAAATGCAATCTGAATTAGTTTTTTTAATATAATCACTGAATCAAAGTGGCAGAATCGAACACTGATGATATAGTCAAAGTGGACTGAATTAGACTAGATAATATATTAAATATAAAATATCAAGGATCTCTTCTTTTCAATAATTCAAGACTCTAAAAAATCTATGTAACTATATATGATTGATTCGGTATAAATTAAATAAATTACAAAACATTCATTTTTTTAAATTTAAAATTTTATATTTTATAGCAATTAAAGACATTACTTTTTGTAAAATACAACATATCGGTGTAATGACCGTAATAATGTTTTCATTTAGAGATTGTTGATTTATTTTTATTTCCCCCAGTATCAAACTGAACGCCCCCCCCCCGCTCTTTGGCTTCGTCAAAAGGATTTAATTAATTGTGGGAATTTTTAGTCTAATTTGTGAATTTTTTTCCTCCTGCCTGGGAAAATTTGGCACCTTGAGTTAACAGCACTGTCGATGGTGACTAATGGTTAAAACTGAAAGACGTGCCCACTCACATCTGTCCACCCATGTGTATGAAGTTTTCGAGCCCGTCTCATTTCTCATATGGTCAATGATTTGACACACAACTTTTCCCTTGTCCTTACATGTCATGTGACCAGGATAAAGTTCAATGACCGACGTGTTTTCTTGTCTGTTGAGAACCTTTCCAGCCTCAGACTTGATCAGTAGAGTTGTCGGACGTGAATATGTCTCTGCATTACAAACTATTAGGCCACCCGAGTCTGCGAATTCGTCGCCCTCAAAAAGTTCATCGTCTTCAGTCTCAGGAAAATCAAAATCATCAAGCATCATTACATTTTCAGTGACACCGAACGAAAGAATGTGGGTCGGACCTGTGGAACAGAAATAATAAAAAGTACAAGAAATTCAAAGTTTCTTACATTATATTATATTTTTTTTCTTAGATAAAGGCACAAGAAAAATTTAAAGTTTAAATAGTATTTAAGGAATCGTATCCCTATATGAAAAATAGTTCTTAAAATATATTTTTACGATGCATGTTTGATTTGATTTATTGTATTTTAAAAACAATATTTTTTGTTATTTTTTTATTGAGCAGCTTCAAAACAGACACCCACAATTGTAAACGTATATAAACAAGGGTCATCTAACGAGACACCCACAATTGTGCACTCCCATAAACAAAGGTGAGCTCTTCGTGTTCATCTCTGGATGTAGTTGATGATATCGACATGTGTAGACATCCGAGTCATTGCAGCCAGCCACCGAGAGGTTAAAGGTCACAGTGGAGATGTCATACTGTTTGGTAAGAACTTTGTCATTCTTTAGAATTTCCAAATAAAAATCTTCCTTTCCGTATTTTACAGTACAGTTAAAGTACAGATCTGAGCCAACACTTGTCATGATATGATGTGAGGGGGTGGCTACCATCTGTCCAATAGATAATGTTACAATCGCTGGACCTAGAACAATACAGAAATGTTAAATTCACTGGACCTAGAACAATACAAAAATGTTACAGTCGCCGGACGGAGAATAATAAAGACATGTGATAGTCACCGGACGTAGAATAATAAAGACATGTTTCAGTTGACTTAGATGGGAAATTTATATTTAACTAAATCTTTAAAAATCCAGCTTTCCATTGATACAATATTTGATATGGTTGGACGATTTTAAATACATGAATGAAGTCGGTAAAAAAAACAGTATTACGTATCATAATACGACTTTACACCTCCTCATAGGGTTAATAAAATAACATTTTAACATATTTTCTATAATATTATGATTAAATTGTAATGTAATTTATATTAAAAATGGCTATTGAAACCAAATTAAAAGAAAACTAGTAATACTTAAAAATGTAATTTTGTGCCAATTCTGACCCACACCTTCCCTTAAACCTAAAATCCAATTTAATAAATTGAAATACTTTAAATTCACAATCCATATCTATGAAAATGAAATATTCTTTTAAATTTACAATCAATATTATTAAAAAATGAAATATTCATTAAATGTATAATCCATATCTATAAAAATACAATTTTCTTTTAATTTTACAATCTCTATCTTTCAAAACGAAATAGTCCTTAAAACTTTCAAACAGTATTTATGAAAATAATACGTTCTTTACAACTTACAATCCATATATATATATAAATGAAATAATTATTTAAACTTATAATCCATATCTATAAAATATTTCTTAGAACTTACAATCCATATCTATGAGAATGAAATATTCCACAGAAATTCCACTGTCAGTAAAATCAACATTGCAGCTATATCTGCCAGCATCCTCGCACAGGGCATTGTCTACGTCATACACAAGCCGTGATTGGTTAGAAACTGTCATGATCACGTGATCTTTGAAACTGATGGACAAGATGATCGAATTGTTGGTAGTTTTAGCCAGACATTCGATGGTCATGGTTGAATTCTTTAAGATAACAATCTCAGCATTTCTTTCTTTAGGTTCATCATTGACAGTGACTTGAAGAACTTCTGCAAGTTGGCAATGAAACTTTTAAAAAGTGAGCTGCATAGGAAAATGTACATCTAGATAGTAGACATAGTATATTTTATACTAAATTTTGTTTTTAAATGAAATCAGATATACCAATATATATTATTTTTACCAGACATACTAAAATAGATATTGATCTTATCATAATTTTTACAGACAAAGTTTGTATACATAAGATTATTGCCGTCTACGCTTCACCAGAAAATTTATATGACACATTTAAGTAGATATTGATAAAGTAAGACCTACGATAATATTTAAAGCTATATAAGACATACTGACGTAGCTACTTAAGTAGATATTTTGATATCAGACATAATAAAGTATATTTTGATTTCACCAGACATAGAAAAGTAATATTGATGATATTAGTGGCTTTCCATAAAGTACGTCATGCTCCGAGGGGGGAGGGAATGCAATAAATTGTGACAGTTAGTGACAGAGGGAGGGGGGTCTGGCCAGGTGTGATGTCACACATTTATAATTTTTTAAAATATTTTTTATTTCTTATTTGTGATTTCTTTAGTAGGATTTAAATAGCTTTAAAAATAATTTTAAAAAAAAATATTTTGCGAAACATTTGAGTTAGTTTTATGTCGAAATAGAATGAAATGCGTATCTCCTGAATGTGTTATTCATAAATCTGAATTGGATGCGGCAGGACTGATATAGAAGGGCCAGGAATAGTCTGACAATCATGTTCGTACCAGCCAATAAATCACTGAAATTGTGAAATATCAGGACATGAATTGTTGCAAGAAAATACGAAGCTCATATTTCAACGTTTTACCTTCGAGATTCTTTCCTCCTCTTATCACAATTAACCAAACAACTGATTAACTTAAAATTTCATAAAGAATAGATGCAGATTGTCATAAGTTTCCTTCCTTATTTGTGGTACAAACTCTCAAATATTTGATGACATTTTGAGTTTTCAAAGTAAAACCATATGATCTTTATTGTCAATCTTTGCAGACCATCTTACTTGATCGAATTTCCAAAATATGTCACTTATATTTTTTCCTGATAAACAATAAAGTTGAAATATGGAGGATAACACAGAGCTCCAGCTCAGGAGAATATGCACACCAAAACTGTTCAAGAATCAACTCAGATAAAACGCATCCTTCCTTTGAGTATCACTTCTAGAAGGCAAAGAGAACCCATGTCAGTTATTGCCAGAAGAAAAAATGTACATACAGGGGCTGTTGAGTGTCTAGATGAGGACTAGTTGATCTGTCTGCAATTATCCTTCCAGGAAACGATGATGTTGAAAGATTGATATCAGTCGTAACTATGGATGAAAACTTCAATTCATCGTTGTAAGATGATGTCTATTGAAAATTTTTAAATTAAACATAATTCACAGGACCATAATAAACAGATTCAATATAAGACAAGAGTTAATCACATAATTTGTCAATCTAGTTTGTTCTTTAGTCAAATTATTTTGTTTCCTTATTTATTAATCACTGGGTGAGGTCAAGTTTCGCTCATATACTTCTTATCCTGTGCCAATAGAGTGTACAATCGGAAAATTTTCTAACACTTGACCTCACCCATTGTAAATGAAAGGGTAGCAGATAAATGACGTATATAATATGATACATAATTTTCAAATTTTTTGCCATTTTTGTTTTCAAATTCGATCTAGATTGAGTTACTTTTTCATTGAATAACTTTGACAACTGTTGACAATTAACTATTCTACTATTAAAGTCATTTTAATAATCTGTTAGTTCTTTTAAGTAGGGATGTACCGGATTTCTGATCCAACTCCGGTAAATCCGGAATCCATCTATTTTTTACAAATCCGGCTCCGGCTTCGGCTCCGGGAGGATTTCAAAATTTTGAATCTGATACATGCCTACTTTTAAGTGGATATTTTATATTTTAATAAAGTTTAATAGTGAAGTGTATTTTAAGTATTAAATTAAATATTTTAATACGGTATTTATTAAAATAAAATTAGAAAGTGTGACGTACTTTAGAGGGAGGGTCCCGAGATTTTTGACAGTTTGTAACAGGGGAGATGGGGGTCAAAAATAGTAAAAAATAGCGTGACGTACTTAATGGATGGTCTCTTAGAGACATATTTATATTTAAAAAAAAATTCTTTAAATATACTAAAAATGTATACAAAAGAGCAATAATAACGAATTTTTTTAGATCAAATTAACGCCTACATAATATTTGTTACGTAAGTTAAACCTTAATTTTACTTCTTTATAAAGTTTAGTTTTAAAACCAACATCTAACACGTTTAAAAAACCTAAATTTCGATGTGATGATAATAAAATGAATACCTGAGTCTTAAAAATAGTTTTGTTAGAAATTAGTTTAGAACAATACTCTTACCTGAGTATAAACTCATACACATATAAGGACGCATAATGTAACATTCTGATTTAGTAAGCAAAAGGTTTGTGTTCCTCACAAGACACTCATTTGGTCCCCGTCTGGAGGTCAGATTATAGAACCACATTGGTGAATCAGTTCTTAATAGTTTATTATTGGCAATCCATCTGAAGCTTGATAAATCTTGTAGATTACTTGCCCCAACCCAAACTGGCAAGAAACAAAAACATCAATCATACTTTTCATACATTATTTACCCAGACATAACTGACCAGAAACAAAATTATGAATTGGCACTAAAAGTTCATTGCCCTATAAAAAGTTAATATGGGTCGTCAAGTTTTTTTTGTACCAAGTTTGGTCGAGATCCATCCATTTAATCAGTAGCCAACATTTAAACTCATTTTTATATGGTTCATATTAAGAAAAAACTACATTGGGGCCACCAGAACCAATTGATTGATAATTTAAATATTTTTTCCCGCGTGTTAACATCGTAGTAATGTATGCAACAACTTCGAAAACTTTCATGCTTCTACCTACACGGGAAGTTTGATAATTGGGGGTCGCAACACACAGGCTGGGAACATTTGGTATAGAACAAGGGCCAGGAAACTTTTTGTCTTATTGAGCCATATACACAATATATTTTGAAAATTAATTATGTGAGAGCCATACATTATGTTTAAAATAAAAAATTCAAGTAAATGTGTGAATTTTTTATTAGTTCAACATTAAAAGTACAACAATTATGTCACTGAATTATTTTTAATAATTTGTTACGATGTCTTTTTATATGCAATTAATATGTAGACCAATGGAGTAAGAATGCACTTTTTAAAAAAATCGAACATTTGTCTGAGAGACAAATAAATGAAGCCACCAATAGAGCCACATTTGGCTCGCGAGCCATGGTTTCCCGACCCACGGTATAGAAGATACCAGTACTTGCAATAATGTGTAAGATTACACTTAGCAAAATGTGTACATGATAAAATACCAACAACGGCAATGCTTTTGAACCTTACACTGACCATGTTGTCTGTCTCTCAATTCTTTAAAGATGTTCATCTGGCTCAATGATTTAAAGGAAGCTAAAACTGCGTCATTCTGTTTGCACTTTTTCTGTAAATTATAGAAAAAGTTAAAATATTAGGACAACGATGTATGTTAATTAAATATGTAAATAAATTTCAATGGATGTATGTAACAAAAGATTATAAAATATAGAAGAGTGGCTGCATATTACAAGCACATGGTAGTACACGCCCATGATAGTACAAGCCCATGATAGTTCAAGCCAATGGTAGTACACGCCCATGATAGTACAATCCCATGACAGTACACGCCCATGATATTACAAGCCCATGGTAGTACAAGCCCATTGTAGTGCAAGCATATGGTAGTACAAGCCCATGGTAGTACAAGCCCATGGTAGTACAAGCCCATAATAGTACAAGCCCATGATAGTACAAGCCAATGACAGTACACGCCCATGGTAGTACAAGCACATGGTAGTACAAGCCCATGGTAGTACAAGCCCATGGTAGTACAAGCCTATGGTAGTACAAGCCCATGGTAGTACAAGCACATGGTAGTACAAGCCCATGGTAGTACAAGCCCATGGTATTACACGCCCATGATAGTACAAGCACATTGTAGTACATGCCCATGATAGTAAAAGCCAATGGTAGTACACGCCCATGATAGTACAAGCCCATGACAGTACACGCCCATGATATTACAAGCCCATTGTAGTTCGATGATAGTACAAGCACATTGTAGTAAACGCCCATGGTAGTACCAGCCTATGGTAGTACAAGCACATGGTATTACACGCCCATGATGGTGCACGTCGATGATAGTACAAGCCCATGGTAGTACAAGCCCATGGTAGTATAAGCCCATGGTAGTACACGCCCATGGTAGTACACGCCCATGGTATGACACGCCCATGGTATTACACGCCCATGGTAGTACAAGCCCATGGTAGTACACGCCTATGGTATTACACGCCCATGGTAGTACACGCCCATGGTAGTACAAGCCCATGATAGTACAAGCCGATGGTAGTACAAGCCCATGGTAGTTCAAGCCCATGGTAGTACAAGCCCATGGTAGTACACACCCATGGTAGTACAAGCCCATGGTAGTACACGCCCATGGTAGTACACGCCCATGGTAGTACACGCCCATGGTAGTACACGCCCATGGTATGACACGCCCATGGTATTACACGCCCATGGTAGTACAAGCCCATGGTAGTACACGCCTATGGTATTACACGCCCATGGTAGTACACGCCCATGGTAGTACAAGCCCATGATAGTACAAGCCGATGGTAGTACAAGTCGATGGTAGTACAAGCCCATGGTAGTTCAAGCCCATGGTAGTACAAGCCCATGGTAGTACACGCCCATGGTAGTACAAGCCCATGGTAGTACACGCCCATGGTAGTACACGCCCATGGTATTACACGCCCATGGTAGTACACGCCCATGGTAGTACAAGCCCATGGTAGTACAAGCCGATGGTAGTACAAGCCCATGGTAGTACAAGCCCATGATAGTACAAGCCCATTGTAGTACAAGCCCATGGTAGTACAAGCCCATGGTAGTATAAGCCCATGGTAGTTCAAGCCCATGGTAGTTCAAGCCTATGGTAGTACAAGCCCATTGTAGTACAAGCCCATGGTAGTACAAGTTCATATTTCCATCGTAATTTTGTGGTAATACAAATAAAACAAACAAATTGTGAAAGAAAAAAAGTCTTTATTAAATAAAAATTACAAAAATATACCTTTCGGCTAATACTTTTGTCATTACAAATAATATACAGCACTTTTAAAAGTATTAAAATTATATTTAAATTATTAAGACATACCATATCAAGGACACTTAATTACGTAAAGATACAAATACAGGAAGGGGAAAAAACTAACAAAAACATTGACACTGGATATAACAAAAAAGTTACGGTGATAACACAACGGGAACAAAATATGTTACAGTTTTATAAAACTGTGAATGTTTTAAAATCAATATGGAGCCAACAATTTGTTTGAGTGTTTTGTATTTTATTTAAAAGTTTTATGGCAGTCTTACTCTCATTAATATTATTTGGTGCTAATCAACGAATTAACGGTTGTCAAAACGTTTGTATTTCAAATATTTTCAAATGAGATTACCTCAGCCTGTTTAAAGGTAGCTGATTCTTCGAAGTACCTAAAACAGCTTCCCTCGGATAATTCTGTGTTCTTGCCAGAACAAATAGGTCTTCCCTTATCTGATGAAAGATTTTGTGATAGCCGATCTTTGAATTTTTATTTATTAATTTAAAAATAAGTAAATGCTATTATACTAAACTTGTAAAGTAAATATATAAATATTTGTAACTTTTATTCAGTTATATAAATCTTGTATATTTTTTAAACATACCTACATTATAGCTTGCATTATCAATATCAGAACCATTTTCACCTGTCCGGACAAACGAGATGGTCTGCATATTATTCATTTATAGTCAAATACAATAAAATTTAATGTAACTTACGTCACAGTATGAGGTTAAAGCCTATACATTTCAATATGATATATGTCAATAAAAATAGCCAAAAAAAAATGATCTTCCAATAAATAAAAAAAATAATAAATGTACGTATATAAAAAAATTACATGAAAATACTCATGAAAATATATTGAGAAGAGTTTAAAAAAATAAATAAAAAAAAACTTGTGAATATTCTCAATTGAGAAGATTAAATCCATTAGATATATTGTTATCATCAACTCTATTAGTTAAATTATATAAAATCTAGAAATAAAAGAGCATATTAGAAAAATAGCAAAATAGTAATTTTACATAAAGGTTTAACTCGAATCTATAAAGAACCATCAGTCTAATACCTAAATAAACTTAGACACAAAAACATATTTGTCGAGGTGAGAATCCCTGACTGTGTGGCACTGAGGCATGCGAGATAATGGATGACCAGTGAAGGATGAATGGGGAGGGGAGTGTAAGGTGGGGGGCTAGAAATGGGAGAGTGTGAAGCGGAGGTCAGTCAGTTAGTGCGGCCCTTCGGTGCAGGTATTCTTTGGCTAAGTTTGTTAGCAGAATCCTCGCACTGATGGTCTGATAGATGTAATCTTTTGGCTAATAAACCATTTATTAAATATAATAGTGCTTATTGTTCATGAGAGTGTGACTGCGTAATTGTTCACCACCAAACCCCTAGACAACGACGCCACTCACAATCAACGATTTGTGACAATATTTCTTTTTGCCATATACCAGAAAAAACCCATGCAAATTATATTTCTCCTCGTATGGAATTAAAGCATGGAATGGTTTTGCCTAATTCAGCTAATTAAAACTAATTTACTATCAACATTTAAAGAGATATTAGAGAGAAAGTGAGAGAGGAAGATTGAGAGAGAGACGAATAGATAATAAGAGATAGAGACTGAATGACACAGAGATGGACAAAGAGATCTACAAAGATTTTGGGAGATAGTGAGCCATATAGAGACACATAGAGAGAGAGAGAGAGAGAGTAATACAGAGATATAGAGTTAGACAAAGATAGCGCAACAGAAATTTATTTGGGAAATAGAGATAAGGAGATATAGAGACTGAGAATAAGAAATATTTAAATATAGTAATATAGAAAGATATAAAAGGGTCGAGAAAAACTTGAGAAATAGAGACAGACAGAGAGAGAGGGAGAGAGAGATAGACACACACGCACCGCGGCCGACGGATTACAAGGCGAAGTATGTCGATGCTAGAGATGGCAGGTGAGTCAGTCATGTGAGACAGTCGTGTGAAAAAGTTATGCGAGTCAGTCAAGTGAATCATCAGTGTTAGTCAGTCAGGTAGGTTATGTGAGTCCGTCAGTTGAGTCAGTCAGGTCAGTAAGTCTGGTGATTCGTTCAGGTGAGCCAGTAATGTGAGCTATGTGAGTAAGCCAAGTGAGTCAGTCATGTGAGCTATGTGAGTAAGTAAAGTGACTCAGTCAAGTGAGCCGTGTAAGTAAGTAAAGTGATCCATTCCTGTGAGGTATGTGAGTAAGTCAAGTGAGTCAGTCATATGAGCTATGTGAGTAATTCACATGAGCCAGTCTTGTGAGATATGTGAGTAAGTCAAGTGAGTCATTCATGTGAGCTATGTGAGTAAGTCAAGTAAGGCAGTCAAGTGAGCAATGTGAGTAAGTCAAGTGAGTCAGTCATGTGAGCTATGTGAGTAAGTCAAGTGAGCCAGTCATGTGAGCTATTTGAGTAAGTCAAGTGAGCTATGTGAGCAAGTCACGTGAGCCAGTCATGTGAGCTATGTGAGTAAGTCAAGTGAGCCAGTCATGTGAGCTATATGAGTAAGTCACGTGAGCCAGTCATGTGAGCTATGGTAGTAAGTTACGTGAGCCAGCCATGTGAGCTATGTGAGTAAGTTAAATGAGTCAGTCATGTGAGCTATGTAAGTCAAGTGAGCTATGTGAGTCAGTCATGTGAGCTATGTGAGTAAGTCAAGTGAGTCAGTCATGTGAGCTATGTGAGTAAGTAAAGTGAGTCAGTCATGTGAGCTATGTGAGTAAGTCACGTGAGTCAGTCATGTGAGCTATGTGAGTAAGTAAAGTGAGTCAGTCATGTGAGCTATGTGAGTAAGTAAAGTGAGTCAGTCATGTGAGCTATGTGAGTAAGTAAAGTGAGTCAGTAATGTGAGCTATGTGAGTAAGTCAAGTGAGTCAGTCATGTGAGCTATGTGAGTAAGTCAAGTGAGTCAGTCATGTGAGCTATGTGAGTAAGTCAAGTGAGTCAGTCATGTGAGCTATGTGAGTAAGTCACGTGAGCCAGCCATGTGAGCTATGTGAGTAAGTTAAATGAGTCAGTCATGTGAGCTATGTAAGTCAAGTGAGCTATGTGAGTCAGTCATGTGAGCTATGTGAGTAAGTCAAGTGAGTCAGTCATGTGAGCTATGTGAGTAAGTAAAGTGAGTCAGTCATGTGAGCTATGTGAGTAAGTCACGTGAGTCAGTCATGTGAGCTATGTGAGTAAGTAAAGTGAGTCAGTCATGTGAGCTATGTGAGTAAGTAAAGTGAGTCAGTCATGTGAGCTATGTGAGTAAGTAAAGTGAGTCAGTAATGTGAGCTATGTGAGTAAGTCAAGTGAGTCAGTCATGTGAGCTATGTGAGTAAGTCAAGTGAGTCAGTCATGTGAGCTATGTGAGTAAGTAAAGTGAGTCAGTCATGTGAGCTATGTGAGTAAGTCAAGTGAGTCAGTCATGTGAGCTATGTGAGTAAGTCAAGTGAGTCAGTCATGTGAGCTATGTGAGTAAGTAAAGTGAGTCAGTCATGTGAGCTATGTGAGTAAGTCAAGTGAGCCAGTCATGTAAGCTATGTGAGTAAGTCAAGTGTGCTATGTGAGTAAGTCACGTGAGCTATGTGAGTAATTCAAGTGAGTCAGTCATGTGAGCTATGTGAGTAAGTAAAGTGATTCAGTCATGTGAGCTATGTGAGTAAGTCACGTGAGTCAGTCATGTGAGCTATGTGAGTAAGTAAAGTGAGTCAGTCATGTGAGCTAGGTGAGTAAGTCAAGTGAGCCAGTCATGTGAGCTATGTGAGTAAGTCAAGTGACCCAGTCATGTGAACTATGTGAGTAAGTCATGTGAGCCAGTCATGTGAGCTATGTGAGTAAGTCAAGTGAGCCAGTCATGTGAGCTATGTGAGTAAGTCAAGCGAGCCAGTCATGTGAACTATGTGAGTAAGTCAAGTGAGCCACAGTCATGTGAGCTATGTGAGTAAGTCAAGTGAGCCAGTCATGTGAGCTATGTGAGTAAGTCACGTGAGCCAGTAATGTGAGCTATGTGAGTAAGTCAAGTGAGGCAGTCATGTGAGCTATGGGAGTAAGTCAAGTGAGCCAGTCATGTGAGCTATGTGAGTAAGTCAAGTGAGCTATGTGAGTAAGTCACGTGAGCCAGTCATGTGAGCTATGTGAGTAAGTCAAGTGAGCCAGTCATGTGAACTATGTGAGTAAGTCTAGTGAGCCAGTCATGTGAGCTATGTGAGTAAGTCAAGTGAGTCAGTCATGTGATCTATGTGAGTAGTCACGGGAGTCAGTCATGTGAGCTATGTGATTAAGTCAAGTGAGCCAGTCATGTGAGCTATGTGAGTAAGTCAAGTGAGCCAGTCATGTGAGCTATGTGAGTAAGTCAAGTGAGCCAGTCATGTGAGCTATGTGAGTAAGTCACGTGAGTCAGTCATGTGAGCTATGTGAGTCACGTGAGTCTGGTTTGTAGTTTTGTTCATATATAGTTACGTGTACAAAATCAGATAAGATTTAAAAAATATTTATTAAAAAAATTGGGTTAGATAAGTAAATAGATAAACAATTTAGCTGTTTCAATACATTAAAGTTACAAAATAAAGTCAACCAATACTTACACGGTTCTATGTCAATGGAGATCGAGGTCGAAGCAGTAATAACACCAGATGTTCTGTCCAGGTAATCTGCATTACAACTGTAAATCCCCGAATAATTGCATTTCGTGACTAGTATGTGAAAAGTCAGTGATGTATTCTTGCTAACCATTAACAAATCATCATTTAATGTCAAGGTCAGACTATCCATTGATCTTTTGCGAGTGTCGTTTACCGTATGGCATCGTATATCAAGATTTTTACCCTTTTTTTGATGGAAAACTTGATTCCTGGACATTCCTATGTTGTTGACTTTCATTGAAATTAAACCTTTGAATAATTTTAAAACATTCAATCTTAATTGTTTTTCAATACCACAACATCATTAAAATATGACAATTTTTTAGACCCTCTAACGAAGTTGTAAGTGATTTTAATTTTTTGTCTCCAGTTTAAGAAACAAATTGGAAAACATTTAATAACAAACTTATTGCAACTTACTAAATAATAAAAAAAATCCTCACAACGAAAACGGTGTTTTTCATAAACTCTAATCAATACAGACATTTTCACAACATTAACGAATACATAAATACTTCACAACCTCTAACTGACACATAAACCTTTCATAATTCTTACCAAATACAGACATCTCTCATAAACCCCAAACAATATAGACATTTTTCAAGATCCTAACCAATAAATGTATTTTTATCATATATCACAACCCTAACTAATAATTGTATTTTTATCATATTTCACAACCCTAACCAATACATAATACTTTCACAACCCTAACCAATAAATGTATTTTTATCATATTTCACAACCCTAACCAATACAGAGTACTTTCACAACCCTAACCAATAGAGAGTACTTTCACAAACCTAACCAATACAGAATACTTTCACAATCCTAACCAATACAGAATACTTTCACAACCCTAACCAATACAGAGTACTTTCACAACCCTAACCAATACAGAGTACTTTCACAACCCTAACCAATACAGAATACTTTCACAATCCTAACCAATACAGAATACTTTCACAATCCTAACCAATACAGAATACTTTCACAATCCTAACCAATACAGAATACTTTCACAATCCTAACCAATACAGAATACTTTCACAATCCTTATCAATACAGAATACTTTCACAATCCTAACCAATACAGAGTACTTTCACAACCCTAACCAATACAGAGTATTTTCACAATCCTAACCAATACAGAGTACTTTCACAATCCTAACCAATACAGAATACTTTCACAATCCTAACCAATACAGAATACTTTGACAATCCTTATCAATACAGAATACTTTCACAATCCTTATCAATACAGAGTACTTTCACAATCCTAACCAATACAGAATACTTTCACAACCCTAATCAATACAGAGTACTTTCACAATCCTAACCAATACAGAATACTTTCACAACCCTAATCAATACAGAGTACTTTCACAATCCTAACCAATACAGAGTACTTTCACAATCCTAACCAATACAGAGTACTTTCACAATCCTAACCAATACAGAATACTTTCACAACCCTAATCAATACAGAGTACTTTCACAACCCTAACCAATACAGAGTACTTTCACAACCCTAATCAATACAGAGTACTTTCACAATCCTAACCAATACAGAATACTTTCACAACCCTAATCAATACAGAGTACTTTCACAATCCTAACCAATACAGAATACTTTCACAACCCTAATCAATACAGAGTACTTTCACAACCCTAATCAATACAGAGTACTTTCACAACCCTAACCAATACAGAATACTTTCACAACCCTAATCAATACAGAGTACTTTCACAACCCTAATCAATACAGAGTACTTTCACAATCCTAACCAATACAGAGTACTTTCACAATCCTAACCAATACAGAATACTTTCACAACCCTAATCAATACAGAGTACTTTCACAACCCTAATCAATACAGAGTACTTTCACAATCCTAACCAATACAGAGTACTTTCACAATCCTAACCAATACAGAGTACTTTCACAACCCTAACCAATACAGAATACTTTCACAACCCTAATCAATACAGAGTACTTTCACAACCCTAATCAATACAGAGTACTTTCACAATCCTAACCAATACAGAGTACTTTCACAATCCTAACCAATACAGAGTACTTTCACAATCCTAACCAATACAGAATACTTTCACAACCCTAATCAATACAGAGTACTTTCACAACCCTAATCAATACAGAGTACTTTCACAATCCTAACCAATACAGAGTACTTTCACAATCCTAACCAATACAGAGTACTTTCACAATCCTAACCAATACAGAGTATTTTCACAATCCTAACCAATACAGAATACTTTCACAACCCTAACCAATACAGAGTACTTTCACAACCCTAATCAATACAGAGTACTTTCACAATCCTAATCAATACAGAGTACTTTCACAACCCTAACCAATACAGAGTACTTTCACAATCCTAACCAATACAGAATACTTTCACAACCCTAATCAATACAGAGTACTTTCACAACCCTAATCAATACAGAGTACTTTCACAATCCTAACCAATACAGAGTACTTTCACAATCCTAACCAATACAGAGTACTTTCACAATCCTAACCAATACAGAATACTTTCACAACCCTAATCAATACAGAGTACTTTCACAACCCTAACCAATACAGAGTACTTTCACAATCCTAACCAATACAGAGTACTTTCACAACCCTAACCAATACAGAGTACTTTCACAATCCTAACCAATACAGAGTACTTTCACAATCCTAACCAATACAGAATACTTTCACAATCCTAACCAATACAGAATACTTTCACAATCCTTATCAATACAGAGTACTTTCACAATCCTAACCAATACAGAGTACTTTCACAATCCTAACCAATACAGAATACTTTCACAATCCTAACCAATACAGAATACTTTCACAATCCTAATCAATACAGAGTACTTTCACAATCCTAACCAATACAGAGTACTTTCACAACCCTAACCTATACAGAGTACTTTCACAATCCTAACCAATACAGAGTACTTTCACAATCCTAACCAATACAGAATACTTTCACAATCCTAACCAATACAGAATACTTTCACAATCCTTATCAATACAGAATACTTTCACAATCCTAACCAATACAGAATACTTTCACAATCCTAACCAATACAGAATACTTTCACAATCCTTATCAATACAGAGTACTTTCACAATCCTAACCAATACAGAATACTTTCACAATCCTAACCAATACAGAATACTTTCACAATCCTTATCAATACTGAGTACTTTCACAATCCTAACCAATACAGAGTACTTTCACAATCCTAACTAATACAGAGTACTTTCACAATCCTAACCAATACAGAGTACTTTCACAATCCTAACCAATACAGAGTACTTTCACAACCCTAATCAATACAGAGTACTTTCACAACCCTAACCAATACAGAGTACTTTCACAACCCTAATCAATACAGAGTACTTTCACAACCCTAACCAATACAGAGTACTTTCACAATCCTAACCAATACAGAGTACTTTCACAATCCTAACCAATACAGAGTACTTTCACAATCCTAACCAATACAGAGTACTTTCACAATCCTAACCAATAAATGTATCCTAACTGATACATAATACTTTCATAACCCTTCAACTGCTCCTAATCACATACAATGTGATACATGTCTAAACTCTCCAAATCTCTGAACAATACACAAATAATTCCATTTGTTACATTTATAAGTACACACATTCTTCAACCATTTCTAACCTTAATTTTTACATAAATAACCATCCCAACCAATTCAGAAATAATTAAAACATTTATATTTCTATTTTGCAAACATATTCTCCGATTCTCCCGAACCCGAAACTCTCCATTAATCCTAAAATCATTTCTAATATTTAGTTTTGAATACATGCTCCAAACGTTTCCAATCTTACCCAATGCAATTATTCTTCTAGGACAGGGGTGGGCAAACTACGGCCCGTGGGCCGCATGCGGTCCGCTACGGAAATATTTGTGGTAATATGAAAAAATCAATAAATTTATGTTAAAGATGGATGTTTGTACTTGAATCAATGTTAAATTTTGGTTAGGTGTCGGCCTTTGATGTATCACATCTTACTAATGCGGCCCTTTGATGTATCACATCTTACTAATGCGGCCTTTTGATGTATCACATCTTACTAATGCGGCCCTCGCCCTAAAAAGTTTTCCCACCCCTGCCCTAGCATATATTAGCCTAAATTAAACAGATTGAATGGTTCTATCACGTGCTGCGACGTGACAGCCGGAATAACATCATCCTTCAAAGCAGCGTAGAAGGAGGCTGGCGAAGAGGTCGACAGCGGAAAAGTTGGCTTGAGAACATTAAGGAATGGTCAGGGATGAGATTGAAATAATTATTGGCTGCCGCTAATAATAGACAAATGTGGAGATCATTGTATGTTGATGCGTCCATTCGCTCCCCTAATGACCGCAACGAGCATATGACTTGGTATGATGATGATGTTGAAAAAAAAATCTTAAACCTTTTCCATGCTAAGCTTATGACAAAATCTTTTAAACATTGCCCCTAAAAACACTTTAAGTATTCCTAACCATAAACATTACAAATAGTTCGATTATTCCCGAAACTAAACACTGCACACAATTTCTAAAAAATCACTGCACACAACTTCTAACTAATCACATAACTTCTAACTAATCACTGCACACAACTTCTAACTAATCACATAACTTCTAAATATTCACTGCACATAACTTCTAAGTAATCACTACACACAACTTCTAACTAACCACTGCACACAACTTCCAACTAACCACTGCAGACAACTTCTAACTAACCACTACACACAACTTCTAACTAACCACTACACACAACTTCTAACTAACCACTACACACAACTTCTAACTAACCACTACACACAACTTCTAACTAACCACTACACACAACTTCTAACTAACCACTACACACAACTTCTAACTAACCACTACACACAACTTCTAACTAACCACTACACACAACTTCTAACTAACCACTACACACAACTTCTAACTAACCACTACACACAACTTCTAACTAACCACTGCAGACAACTTCTAACTAACCACTGCAGACAACTTCTAACTAACCACTGCAGACAACTTCTAACTAACCACTGCACACAACTTCTAACTAACCACTACACACAACTTCTAACTAACCACTGCACACAACTTCTAACTAACCACTACACACAACTTCTAACTAACCACTGCACACAACTTCTAACTAACCACTACACAACTTCTAACTAACCACTGCACACAACTTCTAACTAACCACTGCACACAACTTCTAACTAACCACTACACACAACTTCTAACTAACCACTACACACAACTTCTAACTAACCACTACACACAACTTCTAACTAACCACTGCACACAACTTCTAACTAACCACTACACACAACTTCTAACTAACCACTACACACAACTTCTAACTAACCACTGCACACAACTTCTAACTAACCACTACACACAACTTCTAACTAACCACTGCACACAACTTCTAACTAACCACTACACACAACTTCTAACTAACCACTGCACACAACTTCTAACTAACCACTACACACAACTTCTAACTAACCACTGCACACAACTTCTAACTAACCACTGCACACAACTTCTAACTAACCACTACACACAACTTCTAACTAACCACTGCACACAACTTCTAACTAACCACTACACACAACTTCTAACTAACCACTGCACACAACTTCTAACTAACCACTACACACAACTTCTAACTAACCACTGCACACAACTTCTAACTAACCACTACACACAACTTCTAACTAACCACTGCACACAACTTCTAACTAACCACTGCACACAACTTCTAACTAACCACTGCACACAACTTCTAACTAATCACTATACACAACTTCTAACTAACCACTGCACACAACTTCTAACTAACCACTACACACAACTTCTAACTAACCACTGCACACAACTTCTAACTAACCACTGCACACAACTTCTAACTAACCACTGCACACAACTTCTAACTAACCACTCACACAACTTCTAACTAACCACTACACACAACTTCTAACTAACCACTGCACACAACTTCTAACTAACCACTACACACAACTTCTAACTAACCACTGCACACAACTTCTAACTAACCACTGCACACAACTTCTAACTAACCACTACACACAACTTCTAACTAACCACTACACACAACTTCTAACTAACCACTGCACACAACTTCTAACTAACCACTGCACACAACTTCTAACTAACCACTGCACACAACTTCTAACTAACCACTGCACACAACTTCTAACTAACCACTGCACACAACTTCTAACTAACCACTACACACAACTTCTAACTAACCACTACACACAACTTCTAACTAACCACTGCACACAACTTCTAACTAACCACTACACACAACTTCTAACTAACCACTGCACACAACTTCTAACTAACCACTACACACAACTTCTAACTAACCACTCACACAACTTCTAACTAACCACTACACACAACTTCTAACTAACCACTGCACACAACTTCTAACTAACCACTACACACAACTTCTAACTAACCACTGCACACAACTTCTAACTAACCACTGCACACAACTTCTAACTAACCACTACACACAACTTCTAACTAACCACTGCACACAACTTCTAACTAACCACTGCACACAACTTCTAACTAACCACTGCACACAACTTCTAACTAACCACTACACACAACTTCTAACTAACCACTACACACAACTTCTAACTAACCACTGCACACAACTTCTAACTAACCACTGCACACAACTTCTAACTAACCACTACACACAACTTCTAACTAACCACTGCACACAACTTCTAACTAACCACTGCACACAACTTCTAACTAACCACTACACACAACTTCTAACTAACCACTGCACACAACTTCTAACTAACCACTGCACACAACTTCTAACTAACCACTGCACACAACTTCTAACTAACCACTACACACAACTTCTAACTAACCACTGCACACAACTTCTAACTAACCACTGCACACAACTTCTAACTAACCACTATACACAACTTCTAACTAACCACTATACACAACTTCTAACTAACCACTGCACACGACTTCTAACTAACCACTGCACACGACTTCTAACTAACCACTACACACAACTTCTAACTAACCACTATACACAACTTCTAACTAACCACTACACACAACTTCTAACTAACCACTGCACACAACTTCTAACTAACCACTGCACACGACTTCTAACTAACCACTATACACAACTTCTAACTAACCACTATACACAACTTCTAACTAACCACTGCACACAACTTCTAACTAACCACTATACACAACTTCTAAGTAACCACTGCACACAACTTCTAACTAACCACTGCACACAACTTCTAACTAACCGCCTCACACAACTTCTAACTAACCACTACACACAACTTCTAGCTAACCACTGCACACAACTTCTAACTAACCACTGCACACAACTTCCAACTAACCACTGCACACAACTTCTAACTAACCGCCTCACACAACTTCTAACTTACCACTGCACACAACTTCTAACTAACCACTGCACACAACTTCTAACTAACCACTGCACACAACTTCCAACTAACCACTGCACACAACTTCTAACTAACCGCCTCACACAACTTCTAACTAACCACTGCACACAACTTCCAACTAACCACTGCACACAACTTCTAACTAACCGCCTCACACAACTTCTAACTAACCACTGCACACAACTTCTAACTAACCACTACACACAACTTCTAACTAACCACTACACACAACTTCTAACTAACCACTGCACACAACTTCTAACTAACCACTGCAGACAACTTCTAACTAACCACTGCACACAACTTCTAGCTAACCACTACACACAACTTCTAACTAACCACTGCACACGACTTCTAACTAACCACTGCACACAACTTCTAACTAACCACTGCACACAACTTCTAACTAACCACTGCACACAACTTCCAACTAACCACTGCACACAACTTCTAACTAACCACTGCACACAACTTCTAACTAACCACTGCACACAACTTCTAACTAACCACTGCACACAACTTCTAACTAACCACTGCAGACAACTTCTAACTAACCACTGCAAACAACTTCTAACTAACCACTGCACACAAATTCTAACTAACCACTACACACAACTTCTAACTAACCGGTGCACACAACTTCTAAATAATCACTGCACACAACTTCTAATTATGCACTGCACACAATTTCTAACTAACCATTGCACACAACTTCTAACTAACCACTGCACACAACTTCTAACTAATCACTGCACAGTACTTCTAACTAATCACTATAAACAACTTCTAACTTATCATTGCAAACAACTTCTAACTAATCACTGCACAAAACTTCTAACTAATCACTGCACAGTACTTCTAACTAATCACTATACACAACTTCTAACTTATCATTGCAAACAACTTCTAACTAACCACTGCACACAACTTCTAACTAATCACTGCACAGTACTTCTAACTAATCACTATACACAACTTCTAACTTATCATTGCAAACAACTTCTAACTAACCCCTGCACACAACTTCTAAATAAAAACTTCACACAAATTCTAACTAACCACTGCACATAGCTTCTAACTCGTACACATCTATACATAAACAATCACTCCCTATGCCCATTTTCTTTCTAATTTATTTGCTTATTTCTTACAGTTTATGTTCGAGTGATAAGAAATGCCTTAGACTATTGCGTGTGTTGGTGTTTTCTACGTAGCATTATGCGTTTATATGGAACTTTAATTTTTGATAATGCTATATAATAAAAGGCAAGTAACTGTTCGGTCCTCATTAGCGATTGGTCTCTCAAACACATTTGACTCCTACAGCCAATCATATTGAACACGTTTACGCGGACGTTCAAAACGAGTAATTTTTTATGCTGTATTTCTTCCAAGAATTTATTTTGAGTTATGCGCTTTGGGATTTATAGTAAAAAGCTCTGTTTTTAAATCCTTTATATTAACTCGTGGTGTCTGCACCCTTGATTGCTTGATTGCTTGTCGCCAAAACGTTTGATCGATTTTTAACCCATTTGCTCGTAAGCTAGCGAGCTGAAATTTTGCAGGCAGTTTCGTACTGATGATAAAAACTATGTATCAAAATTTCAGGTCGATCGCATGTACCGTAATTAAATTATTGAATTTGTAGATAATTTTATTTATTCCTATGTATCATGTTATTTTTTTAGATGCGCATTATATTGAACAACCTTTCTGTCGCGATATTAGGTGCGTATTTTATTGACAACACTTTTTATAAACATATTCCTGATCGGTGCGCATTATATTAAACATGTTTTACGACACAACTATAAAAATGTATTTTTGGATGGTCTTGCGCTGCTTGCGTATTATAATGAAAATTCTTTTAGTTATTTCTCATACCTTAAGTTATTTATATTGATAAACTTGTTTTTTTACGTTTTTTTTTAAAAAGAGTTATTTATTTTAACTATAATGAATAGTATTTTTGACGTAATGCACATGTATGCCGGTCGAGACGGCTGTTGGAGGGGAGTTACAGCATGTCACCGAACTGTTGCGGAACGTCCTTGGACGGGCTTTGTTGCTCGTCATCTAATAAACAAGTTATAAAAACTCGAATGAGTATTTAAACGTATTTTCCAGCAAGGAATTTCCGATTTTTTTTATGCAAGGGAAATCATTCTAGATTACATTAAAAGTAATTCAAATATGTAATACTGAAAATAAACAGAAAATGACGTCATATCCCCTCACGCAACATCACACCAAGAATGTATAATATAATGCGCACCACGCAACAATCTAACATAAGCATTCACACAGCTGGAAAATCCCATTTACTATTATTCTAGATTACATTAAAAGTAATTTCAAATCAATAATTTTTAAACTAAACAAAACAATTGCTATCTACAAATTGCTGCTAAAATTACTTGACTTTGATGAAAATAGATTTTTCAAAAAGTCCATATACAACATTGTTCTAAATATTATTAGCTATTGTTCGGCGTTTGTTTCAACCCGATAGATGTTATGGGGGGCAAGAAATTGAAAAAATACTATTTTTTCGTTTAAAAAAAAATTCCATTAAATCCAGTAAACTTTTTCGATATTTTTTTGTGTGGCTTTTGCACATCTTTGGGACCTCCTTAGCATATTTGCAAAGAACTGAACCCTCTATATGTTATGGTTCAGGAGAAGTTGCATGTGCAAGCTCACATGTGTACAGACATTTCAAATGTAAAAACGCAAATCCCAAGAAAATTGCGTTAAAAATATTCTTACCGTCTTGCAATGCCATGCACAGAAATTTATTTCTAACGTGACATGGGATGTCAGTTAGCCTTGCATTTGAGTTTATTTGGACGCAGTTTTGCATATCATATGCATTGTTTGGTTCTCCTTTGTCCCAAAGTGAAGAATCTCTCTGAAGTTCACTGTTGTCAGCTGACCACAAATAACGTCCTTCTTGTTCAAGATCACTGGCTCCCACCCAAAATCCGGTGTGACTATAAACTCCTATCCACAATGAAGATACGCAATCAAAATAGAATTGTATCTAAATAATTAATGGCGTTCATAATTATAGTTGAAATTGAAATGAATGGTTATTACTTTCAATCGTGGCTGGTACTGATTAATTTTTTTTGTTCGATTTATCTCTAAAAAACTTAAATCGCTAAATGGATTAATTTTGATTAATTATATTTTTATAACGCGTATGTAGATCCCGTTAAGTTGCGATTCATTATTTCTTGAAATCGATTAACTTGCAGTAATTTTATGGTTCCACAATTGTGTGATGTAACACAGCAAATTCGTTTGTGCTATTCAAGAAATAAAGAAGAAACACCTTTTTCTTTACGTGTGTGCGTTTAAACAAATAATAAAAATAATGCGAGGGAAAAGTAGGTAAGTGACAAAAAACGTAAAGAATTAGAGGAAAATAATGTTAAAAATAGTTTCTTACACTTTAATAGATTTTAATCGATGAAATTTAATAATCGTTAATTTCCACAGCCATAATTTAAATATAGCTACTAAAGATTTTGATATTTTAGAAACACTAGTCGTTTATAGGAACAAGCCCGTGGTTTCGGATATGAACTTCACACAAACTTTTTTGCTTAGATTCAATACTCAAACTATTTATAACACACATTTTTGTTGATTATAATAAATAAGATACTGAAGTTGAGTGACACATTTCATGGTTCTGATAAATATATAAATATATAAATATATAAATATATAAATATATAAATATATAAATATATAAATATATAAATATATAAATATATAAAAATATAAAAATATAAATATATAAATATATAAATATATAAATATATAAATATATAAATATATAAATATATAAATATATAAATATATAAATATATAAATATATAAATATATAAATATATAAATATATAAATATATAAATATATAAATATGTAAATATGTAAATATATAAATATATAAATATATAAATATATAAATATATAAATATATAAATATATAAATATATAAAATATAAATACATAAATATATAAATACATAAATATATAAATATATAAATATATAAATATATAAATATATAAATATATAAATATATAAATATATAAATATATAAATATATAAATATATACATATATAAATATATAAATATATAAATATATAAATATATAAATATATAAATATATAAATATATAAATATATAAATATATAAATATTTAAAAAATTGAACGACATAACAGATAAGAAATTATTCATATAAAGAAAGAATTTCAGTGAACCATTTAGTCGGGGTCTAAGGGGTCGGAAATTTTCGGTTTCGACACGGTACTGTTTTGTGACTTGAGGTCGGCCCTCGAAGTTCTGGCTAGTGAGAAGCGTAGTACCCACTTGGTTGACGCCATCTTGGAGGACGTGGGTAGGCACGAAATACTTGGAGGTAAGGTAACAGTGCAGTGGATCCCGAGCCACGTGAATGTTGACGGCAATGAAAAGGCAGACTCCCTGGCCAAAGCAGGAGCGACCCTGCCCCAACCAGAGGCCCCAGTCACTTATCTTGGGGCTAAAACCTGGTTAAAGGACCACTTCCGGAATAAGTGGGCTGACAACACGACAGCCAGGGGGGTATTCGCTAACATGCCCAGGCCAAGTCGTTCAGACCAGGGGTGGAACCTGAGCACCAAACACCAGAGTTTAGTGACTCAGATGGGAACAGAGCACTTCCCAACCAACTCATACTTTCACAGGCTAGACCACAACAGGGACTCAAACTGCCGTCATTGCAGCCAAGCCTCTGAGACGGTCGTACACCTGGTGACATCTTGCCCCGCGCTAGATATAGCCGGGGAGGTGAGAGAGGCGGAAGAGTCCCATGTAAAGACAATGTTGTATAACAATGCTCAGCAGATGGAGCAGATTAGCCAGGTACTAGCCAAGGCCTTAAGAGATTAGTCTCAGGTCTACAGAATATGTGTTTAGTTTTTTAGTATCGTGGCTTGGTAATCTTAACATGGAAGTGTGTCTATAATCATAGGGTGCTAACGGTAAACAAGGTACATCATATTGTAGAATTTTACAGGACGAGCCCTGCACGACATAACGCTCCCCTCTTCCCATCTTCCCTAAACCCACACCGATGTTGGGTGGACAGATGCGCATAAATCTTATCAAAATATTATGATTTGGCCTCAGAACGTAGAGAAAACAGCAACACCTTCACGTATGGTCGACGGGTGAATATCTATTGGCGTTGGTTTTGCTACCTTGTTCTGATTTAAGTGTTCTGTAGATTATACAATCATCAGCAAATAACCAAACCTTTCTTCACGTTGAGATGTTGTTTGGTAAATCATTTATATACATTAAAAAGACTAAAGGAACTAGCACAGTTACTTTTGGAACTCCTAAGTTAACCGTTATTGATGCAGCTTTCTATGGCATCCGTCCATTCTCATGGGATGATGGCGTTTCATCCTGCTCCTCTTCCCCCCTTCCCCTTTCTCCTGGCCCTTTTCTCCTCGCTCCTGGCTTGGAAGGAAGGTTCCGAGAATAAAATGCCCTTACGCACTTTTGCCCGCCAGGAGGTGCGCTCCTCAGCAATGGTCTCCCACGTTTTATGGTCAATCTGCGCCAGCTGACATCCTTGAAGCGCAAGCAGGGGCGTCCTCTTTTCCGCACACAATTTGCCAGCTCACCATAAAGCAAGGCTCTTGGAATGCGCTCCGAGCTCATCCTGCGGACATGACCCAACAATCGCAGGCGCCTTTCACTCAGGATTGAGTGCATGCTCAGCATATGACTCCTTCTGAGTACCTCGACATTCGTGATATTGTCCTGCCACTTGATGTGCAGAATCCTGCGCAAGCATCGTAAGTTGAAGCTGTTGAGTTACTTTGTTTGTTTGTCATATGTCGTCCAGCACTCTCTGCCATAGAGGAGTGTGCTGAGCACGCAGGCCTCTTACACAGTGATTTTCGTCCTATCAGTGAGCAGTGCATTGTTCCACACTCTTTGATTCAGCCTAACCATTAATGATGCAGCCTTGCCGATTCTGGTTTCAATTTCTTTTTCCAGGGAGAGTGTGCTTGTGATGTTAATGCCAAGGTAGGTAAAATCCTCGACGACATCCAAGGTATTTCCCTCAATGGAGATAACTGGGAAGCAGTTTGTTTCTTATCTCATAAAGTTGGTATTTTTTAGGCTTATCGTTAGACCAAAATCCTTGCATGCCTCTGAGAACTTATTGACCAAAGGCTGGAGACCAATCTCTGAATGTGAGGTAAGGGCTGCGTCATCCGCGAAGAGCATCTCTCTAATTAAAACAATTTCCATTTTTCTTTTCGCATTGAGCCGGCTGATGTGGTATAGATTTCCATCCGTCCTGGTAGGGATGTTTACACCCTCGAAGCAGTCCTTGAAATGCAGATTTAGATTCATTAATTATTACAGTTTGCTCCTTACCCAAAAGGAAGTCTAGGAGTAAATGATGTATGGGACCTTAAATTCCAAAGTAGTCAAGTGTTTTGAGTAAACTAAAGTGGTGAACTTTGTCAATTGCTTTTGAGAAGTCTTGTAATATTGTATGTAGTTGATTATTATTTTCTAAGCCTTTTGACGGATGAACTATTTAACCAATTAATAGTGTTTCACATGAGCATTTATGTTCAGATGAGTGAGCGACTGAAAGTTTTGACTTTTATTGGTATATGACAAGAAGGCACTGTGGAAGCCACCCTCACATGTAGGAGGGAAGAGATAAGAGCCAGGGGAAATGCGTGTGGGTGGCGCAAAGGAGCAGGAGTTAAAGCCAGCATCTTTTGAGGGCGAACATATGCCATATATATATATATATATATATATATATATATAAACATATATAGTTTGCAATGTCACGTCTGTAGTGTCTGTCTATGACGCTACTAATTTTAGAAAGCAGGGAAAACCAATGTACTGCACCAATGCATCAAAAGGTGTGCAAATTGAAGATGCGCTGTAAAAAAAATATTATATAACGTCATTGTTTTCGCTCATATTTTAATTTTGGAAAAGGGATCAATGTAAAGAGAGGATTTGATGATGGTCAATTATAAAATAAAAAAAATATTGGGCGCCTCACAAGCCCTGCAAACCCTATTATAAAAAACTTTGTGTACATTTCAGAAAGTTTAATATTTCGTATTTATCAAAAAAGGACAAGTTACTTGGGCTTTTGAAAAAGGTCGGCGCCGTAGGCACCCTAAAAATGGGCATTTTTTAAATAAAATAAATAGATTTCAGCTAAAATTTTCTCTCATTTTGACGGGTGATACGCTAGTATATATATATATATACATACATATATATATATATATATATATATATATATATATATATATATATATATATATATATACATCGTATATAATAAAAGGCAATTTTCTGTGCAGTCATCGTTAGCGATTGGTCCCTCAAACTCCCTTATACTCCTACAGCCAATCACTAGCGGAGCAAAAATTAAATCTCATTTACATATTGAACGACGTTAAAAAAGAGTTATTTTTGGTGAATTTTTTCCCAAGAGTTTATTTTGAGCGATTCGCCTTGGGATTTGTGGTAAAAAACTTTGCTTTGACGAATTATTTATTATAACTATAATTTATAATATTTTTTACGTGATACACATGTTTGGCCGGTCGATACGGCGGGTCTCTTGATAAATCGCGGTTTGGGGGAAGGTAGGGTCTCTGGACAGACGGCAGTGTGGGGGGGGTAGGTAGTGTCTCTGGACAGACCGCGTTGTTTGTAGCCTCTAGTTGAAACGAAGACTGGTGAAGTTACATATTAATTTTGGAGTCTGGTGATGTGGATGTTGTGCTGCCCTACCATGAACTTCACAGGTCACCCTACACTTATTCCCATCCATGGACGGGCTTTGTTGCTAGTACATACATAAAACACACGATTTTAATGACTACACCCTATCTGTCGTACATAATTTTTAAAAAACGATTTAATAACTGCACTCTAGTTGTAACATATTATTAAAATGCTATGTTTATAATTGTATTCTAAATGAAATTTTTAAAATAAATACAATTTAATTATCAAGATCTTTATTGAATTTTAAATTATTTAAATCTTTCTTATCAAGATATTTATTACAATTATAAATTTTAAAATCTTTCTTACCAAAAGCCTTTTTAATTATCTTTTCAATTCCTCGAAGTTGTGTTTTTGAATAAATGCGTGCAAGTACAAGTCCATTTTCCTGACATATTGTCTGTTGCAATTAATAAAAAAAAGACCATTATTGATTGGATTTAAATTTGTTGATTAAGATGAGAGCCTATCACTGAGGAGTTTAGGAAAACAATAACTTAATCAACGAGTTAAATTCTTCTACGCAAAATGAGAGCTTTTTAAACATTTTTTTTAAATATTAGATCTATCCATACATAATGTCGGGTATTAAAATACTATGGGTCTTATAACGTTTAATTTCTTATATATTTTGGGGCCGGATGCCTCGAATCGTTTAGAATAAAAAAAGAAGAAAAAAAAACTTTTAATACGTTATTCTTTATTTGATTTGACAAGACCTTGACAAACATAATGAAACATGTCCATCATCTTCCAGATTTCAATTTACAGACGTTTAGAACTTTAAATCTACAACAGTTTTCAGTTAAGTGCATTGGACCCTAAAGTCAGTATTGTCTGATATACGTTTTATAAATATTATTTTAGGCAACCAAGCGCAGTGAAACTTTCGGAAATTATTTATATGTACAATTGAAAAAAAATCACTAGCTTAAAGTCGTTTTTTTTTAAAATAATGATAATGATTTAAATATTATTTTACTTAGCCGATCGCATTAAAACTAAGTGACTTTGTGTTGTAATCGTATGAAAACCCAATTTGTTAAACATTTTCAACATTTTTTTAAACATTCCTCTGAAATTGTTAAAAAGATGGACATGTACGCTAATATGCTATTCTATTTAAATAAATAGAATTTTTGGCATGTAAAACCAAATTATATATTTTATATAATATATATATATAAATTTAATCAATTAAATATTACATTGCCTGTTAAGATATAGTAGCTATTTTATTAAATCTTAAAAAAACATAATTGTTAGATTTAATAAAATAATTTAACTGAATGTTATACATTATTTTCTTTTAAATATTTAATGGGGAATACGTTTTTTAAAAAAAAATTCTGGCAAGCTTTTACCCGCGCGTCATGATAGGTTTGTTTATGATAAATGAGATGAAAACATCGACCTTCAACCACGAATATATCCCTCCGTTGATAGGTAAGTATTGAATGAGCTGAAAAATCATTTAAAAAAAATATCAATAATTTACGCATTTTAATTTAAAAAAACTACAACAATAAAACAACAACCACAAACAAAATTTGTATAGTCACAGTAAACGTTATTTAAAAATTCATTTAATGCAAGATATGAAAGATGGACCTTATTAAAATACAATGAGCGCCGAATTATTTGCAAATGTAAACACAATTAAAATAATGATTTATCACTAGTCAAATTTAAACTGGTGAATTAGTTTTTTTCATCCCAGTTGACTAAGAGGACCCATTAGATTGCCTGGAGGTCAAAAGAAAGACACATTTTTTTTCATTAATTGTTATAATTGTTGAAGACTTTTACTTAGGTTGGAGAAATCTAATTTCCCCCTTGTAATCGTTCGACTACATTTGAAACACATACAAACACAAGCAATTATACTTCCATCTGATTGTAACATAAGAGCCGACAGTGGGATGAGTGGTACGATGAACTTACACTGCTTTGAGTTTTGACGCAGTGTACAAGCTATAATAATAAAATTTGAAAACAAAATAAACAATCGTTAGTTTAAAAAGAAGAAATATACCATAAAATATAAAATAGATTGAGAACAATATAATCGTCATATTTTAATAAAACAATTAAAAAATCTATAAATACAATCTGAAATATAATGACTGAAATCTTCAATGACAACAATATAATTTACAATCAACATAACATTGGACTCTACCACCACCACGACAACATTGGTAGCTACATTGAATTTTAGGGTTTTACTCTTTATCATTTTTAAAAGTTATAGACTTTCTATTGCATCGTTTTACAAAGTAACCTGCCAAAATATATGTGAAAGACCTATACTGCAGTGCTGCCAGTGACAATTTTGGGAAAAACCTATCCGAAACGTAAAAAAAAACCTAGATCCGAAAAAAAACTTACGCAAACTAAAAATAAACAAATATGTTTCAAATAATTTTAATGTTACTTAAGTGTGTACTTTGTGTGAGACTGCACTCTAATATCGTAACACGCTTGAAGCCATGTAAAGCGCCATTAATTAAGCAATCAAATATTTAAGTGGAGGTTTCATTTAAATTTGCGAGTTTAGGATGTGACGTCACATTTCTTAAACACCTTCCCCGTTGTAACACATCTCAGAGAAATGTGACCCCTCACCCCCACCCCCACAGATCCGTGTCGTCATTTATGGACGTCCCATAAGGTATTATTATGTTCTACAAAACTATACGTAAAATATACCTACTTCTGCATTTATTCATTCAATTGCTTTATGGTGTGTCTCAGAGCTTTGTTTTAGGTACTTTTTGTACTGTTTACAAGGCCACTACTTCTACTGCTCGAAAAGCATTCAGTTAAAAGCTAATCATTTGCAGATGACACTCAGCTGTACACTCACACTGATCCCTCTAATATTGACTCCTCTGTCCAATTAATTCAAGAGTGTATTGGTGAGGTAAAGTCTTCAATGACGTTCAGCAAACTCAAGCTGAATGATGTCAAGACTGAAGAAATTCTATTTTGCAACAATAAATCACGCAGTACTTTGTCTCTTACGAAGTCAATTCACGTAGCCAGTTCGGATATTCTGTTATCAACATCGACTAGGAATCTTGGCTACATTATTTCTGACAACATGTCTATTAACAGCTTCATCAATCACATCTGTCGCTCTGCCTACACCGCCATCCGTCAGATCAGCTAAATCCGTCAATACTTAGCAGTAAGTGCAACAAAAACTTAATTTTGTGCTCTTGTTATAGCTCGTATTGATTATTGCAATTCTCTTCTGTCAGGTGCGCCCGAAATTGCATTGAAAAACTACAGAAAGTTCAAAATTCAGCTGCCAGACTGGTTCTCAAGGCAAAATAACATGACCATGTTACTCTGCTACTTTACTCACTTCATTGGCTGCTATACAAGCCCGTATTGATTACAAGCTGGCCGTTCTCTGTCAAAACTTCTTTTCGGTCTCATGCCTATCGTATCTTACTGAACCTTTGTCGGTCTAATCACCCACTCGCCAGCTACGATCTTCTGCAGACACACGCATTCTCTCTGTTCCTAAGACACTCACCAAAACATTTGGTGAAAGGTCGTTCTCTTTTTGCTCAGCAAAACAATGGAATTCTCTACCAACAACACATCCGTTGTATTCAAATAACCAAGTCCTTCAAGACCGCACTTAAGACACATGTTTTCAAAATTTATTTTCAAAATTATAGAAACAACATTTCTTGTAAATGATTAACGTAGCCTATGTATAGTGTAATGTAATTTTGTGTTTGTAATGATATGAAAGTTAATTTTATACTTATATGTATGTTATTATCTTCATGTAAAGCGCCGTGAGCCCAGTTCCTTACTGGGATACAGTACTATATAAATAATCAAATTATTATGATTATTATTATGTCATCTCCATTAAAAATGACAATCTTATCAGCAATCTTGGAAGAATTCTTATTACCTATTGCCGACGCTCCTTTTATAAAGAAGATTATTGAAAACTATTTTTATCCAATGTTTATGTCTCGTCTTGCATTTTTATTTTAGTTTTAAATGTTAATGATCATCCGGTTTTCCTCGTTTGATCATGCAACACAATCAAATTCCGAATTCCGGACGGAAAGTACATTAATTATTATGTTTGTTCTTGCATACGGAATAGAAAAAGTGTTTTTATAACGATGTCTATCTGAGGGTTGTATTAGATTATATTTGGTCCATACCATGTATACTTAAGAGAATATTCTATCAACGCAGGCAGAAGAAAATGGTATAGCTGTTAAGTTTGTCATTAAGTCTAATAAAAGGAAATATTTTGGCTCATTCAAGCTGTTTTGTCTTGTAACAGAATTCTCTAGACAGATGGCACCACAACAGCTTCACCTTTCGAATTCAGTGGGATAGATCTATAGATATCATAATGTAACATGATAGATCTATAGATATCATAATGTAACATGATAGATCTATAGATATCATAATGTAACATGATAGATCTATATATATCATATTGAAACAAGATAGATCTATAGATATCATTATTTAACAAGATAGATCTATAGATATCATATTGTAACAAGATAGATCTATAGATATCATAATGTAACAATATAGATCTATAGATATCATAATGTAACAATATAGATCTATAGATATCATATTGTAACATGTCAGAGCGGCTGAAGATACTGTTGCCACCTACGGCTTATTTTTAGTTTTGAAAAATCGAATTTATTTAACGTGTTAATTGCACATATTTATTAATTTTTTAAACTTTAAATTCGTTTCTTTACTTGTTTGTCTTTTTAAAAAACATAGATTATGGCCATTTTCGAAATAAAAAACATAGAAACTTAGACAAGGTAAAAAAAAACCAGATCTAGTTTGACAAAACCACTACCAGCACTGTTTTACTGTTCTATTAACTATGATATACATTGAGTATTTTGTATGGAAGTCCTTAAAACAATGTTCTACATACTAAACATTTTTATAACTATAAACACGTTTTAAAAAAATTACACTAAATAATTATGTCTGCATGGTTGTGATAATGTACAAGTAATAACAATTAATATTACAATTTATGATTATATATTTTATTCAATATAATCCTTTATGTATATGTTGACCTACTAATTTGTTTATTTTGTCCTATCTTATCTTATTTATACAGACGCTCCTTCTATGCAGAAGATAGTTGCGTCCACAGACCATGACAGATGATCTGTTGGCAAGTGATGCAGCAATCACAGGCCACGGCTTTGTGGGTTCCACGCATTACCCAGCCGCCTAACTACATGTAGTGTTAGGTACCCATTCGGAGCGGGGTGACTCAGGGACGCCCTAGGCCCCGGGAACAAACCCTTGCCTTCACACGGATTCGAACCCGTGACCATCGGTACGACAGTCCAGTGCGCTGCCACTCTACCACCGCGTCCACAATAGATATAATTTAAAAAATACAAGGTGATCGTCCTAAAAAAAGAATGTGATGTGACATTTAAGTTTATTTGAGTAAAAAGCTATAGTTTAATAACAATAGTACACATTTTATTTTACATTGAACAAAAACTCTTACCTTCAATATCCAAAGAGAGGCTAGCGAACAGAATGCTAATGACCAGCCGGATTTGTTTGGAGATTAATTTCATTGTTGTACTGCAATTAAAACATCAAAATTGTGGTTGAATGTCAAGATTATTATAAGAACAAAAACAAATTGTTAGCAATTCAGAAATAAAGGTTATTACAACAAAAACAAACTTCTTTGCAATTCAGGGAATTATTATTTAAAGAACATAAACAAAGATAAATATATTACTAACAAATAAAAAACAACTATATTTTAAACGGTATCAGTTTCACCTACATATATTAAACTTTAAATTTACATATTTTAACATTTTGCTATCATGCTTTTCAAAGATAAAACCTGTGAAACGATTTATCAAAGCAAAAAGACTTGAGATTAATTATTTTATTTGTCGCTAGAGCCAGGCTAGAAGTCATTAACATATTTGTTAAAAAAATTTCCACTCAGGTGAAATGTAATATCTAGTTATTGTTGTAAAAGACAATGTACGTATTTGACTTCCTACAATGAACGCCATATTAATTTTATAGTATCGATATAAGGGCACAAACTTTACAAACCTTTTGAATTTCACTTTATTCATTTATTGGTGACACTTTACACACGTTATAATTTTTACGTTACAAGTCTATACGATCATATTGAATTGTATTCACCGTACATTAGATCTCACATACTGAAATATTGACATTGCAATTTGATCACACTGAGGCGAAACATGTGAAATTATCTGCGTTATTTTTAAAAGTTAGTGAATTTTAATCAATGACATTCGTCCTTTTATTAACGCACACACCTTTATTACTATGTGAACTTCATCAAATGTGTTGACGAAAAGAGCTGCATGGAGTCAAGTGTCTACAGGAAATGGGTGGTATCATTGGATCATCCACTTATCAAATGGCTGTTGAAATTTTTATTTAACTACAGTGCCCTGTGGTACAGACATCTCGTACACACAAAAATAAACAAACATTATGTATATGATAGAAAAGAGGTTTTGCTGTCTACATAGTTTGCTTAATATATCGTACAAATTGAGCTTGGTTTGTGTCCACACTTTGTACTTGAAGTATCCACACTTTGTACATGAAAATATTTAAAAAATTGACTTGATGTATGTACATTTTGTACTTGATATATATTATTTGTAATTGATTGATGTACATTTTATAATGAATGAATGTAACATTTGTAAATAATGATTATTTTAAAATAATATTGGAGTCGTCAAGGTGAAAGCAAACCTCCTGAAATAATCCTTGTGAAAGTAAAATTCTTTTTTTTCATTTGATGGCAGAACACAGTTCTTACTGTGTTTCTAAAGCCGACACACTTGTTCAGATTTATATATGTTCTCAACAACAAAATGAATGAACTTTAGTACCAACTATGTAGTTACCACATAAAGATGCCTAAACAACTAACATATGCAAGATTTTCTAAAAATAAACAATACTTCTCTCAAAAATAAGAGGGCTTAAGAACTCCTTTATTTATTTTTTTTACAAAAAGAACGCAATTACGTTTGAACTCAAGAAACAAACGTTTTATTCCTAAATTACGTATAAATGTGTATCTTGCAGCACAAACAACGTAACCAATATTTAAATTTACTAATGCTATTATGTGGAGGGCGTTAGAACAATAACTTAACTAATGTCAAATTTTTGGCATACTTGAGTGTCTTAAAAAACGTGGTATTAGAAGCTCGTTAGAAGAGCAAATGTTGAACCCACATCATTGAAAAATGAGAACCTTTGTTTAATTTACACATTCGGTCATCGGTCATTGACACACTTACATTTCCTAGACATGCCAACACGTGACATTGGGTTATTGACCGATTAAGTCGTTAAAGGCAAACCTCTTTATACTGTACCGTTATGTCTCTCTTAAAACACACGACAAGGGCAAAAACTCAAGTTACTCTTTAAACAAAACACACGACAAGAGCAAAAACTCAAGTTACTCATTAAACAACACACACGACAAGAGCAAAAACTCAAGTTATACATTAAACAACACACACGACAAGAGCAACAACTCTAGTTACTCATTAAACAACACACACGACAAGAGCAAAAACTCTAGTTACTCATTAAACAACACACACGACAAGAGCAAAAAATCTAGTTACTCATTACACAACACACACGACAAGAGCAAAAACTCAAGTTACTCATCAAACAAAACACACGACAAGAGCAAAATCTGAAGTTATTCATTAAACAACACACGCGACAAGAGCTAAAATTCAAGTTACTCATTAAACAACACACGCGACAAGAGCAACAACTCAAGTTACTCATTAAACAACACACACGACAACAGCAACAACGCAAGTTACTCATTAAACAAAACACACGACAAGAGCAAAAACTCAAGTTACTCATCAAACAAAACACACGACAAGAGCAATAACTCAAGTTACACATTAAACAACACACGCGACAAGAGCAACAACTCTAGTTAATCATTAAACAAAACACACGACAAGAGAAAAAACTCAAGTTACTCATTAAACAACACACGCGACAAGAGCAACAACTCTAGTTACTCATTAAACAACACACACGACAAGAGGAAAAACTCTAGTTACTCATTAAACAACACACACGACAAGGGCAAAAACTCAAGTTACCCATTAGACAACACACACGACAAGAGCAAAAACTCACGTTACTCATAAACAACACACATGACAAGAGAAAAAACTCAAGTTACTCATTAAACAACACACATGACAAGAGCAAATACTCAAGTTACTCATTAAACAACACACACGACAAGAGCAAAAACTCAAGTTACTCATTAAACAACACACACGACAAGAGCAAAAACTCAAGTTACTCATTAAACAACACACATGACAAGAGCAAAAACTCAAGTTACTCATTAAACAACACACACGACAAGAGCTAAAACTCAAATTACTCATTAAACAACACACACGACAAGAGCAAAAACTCAAATTACTCATTAAACAACACACACGACAAGAGCAAAATTCAAATTACTCATTAAACAACACACACGACAAGAGCAAAATTCAAGTTACTCATTAAACAACACACACGACAAGAGCAAAAACTCAAATTACTCATTAAACAACACACACGACAAGAGCAAAATTCAAATTACTCATTAAACAACACACACGACAAGAGCAAAATTCAAGTTACTCATTAAACAACACACACGACAAGAGCTAAAACTCAAATTACTCATTAAACAACACACACGACAAGAGCAAAAACTCAAATTACTCATTAAACAACACACACGACAAGAGCAAAAACTCAAGTTACTCATTAAACAACACACACGACAAGAGCAAAAACTCAAATTACTCATTAAACAACACACACGACAAGAGCAAAAACTCAAATTACTCATTAAACAACACACACGACAAGAGAAAAAACTCAAGTTACTCATTAAACAACACACTTGACGATATACACAAAGACGAAAAAAATAAAAGTAATAAGAATTATTTGTAGAAAATGTTTGATTTAATTTCTCAATGCCATTCATGTAGTACGTTTTTTTGGCGCTTGATTTACTGTTGAATATAATCCATGTAAGAGGTTTGATGTCAGTTCTCAGCTATGAGAGCGAGGCACACATAGGTCAAGGTCATATCAAGTAGACTTCATCCCACAACGTCTCTGATTAAACTCATGATTGTTGACAATTCAGTAATCATACAAACATACATGCAGTACAGATATAATATTATAGATTGGAAGACATAGACCTACGTAAGACAATTCAGTAATCATACAAACATACATGCAGTACAGATATAATATTATAGATTTGAAGGCATAGACCTACGTAAGACAATTCAGTAATCATACAAACATACATGCGGTATAAATAATCTATATATTGGAAAGCATAAACTTTAGAAAACCGTCAATAATATTTTTTTAAAGTACTAATCTATTTTAAACATGGGGCTTTATTTTTAAACCAAACGTCCCCTTGATATTTTTTTTTAAAATATACGCTTCGGTAGTGAATTTTGGGGAAGACATTATTTCTTGAGACCGGTATTTCCTGAGTCTTGCCGCCAGCCAGTGTCAAAGTTGGGTCTGTAACGTAGAGACATCGCTGCTACATTTGATATTAAAAAGACCGTTTGATGTCTCGAGGATGTTTTTTGTAGTTGTAAAGATTTGCTAATTTTTCTAATTTCGTTTTCATTACGATTGAGTAGAGCTGATACTGACATGGAATAATTAGACTAGACTAGACTAGAAAATGGTGGCCATTACAATAAAATAAACATCAGCTGTAAATTATAGTCATTTGACTAATATTTATTTATTTCGATCTGTATTCTCCAATAAAATACACTGTTACCTCGGTATGCGTCCTTAATCCGTTGCAGAACCTTTGACGTACACCAAACAGGATGTATATTTATACCAAACGTATTTCCCCATAAGAAATAAAGAGAAAATGATTAATCCGATCCAATGAAAATCATCATATGGTTATTTACATGTTATACATTTATTGACGTGGTTGTATAAAATATATTAAATACTGCTTAATACTAAAATACATAAATATAAAGAATTTAGAAGAATTTTTTTGTTTTACTGTTACCCAGATCAAACGCTATTTTTGGCACTCTAATGTCCCTGATTTATATTTTTGAAAAAATAATTTCACTTCTTTCGCAATAATTGCTAATCTAATAAGTATGTGTTTTTCACAATCGTATCATTCTCGGCATTTGGTATGCTGCAACTATGTCCTGGACAATGCCAATTTCATCCTTTAAAAATATGTAAACCTTCATGGTGATCCTAAACATATATTGATATTGCTTAGTTCTACTTATTAACTTTAAAAAAAATCATGTTAAGATAATTTACCAATAATTTATGAGAAACAAAAACATCACGTGACAATTTACAATTAATGTCGTACTTCTCTAAGCCGAACTCAAAGGGACCCAAAAAAATTCGACTTACGGAGATTTCGAGTTAGGGAAAATGGCGTAATAGGCACAGATTAATAAAGGACAATGTTGATATTGACACGTGGACGACATCCATACCAGCGAGAATGCTTGACAGGAATGAGAGGTGGTGTCTGATGTTTCATATGAAAGAAAGCTGACTTAGCTTTGAAATACCGACACCACTGTGAAAGCTCCTCCCCCACACATTATTCCCTACACAGTGAGATGGGGGGATTAAGTTTTTTTCCGTATACCCAAAATGCCTTGGAATATTCGACTAACGGAGTTTTGAAGTAAAAAAATCTTTGATTAAAGGAGATGCAACATACATTAGTCTTATGGAATTTAGCCGGGACCTAACAATAAATTCGATATAGGAAGGTTTTCAACTTATAGAAGTTCCACTTAGTTTGGTCCGACTGTAACACGTGAGTCGTTCAGTGTATGATAGCAGCTGCCGTACAAACACACAAGAGTATCGCGCGGTGTGCTGTAAATCCTATCATTTACGCATGCGCGATGTGTCATTTTTACTTATACAAGTTCTAGCTCGTGGGTCGTATACCAAGCAAAATGTTCAGCGTCCAAAAGGACGTATACTAAGTTGGACTTATTTCAAAGCAGACGTACACTAATGTACTGCTGTAGTTGTCTTTCGTGGATGGCCCCATGGAGCATATCATTATATTCTCGATAAGTGGACTGAGTTATAGTTAAGTGCATGTATGAAATTAAAACACTCGGCAAAGCAATTTTATTACTAAGTGATAAATACAAAATGGTTATCAAAGGACACGCAAGACACAACACCTAAGACGACAGAAAGATTTTAAAGTTTTGAGATTTATTAACTTGTTGCAGACAGATATCTTAAAATACAATATGGGATAAGGTAGTTATTTTCCATGGATGATTCTGAAATCATAACAAAATAGCGGAGTAAGCAGAACAAGGAAAATGATAAAATATGTATAAATATATTATAGCTATGGTATGCAATATGTAATTTCTAGGAAAGACAAAATAATTATTTATTATATCTACGGAATCAACTATAATTATATGTTATAGGTCTCGTATAAACTATACTTACATGTTATATCTATGAAATACTATATAATTGTATGTTATAATAATAGCGAATAATCTAATTATGTTATATCAATGACATACACAAATTGTTAACATAATTGTTATACAGGTGTTAATTTTTTTTACAAAAAGTTTGGACAAATTATAAAAAAAATTAGGGCTATTTAATAAAAAAGAAACATGTTATAATATTTGGAAGAATTAACGAATATTTTACGATGCAAAATTATTTAGCAGATGTTACGAGATAAAAAGATGTAATGTTATTAGAGAGAGTGTTGCCAGAGGTTTCAACCCCGTACAGTTCGGCGACGGGACCATTCGACCTAAGGACGTTTCGATCACACGCCGTTTCGACCCCGCACAGTTCGACCTCAGGATGTGTCGATGCATGTGATAACGTAAAAACGGATTCTTTCTAATTATGAATACTGATATCATAAAAAGAATGTTTACAAAAAATTAAATGATATTGAGGTGTTTCAAAGTTACGTCGTTGTAGTGCCACGCCAGAAAAAGACGCTGGATGAAACGTTTTTTATTAACACAAATTTGACGAACACATTCATGAAGGCAATCTGTCAAACCTCAATAGCTCTTTAGGCTGTAGGAGAAATAAAATAACTAATGAATGAAGCCCTTTCGTCAACCAGTCAAGATGTTGTGACTTTCACTTTACCTGATCACGTGATGATCGTGCTTTGAGGCGTCATAGAGCAAAATTTTCATTTGAAAGAGACGGTTTTCTGTTATTACCACCAATAGCATGTGATGCTAACTCTAAAATACCATAAACATTTCGTGATTAATACTAAATAATTCATAGTCTGTAACAGACTTTTCAAGGATTATTTTAAGGGCGACCGTGTTGTTATAGATGCAACGATGTGCTCCAAACCATGACACTATGCGATAGCACATTCAAACCATGACACTATGCGATAGCACATTCAAACCATGACACTATGCGATAGCACATTCAAACCATGACACTATGCGATAGCACATTCAAACCATGACACTATGCGATAGCACATTCAAACCATGACACTATGCGATAGCACATTCAAAGTTGTTCGAACACTATTTTATCAAATCTATACCTTTCACTTAGTCTTTGTAGAGGGCGTGAACCCATCTGCAATTCACTTGTTATTGTCTGATAAAACGCAAGCAATTTTCAGAGATTGAGAAATGTATGCCGCAAGCGGAAGCTGAGGTCATTCTCATGGATTTTGAAAGAAAAGTAATGAATGCTCTACGTGGCACTTATCCTCAAAAAAGAATAACTGGCTATAGGACGCATTTGCAATCAATAGCTCGTTTTAAGAAAAAACCTACATTTGGGCCCAAGGCCCCTTAGTGAGTGATACTTTTTTGTCGCCTGTTACCATCGCGCGAGGGTACTCAAAAACATCCCAAAGTTTCATGCTTCTCTTTACACGGTAAGTTGGAGAATTAGTGATGAGTCAGTTTTATATATGAAAATCCCCCCACTACATTTAGGCCCCTGGCCCCCTAGTGAGAGATAATTTAAATATTTTTTCGCCAGTTATCATTTTGGGAGGGTATTCAACAACTAACCAAAGTTTCATGCTCCTACCTACACAGGAAAAGGGAGATTTAATGATGAGCCTTATTTATATAGCACATTTAAGAAAAAGCTACGTTAGCCCCCCCCCCAGTTAGTGATTTAACCTGCTGTTTTAGTTTAAGTTATGCAAAAAGTATAAACACAGTTGCTAAGCTATAGTGTTTATGCCACCCAGGGATGGACGATATTATTGACTCCTACCCTCACCAATGAAAGGAGAAAGCTTGATCGAACGACTGGATAAAATACATTTTGCAAACACATAAAAGAAACAGTGTAAATTAAAAAAGGTGTAATTTGCTAAAAAATGTTCTAAAAAAATATACGTAATTTTGTTAGAGGCGCAACATTAACAGACATAAAAATAAACCGTTTCATTACACCTAGTTCACAACAAAAACACACACACTCACCTATTCACACATGTGAACACACATACTTAAACACACACACATAGCGGGATATTAACATTTAAAAAATTACATTAAAATAGCCACTGCTCTTTTTAATTTGTTTCCTATTTACAAATTAATATGAACTCAAACTATGACGTCACGTCACATTATTTTATGGCGATAAACGCCTTCTTGTTTATCTCGACACCAAAATGTTTATTATTTTACGTCTTAATTTTCAATAATTTTTATTTTATATAGCTCATATAATTAAAAACTACATTTCGGGTCTCCGGGTCCCAGTATCTTATATATATGGACCGAAACCTGTTTAAGAACCATTCTTATGTCATTGTGTGTATGTGTACCAAATTTCACGTTATTTGACTTTCTGGCTATTGAGTTAGTAGGGAACAGACAGACAGGCAACAAATGCGTCTTATATGTATATATATATATATATATATATATATATATATATATATATATATATATATATATATATATATATATATAAAGAGCATAACAAAAATAAAATCTTAATATAATAAACAAATAAAATAGAAATAAAGATATAACAAAAATAATTTTATGGTTTAGAAACAAAAAGGATCGAACAGTCCGGGGTCAAAAAGTCATGAATTCTGAAAAGTGTTAAATGATTTATTTCAGTTGTAAGAATACTTGGTAAATGCAACTAGTCACGATAAAACAATGTATGACAATATCATCAATGTCATTTATAAAACATTTTATACAGTTACAACAAGATGGAACATATGTTATAAAGTATGGCAGATGTATCCATTTGTGACAGATCTAACAATTAAGACAGATGAAGCAATGTTTGACAAATTCAGCAGGCAATAATTGACAGATTCAGCCGGCAATGTTTGACAGATTCAGCCGGCAATGTTTGACAGATTCTGAAGGCACTAACACAGCGCGATGCTTTCCTAATCTTCTCTTAGTGTCGTGTACTTGAATCGATCACTTATCACTTGAGCCACTTCACCTAAAATACACAACAACACATTTTAGAAATCATGATATTTTAGAAAATCACGACATTTTATTTTCACGACATTTTAGAACATCATGACATTTTAGAACATTACGACATTTTAGAACATTACGACAATTTAGAACATTACAAGATTGATATATTTTGTCTAAAACACATGAAAAAAATAATTGTTTGCCAGTGACACCGCTGCGAGAGGCACACTAATCATCAACTCTGACCAGAACAAAGTACAACACGAACAGAGTCAGTCAGCTGAGTGAACAATATATGAGAACATTTATACCACAGGCATTTTTTTCTATCTTTCAGAGCGCCATATTGGTGCCGTAGGCACAAACCCACATGGGTGTCCCCTTCTGCCCCAGGCGCTCGATCCTCAACTGACCGCTTTTATGTTTAACATTATGCAAAAAGCTATCAAAAGAAAAACATTTGTTAACACACATGTTTGTACTAACATCACTCATATAAAACCTACAATTAGTTATTTCTGTATTTAAATTAATATGTAATTAATTTTCTAACAATAATAGACAAAAATAAGTAAATTTTTAATAGATGATAAAGTCAAAGAGAGCACACATTTTCATCTTCAAGTTCTTTTTTCTACCTAGATTAACATCTCGCAAATTTTTGAGTACATCATCGAAGTAAATTTTGCTCAACAAGTCTGCCTCAATCATCAGCAGAGTTAAGGAATCAAGACTTTCTTGTTTCATTTTCGATCGACTTGAAATTTTATTTTACGTTTCAACTGAGAAAAAGAGAGCCCAGTTGAACAGCTCAAAGCAATTAATGTTAAAAATTTGCGCAAGGCCATGTCTACATTTGAAAAGCACTCTCGATGTTGTCTAGAATACTTTGTACAATTCTGCATGACTGAACTTTTGTTTTTAGATTTTGATGAATGAAGCTTGTGCCGAAAATATAATTGGAACTATTGTAGTTCAGTATATAAGTTATTGCTCAGATCTTCATGATAAGCTATTATTAGTCCTTCACAACACTTAGATGTTTGTGATACATCGACCAAAAAAAAATCGAACTGTGCAAGTTTGTCAACAATGGCATAGAAAGCAGATATACGAAATATGTCTCTGGCATTCAGAGATACCTCAGGGGCATCACCATCAATGAACACTGTCTTTCGTTTCAGATTATGGGTTAAAGTTGACTTATAATCCACACCTGGTGTTAATACTTTTTCAGCTTCTTTAAATCTTTCAAATTCACTCCTAATTTAATTCAAGTGATCTGCTAGTGAAGAATACAAATCAGCACACTTTTACAGTTCACATGCTCATTTTGTAGAGCTTGACTGACCGTGTGAAAATGTTGTAACACTTCTTCCCAAAAGACAAGCATTAGAGCAAATTCTAATTCTTGCATCTTCTTTGAAATGTTTTCAGCTTCTATTCTGATGTCCCCATTCTGTGACTAGTCTTCTTGTAAACATTCTAACGCTTCTATAATCTAAGGATTGCACTTTAGATTAGCTTTATTTGCTTCCCATCGAAACTCGAATAGAAACTTTTTAATATTTTCAGTCACAGGGCATACTTTCAGAATTTTCAATCTCTTCGGTTGAAATTGAGAATAAGGTATAGGTCAGTTGCCCTATATGGAAGAACTTTACTGCCTCTAAACAAGAGTTAACGGCACTTCTGCCTACCATATTTAGAAAATGGAGAGCCCATATGTATATAGCTAACTTATTTTCCTCGATACCTTTTTTCTGCATGTCCTTGTAGAACCCGTACAAATTAGCAGCGTCATCGTAGAACTAACCTATGAACTTCAAAAAAAATAAATATTGCAAACTTTACGTAAGTACTGCAACACTTGCTTAGCCATACATTCCCCAGTGTGACTTTGGAGCTCCAAGAAAGTCAAAAAGTGCTTATTTTGCTCTCCATCTACTACATGCTTATTTTGCTCTCCATCTACTACATGCTTATTTTGCTCTCCATCTACTACATATCGAAGAACAACGTTTAACTGATTTATATTTGTAATATCGGGTAGTCAAAGCAAGATGAAATAACCAGAATAATTAAGTCCATCTACAATTACTTCATGGACTTTTTGAACATAATTTCAATCAGTTCTTCACATATAGTTTTGGATACATAAGAATGATTTCCTTTTCCACCATTCCCATATTTCGGAATGTGTGATGCTCAAAATGGATCAAACTGACTGACCAACTCCAGCAACCCTTTATAATTTACATTTTGTAAAGATCCGACTTTTTCATGTGTCTCTGTAAAACGCCAGATCACGCTCTGCCATAGCACAAGTAACTACTACTGCTCACCTCAAAACAAATTGTAACTGAACTCTTTATTTATTGGCTATTCTAGCTTTAATAGTAGACCCGAGCCTTGTCGACGAGCTAATTATATTAACATGCAATCGTTATGAGAAGCGCTTTGTTCATGATTTTCGACTTACGTAGCACAAACATATCCTATAAAAAGTTTTTTTTTAAAATAGAAGACAAAAAAAACTCGAAGAAAAATAGCAAAACATTAGCAATATAACTGGATCCTAGGTATTTTACTCCTCAGCAGGGCGTTAGGCATAGGCAAACTAGGCAGCCACCTAGTGCCTCTGATTATTGGGGGCCTCACACATGAATCATAGAAATTATTTTTAAAATCTATTAAATTTAGGGCCACCAAATTCACTTTTACTATGGCCTCCAATTCACTAAAGCCGTCCCTGCCTTAAGGTTGTTGGGTCAAGGTTAAATAATATGAATTTCAATAATTTCATTTTCCATATTCTAATGTCAAGTCGATTAAGGGGGGATACTGACAGGGCTGGTCTCATCAATTATGGGGCCCTATGCGGCTTTGTATGCGAAACGGATTGCATGGGGCCCAGTCTGGGAAGGTATAAGGAATTTACAAGTATAATAAGAGTAAATTAAGATAGGTGGTGTCACGTAACAATCACGAGATTAGTGACAGAGAGGTCTCATGGGTGAAAAGTTATATTTGTGTATATAGTGTGCATATTAAAGTTATTTTGTTGACAATAGTATTTCAAGGATTTATTGCACTAACGTTTGTATTGTGAGAACACCTACTAAACGCATTAACAAGTAGTACGTCACCAAGAGACGTTACATTGGTGTCAGAAGTCAAAGTCAAAGGGAACAAAGATCGAGGCCATCATGGAAGTGACAAGTATTGTGTATTTAAAAAAGGGAAGTATTCATTAAAGGAAGAAATATTCTGAGCCATCGTAATTTGTGAATGTTCAAGTTCGTAAGCAGCAGTGAGTAAACGTTTGTAATTCGATGAAATATTTAATACAAGAAGTTTTAAAAATGGTGGCTTGACTTCCCACATAGCAGATACGCGCACTGAATCTGGGTCAAGGCAAGGCATGCTGAGCACACAGTGTCCACGTGACACAGGTTATTACTTATGGATTCCAAAAAATAACTGTAAACATAACATTGAACTCTAGAAGATATGAACAGCTGCTTTACTATTTATATCAGTGAATCAAGGAACTCTTTGTGAAAATAAACAATAACGTTGGTAAATTCGAAAAAAAGTGAAGAATTGAAATTGTATTATATTATTTTATGGAAATTGTAAGTATTGCAATTTTTATTAATGGATTGAACTGAAGTGTCTAAAAGCTAATCTAATTTCTGGAATTCGAAAAATTTGACTAAGTGACTTATTTCATTCAAACTTTGGACCATCGGATGTGTTTTGTCAACCTGAGGGAGCGTATATATATAGTATACTTAAGATCCCGTGTGAGGATGCTTTGTTGACTCATTTTGTCAAAAATAAATTTAATGGTTTATATGTGTCACTTGCTCTGACTTAACATACTTTGAATTCAAGATTTTCTCATTTGAAGAATTTATACTTTAATAAATAAATAATTACATTGATTACTAGATTGCTTGACTCATATAATTCTATAAAACATGGATTTCTATAAAGAATTCACTATGATCTCTAAAGAATTTGTCTTCAGTGGAAAAGAATGGAAAGACTTTGATGAAGAAAAAGTAAAAAAAAGCTGAAGAAAAAGAGTAGCTAAGAATAGCTGAAGAAAAAGAAAAGCAAAAAATGGCTGAAGAAAAAGAGAAGCAAAAACAAATAATTGAAAGAGAATAAAGAGCTTCAAGAAGAGAACTTGAACAACTTCAAACTGACAAATTAAAACTACAAATTGATTTACAGAGCATAGGCTAAAATCCTGGTAATAACTCAAATATAAAGTCCACACTGAAGGATACAATCAAAGTTAGAAAATATGATAGCTAAAAAGAAAAAAATGGATGTTTATCTGGATTATTTTGAATCCATAATGGCCATGAAAAGTTATGAAGAAAAAGATTGGCCAGCACAACTGATGACTCAACTAACTGGAGAAGCAATCGAAGCTTACAACAGTATCGCCAAAGAAGACAAAACCATATATAAAAATGTCAAAAAGGCACTTCTATGTCATTTCGGGTAGTCAGAAAATCATTATAGAAAAGAATTTCATGAAATGAGAATCAAGATGGACAAAGATGCACAGACCATAGTACATGAAGCACAAGTTAAATTAACAAAATGGCTGGAACTGACAGCAATAGATACAAGCAATTCAAAAGCCATACTAGATATGGTGTTCTTTGATTAGTTCTTAGAAAATGCAACACCAGCTTGATTCAAATATTTAACTGATATGAAAGTTCGGACTCAATCAGAGCTAATAAATGCATAACGCACATTCAAAGACTCTCATCCAAATGTAGAAATGGATAAAAGACAAGATATCTTTGCAGCAATACAAATTAAAAACCTAGAAGAAAGACAAGGAATGAGAAACAAGAGTCTGCCAAACCAAGGCAACAGACAAACTATTTGCTGGTACTGTAACAAGCCAGGACGTATGGCTATGCAGTGTTACCACAATAAAGGACAACCAAATAGGGTGTCACCTAATGGCAGCCCCACAAGAAAGAAAACAGAAGAAAGATAAAGACAAGGTCACTTTGATAGCAAAGGTAGAAGATCATGGAGAGGCAGATATAATCATAACTCCAGATACAGAGATTCTGATCAGCCATGGAGAAGGAATGACTACCAAGATGTAGATGATAAGGGAAAAATGAAACAAGAAGAATCAAGATCTAATGATACTGTGGCCTCTAATAACAATCATGGAAAGCTGAAATTCTACCCAGTTTACATCAATAGAAAATGTATGTGTATTCGTGATTCAGGATGCACAAAGATTGTGGTCCACAGTAGGATGGTGGAAGAAAAAGAATATGATGGGCAAAAAGACACACTAATAATGGCTGATGGCACAAAGAGAGTGCCCAACTGCTATTCTCACCATCAACTCATCCTGGTTTCAATGTGAAGTTCGAGCGAGAGTTTTGAAAGATGCCATTTTTAATCTCATCATAGGCAATATTGAAGGTGGTGTTGACAATTCTGATGAAATATTCAAAGCTTGGTGTGACAACAGCTATCAATTATGTCCTACTGTACAAAACAGAGAAACCACAAAAAAGAAAAGACAACATAGACATTGACGTTGATGAGAAACTTAAAATAGGAAGCTAACTAGTGTCAAAACAAGAATTCAAACAACTACAAGAAGAGTATAACACAATGATGGAAATAATAATGAAACTTATCAAAGACAATGGAACAGGCAACAACAAAAATTACAAGCTATATAAAAGCATATTGATAAACATTGCACAAGAAGGTTCATGCAAAAGAGTGGTTCTTCCTAAACAGTTACAAGAAACCATATTAAAAATGACACATGACTGTCCTTTAGGTGGACACATGGGCGCTAAGAAAACAATTGCTTCAATAGCAGAAAACTTTTACTGGCTTAAAATGGCTAGGCAGATAAAAGAATACATCAAGACATGTACAGTGTGTCTACGACATAATCCCAAAGATGGAAAGCTTAAATCACCAATAAAATCATTTAACAAGGCTAACTTCTGATTCGAGGAAATTGCCATAGACCTAATAGGTCCATTCAAAAAGATGTCAAAGAGAAAATATATGTATGCTCTTACCATAGTGGAGCCACCAGATGGGGTGAAGCTATTCCACTGAAGCGAATAGATGCAGAAAGTATATGCACTGAATTACTCAATGTTTTCAGCAGATATGGGTTTCCTCAAACCCTTGTTTCAACAATGGCAGCCAATTCAAGGGAGAGATGACACAAGCAATTATGAAAATGTTAAATATTACTCAAGTGCACAGCACAATTTACCATCCACAATAAAATGGAGTGATTGAAAGACTAAACAAAACCATAAAGAATGTGCTATTATAGGTTACAATAGACCATGAAGGAAAATGGCATGAATATTAACCTTTAGTACTATTTGCATACCACAGCAGCAAGCCTGAAAGCACAAGTTTTATTTCTTTTGAGTTAATTTTTTGGTCAAAACCCTGCACGTTCTTTGAAAAATTTCAAAGAAAGAATGATAAGCAAACAAGATGCCATACAGGACATATATCAGCTGATGTCAAAAACTAGAGATAAAATACTCTACAGTATTGAAACCAAGACTAATCAAGCAAATTACTAGATATAGAGAAATCAAGACTAAACACAGACAATTAAGAACATTTGAACAAGAACAACAAGTCTTAGTATTGTTACCAAATGCAAAGAATGAAATAACATTGGAAGGTCCATACAACATTGAAGAGAAACTTAGTGAGGTCGCATATTGTGTCCAAACAAAAGGAAACTTGAAATAATTAGACATTGATAAACTTAGAGCATATGGTGACAATAAAGAAGGAAAACAAACTGTAAATATCATCAGCAAAGAAAATGGTGAAAATAACCGTAAAATGAAAATGAAAAGCCCTGACAGTGAAAGAATGTCATCTGACATACCAGATAATATGAAACACAGAGTGATGAAAAATTTCCAAAAATACAAAGATGTCATCACAAAAAAAACAGGTAACACAAAAAACTGTCACTCATAAGATTCAAGTATAAGAACATAAATCTTTCAAAAATAAAGAATACCCTATTCCAATGCATATAGTGACACATTAAAACAAGAAATTGATTACCTACTTAAACAATAGATAAAGAAGAAAAGCAGTTGAAGCCAACTATACCTCATCAACTGTCATAGTAAAAAAGAAGAATGAAAAGATTCTACTATGCTGTGATTACAGGCAGTTGAATAACATTACAAAATTGGACCATGAACCTATTGGAGACCCAAGAGACATTATAGACAGAATTTTTGCAGATAAATACGGATCCTGATTCTGTCAAATATACTGCAATTATAGCCATTGATGAAGTATATGAATGGTTAATGATACCAATAGGATTAGTCAACAGTACAGCCACTCTTAGCAGATGTATGAAAGTGATGTTACAAGGCATTCCAAATGTTGTACATTACGTTGACGACATGCCTATCCATAATAAAGATTGTGAAACACATATCCATACACTTGAAGCTGTACTGAATAGACTCAAGAAACATAATGCCACAATCTCACCAAAAAAGATCAACATTGAAAAGAAATATATTGATTTTCTGGGATACAGAATAGGAGGTTGTGCAGTCACTCCTACTGCAGAGAATGATAACAAGATATTTAACCTGTCAGTCCCAAAATCTAAAAAACAAGTGCAAGCCCTGCTGGGACTATGTAACTTTTACAGACCTTTCATTGCAAATTATGCAGAAATTGTTCACCCACTAAAAATTTTAAAAAACACAGTTATTCAAAAATTGCAGTTTTCATGAGATTGCCTCAATGCATTCGAAAACATGCAGGAAGCATTTAGGAAGAAACCCATCTTGTTTACACCTCAATGGGACAAACTTTTCATTGTTTCTACTGATGCATCTTCCATTGCATTGGGAGCCTGCCTCATGCAAGAACATGATGGTATTCTACATCCTATACAGTATACAGTATCTGAGCAGAGATTTAACCAAAACAGAGTGTAACTACAGCACCATAGAGAGAGAATGTTTAGCCATAGTGTGGGCTCTACAAAAGCTCCAAAAATACCTTTTGGGCAGAACATTCACGTTACTTACAGACCACAAACCACTTGTGGCATTCAACAAGAAGAAAATCAGCAACGCCAAAGTAAATCATTAGGCTATGCTATTAGCCGACTACAAATTTGACATTAAAACTGTTTAAAAAGGACAATGTGATTGCAGACATATTAAGTAGAATGACAATACATAAAGACATTCTGTGAAATCCTAAATGATAGAATTAGAGACTGTATTAATATTAGTATTTTTTTTCGCTGAACAATAAACAAGGAGCAGTGTTTGAATTCCACGGTACAATATATTTAATTTTAATTTTATGAATATTAATTGTTAAAAGTATTTTAATTACACAAAATTATAGTTGTGTTAAAATGTCAGTTCCATTTTGTCAGTACTGGTATACTGTTGAAGTCCTACATATTTTTTCTCTTGATTTTCATGTCTAGATATTGTGTGTAAGGCAATGAATCTCCGTTGATAATAAATATTTGAAATTTAAATATACATGTAGATTGATTTGATTTTTATTAAGACCAAAAATGCTGTATTTCATAAACAGTTTTTTTGGAAGGAGTGGGGTGAATGCCACGTGAGAAGCACGAGATTAGTCACAGAGAGGTCACATGGTTAAAAAGCGCGCGAAAGGAGTTCTCGGAGTAATGGCGATTGTGTGGCTGATGTGTCCACGTTGTGAAATCTCAAAGTTATATTTGTGTGTATATTGTGCATATTAAAGTTATTTTTTGACAATAGTATTTCATGGATTTGTATGCACGAAAGTTTGTATTGTGAGAACGCCTACAAAACACATTAACAAGTTATACGTCACCAAGAGACATTACAGGTGGGGCCTATGAAAGTGCGGGGCCCACTGAGTCCGCATTTGTTGCAGTGGCCTGGGACTGGCCCTGGATACCGGGACAATATGAGGACTTGTGGTGGCCCCCAAACGCTTGTTTCCCTAAGCACGTGCCTGGTTTTCCTAATGGTTAATCCAAGCCTGATGAGAATATGTATTTAATATGTATTTAATATGTATTTAATATGTATTTAATATGTATTTAATATGTATTTAATATGTATTTAATATGTATTTAATATGTATTTAATATGTATTTAATATGAATTTAATATGTATTTAATATGTATTTAATATGTATTTAATATGTATTTAATATTTATTTAATATGTATTTAATATGTATTTCACTGTCAGCTGACAAAAAGTGCGCGACTTTTTCTTTACAATGTATATTGGGACATTTGTAAACTAGAAATATTTTTAGTTATTTTGTCATTTATAATATTAATATTAAAACAATGCGATTTTTAAATTATTTATCTATATCGTAAATAGCTTCATTTCAACTAAGTTACAACTCTCATTTTCAAGCTAATGAAATTTAGTGAACATATTAAATTTAATGTTAATATAGTTTCCAAGATTTAAAATTTGGTTTAAATGGATTTAAAGTATGAAGTAGGTTTAAAAGAATAAGATTAATTTTTTATCATATAAATTCCAGAGACATTAAGCTAATCACATTAAACTCCTGCATTCTCTTTTGAGACATATCATAATTTTTATCGTGAGCCCTAAATAAATAAAAAAGGATAATAAACATTTATTGTCTAGGTTTATAAGGAACAAACTAATTATGTTCAATGTTATTGTGCGAATTGTAAAAAAAAATATTCTGATACTTTCATATACCTGAATTGCTGACATTCTTCAGAGCACACCTAGGGATTCAAAAGTAAACACAATTATTATTGAAATATTGATCAAAGCAAAATCATCAGACAAATAATTTTTACTTGCCTTTAATGCAAAAGCTTAAAATTTCAGAGGTTACATACATTAGAAATGTTTATTTTCAAAATAAAATTAATTAATTAATAACATTAATATGGCAAACCTAACAAAAATGTTTTTCCATTATATAAACAAACAAAATATAAATGGTTGTAATTTCTTTTAGCAAACTATACAACTTTTTTTATTTTATTATTTCTGCATTCAAGTTTTTTTAACAATTCGTAAGTTGTGGATGAAAAATAAATTATCAAGTAAATTAAAATTTTAAAAAAATATAAAATTAAGAAAAGAACTTACGTTTACTTTTTAAAAAGACTATAAATAGCCACCAAGACAAGAACTAAAAGAAAGAAGATAACACAAGTCAAGCCGTAAGACATGAATGGAGAGAATAGACTATGTGCTGAACTTTGAACTGTGACTGAAAATAAAATAATTTTATATCTTTAAAAAAATCGTATGCGCAAGAGTGTTTTCTTTAATTGCAAGTAATTTAGTAAATTACTATAATTATAATATTAATAATTACCAATATTATTATTGAATCCGTTGTGTTGAATTATTTTTTTTAAAATATAATATTTACAAATTATTTATTTTTTAAACGACACGCTTTTATTTACATATTATAGTATAGAAAGTGCACTATAAAGATAAAATAAAACTTTTCAATCCGTGAACCTATCGACTGCACATAAAAGCGTGGGGCGCCCGTCACAACTCATTTCTTTTTGCAACTACTCTTTTGCATATAGATAATTTTTTTTTCTAATTAATATGATAGTAGCATGTATATGATCAAAGATGTGAAACTTTTAATGTTTATTAATATTCATATAAATTTGTATTTATGTTTCGCAGTCTTGTACAGGATAGCAAGTTGTGATGAGGGCCCCACGCTTTTATGTGCAGTCGATAGGTTCACAGATTGAATTTTTTTTATTTTCTTCTTTTTAGTGCACTTTCTATACTATATGTAAATAAAAGCGTGTCGTTTTTTATATATTTTTTTAAATATTTTATTTTCTACTTTGTAGTATCAACATTTTTAAACTGATTTTTCGACCTTATCAAATTAATTTAATTCGTTAAACTTCATTGTCAAAATCTTAAATGTGATTAACAAGAGATTACTAATTACACATTTATGTAATAAAAAAAAAGTTCCCCCAACTGAAAATTGAACCCCGCACCTCCAGGTCAGCTCTATTTCACTATCGCTAACAATTCGACCACGAATTTCTGAAAAAAAATTTGACATCAACACTTTGATATTGCGTGTATCCCTCTAGGGCAAATTGTGGCGTGGTTCATTGTGTGAGCGATGATATAGACATTAACTAACAATGCATTCATTTAATAACGGTACATTCGATCGATCTGAAATTTTTATACGATGTATTGTCACCCACGATCTATCTGTGGTAAAATTTTGAGATCTCTAGAACAACCAGAAGTGGCGTAATTTTACGTTACAATATTTGACGGATATAACATACAACATTCTACATACAATATACAAACAGTGTGACTTTAAAAAAAGTGTAAAAAGGATGTTGAATGTATACAGCACGTGATGTAAACATTGTCGGTGTCTGCATGACAGACCCATAGTAAAGCCAAGTGCAGACACAGGTCATGAACTCACACAGTGTTCACATGTCCACCTAACACTGATTGGCTGGAGAGGACATGACCCCATTTTTTCATTGGTTCTTGAATCCCCGCCCTCGCCTTGAAAATTACTATTGCGAGAGGCGTTGTGTAAGAAATAGAAATATACAGATAAACTAACAAATGCAATAATTTAATTATGGTACATTCGATCGATCTTAAAATTTAATACAATGGATTGTCATCCAAGATCTATCTATGGTAAAATTTTGAGATCACTAGGACCATAAAACGTGGTTTAATTTTAGGTTGCAAGATTTGACGGATAAAAACAGTGTGACTTAAATAAAAGCGTGTACAAATGTTTGTATAGACAACAACATGGAAATTAAGCACCTGAAAAATAATTATACCATGAGTTGCAAAATTATTGGTTACAAAAACGAATATTTATCTAAATTCCAAAAGGACAAAAACGTTTTGTAAATTGGCATTAATTATATGAATATTTTCAGAATTTTTAAAATTTATTTATTCAGATACAATCACCTGCCAATATTGTTTATTTATGTTACTAATTTATATTCATTCAGGTTTCTCATAGCTCATAATAAAATGAACAAAAACACTTTTTTAACAGAATGATGCCCAGCTGCAGTGAGTAATGTAGAATGTCGCATGAAAAAGCAGAATTTTTTTTTAATCACAAAGAAAGAAGTGAATACTATCGTCATACATCATTACATTTGGAGTGGCACCGAACGAAAGAATTTGGAGTGGACCTGTGCAACAGGATGAAAAGTACTAGAAATCCAAAGTTTCTTACATTATTATTTTTATAAATATTGTTATTTATTATTGAGATCGAATAGAAAATTATTCAAAACAAACACTCACAATTGTGCACGCCTATAAACAAAGGTGAGCTCTTCTTGTTCATATATGGATGTAGTTGATGATATCGACATGTGTAGACATCAGAGTCATTGCAGCCAAACACCGAGAGGTTAAATGTCACAATGGAGATGCCATACTGGTTTGCGATAACTTTGTCATTCTTAAGAATTTCCAAATAAAAATCTTCCTTGGCGTAATTCACTGTACAGCTAATGGATAAACATGAGCCCACATTTGTCTTAATATGATGTGTGGGGGTGGCTACCATCTGGTAAGTAGACAAGGTTACTGTCACTGGACCTAGAACAAGTACAGAAATTTTAATGTCACTGACCTAGAACAATATAGAAATATTAACGTCGCTGGACGTAGAACAATAAAGACACATTACAGTCGCTGGATTTAGAACAATACAGAAATTTTACAGTCGCTGGACGTAGAACAATAAAGACACATTACAGTGGATAGGGAATTTATATTTATCTAAAACTGGAAAAATCAAGCTTTCCATATGGTTGGATGATCTCAAGTACATGAATGGAGTCGGTAAAAATACTGTATTTCTTTTTGAAAATACGACTTTACACCCCTTATAGTGTTAATAAAATAATATTTGAAAATATGTTCTATCATATTTCTTTAGACTAATAATCCATATCTATGAAATATTCCCTACAACTTACAATATATATCTATAAAAATGAAATATTCCACAGAAATTCCACTGTCAGTAAAATCAACATTGCAGCTATATCTCCCAGCATCCTCGCACTGGGCATTGTCTACGTCATACACAAGCCGTGATTGGTTAGAAACTGTCGTGATCACATGATCTTTGAATCTGATGGACAAGATGATCGAATTGTTGGAAGTTTTAGCCAGACATTCGATGGTCATGGCTGAGTTCTTTAAGATAAAAATCTCGGCATTTCTTTCTGTTGGTTCATCATTGACGGTGACCTTAAGAACTTCTGAAAGTTTTCCAATGAAACTTTTAAAAAATGAACTGCATAGGAAAATGTACATCTAGATTTTCTAGATAATGGTATTTCTATAGTAGATACGAAATTCAAATTTATTGAAATCAGAAATACCAATATATAATATTTTTACCAGCCATTCTAAAACAGATATTGATATGATCATATTTTTTACAGACACTGTAAACATAAGATTGTTGCCTTTCTGGCTTATCCAGAAATTATATTTAAATTAAAATGAATTCTTCAAATATACTAATATATAGACCCCCCAATAATAATGCATTCTATTTTAGGATCCTATTAGTTACATTAGCTAAAACTTAATTTTACTTATTTATAAAATTTAGCATTAAAACCAAAATCTTACACGAATAAAAACATACTTTTCGATGCCATGTTAAAATAAATACCTGAGTCTTAAAAATAGTTATGTTAAAATTAATTTCACTCAATCCTCTTACCTGAGTATAGACTCATACACAAATAAGGATGCATCGTGCGACAGTAAGTTTTAGTCAGTAAACGGTTTATGTTCCTCATAAGACACTCAAGTGGTCCCCGTCCATAATACGGTTCATTGAACCATATTGGTGAATCAGTTCTTAATAGTTTCTTGTTGGCGATCCATCTGAAGCTTGATAAATCTTGTATATTACTGGCCCCAACCCAAACTGACCAGAAACAAAAACAATAATCATACTTTTCATAGATTATTTACCCAGACATAACTGACCAGAAACAAAATTATAAATGGACAATACGAGTTCATTGCCCTATAAAATTTTAATATGCGTCGTCAAGTTTTTTTTGGTACCAAGTATGGTCGAGATCCATCCATTTAATCAGTAGCCAACATTTAAACTTATTTTATATGGTTCATATTAAGAAAAAACTGCATTGGGGCCCCCGGTCCCAAATGAGTGATAATTTAAATATTTTCCCCTCCTGTTTACATCGCCAGAATGTATGCAATAACATCGCAAAATTTCATGCTTCCGCCTACAGGGAAAGTTGGATAATTGGGGGGTCGCAACCCAGAGGCTGTTAACAGTTGGTATAGAAGATACCAGTACTTGCAAATATTTTGTAAGATTACACTAAGCAAAATACCAGTAACAGTAATGCTATTTAACCTTACACTAACCAGGACGTCCGTCTCTCCATCCTTTAAAGATGCTCTGCATCTGGCTCAATGATTTAAAGGCAGCTAAAACTGCGTCATTCTGTTTGCACTTTTTCTGTAAATTATAAGAAAATGTAAAATATTAGCTCAAAGACAGTGTGTTACATAAAATTGTAAATAAATTTCAATGGTTGATGTTACAAAAGATTTAAAAAATAGAATAGTGGCTGTATATTATACGAGCATAATAGGAAAAGCCCATGCTAGTAATAGCCATTGTAGTATAAGCCCATGTTAGTAATGGCCATTGTAGTATAAGCCCTTGTTAGTAATGGCCATTGTAGTATAAGCCCATGTTATTAAAGACCATTGTAGTATACGCCCATGTTAGTAATGGCCATTGTAGTATAAGCCCATATTAGTAATGGCCATTGTAGTATAAGCCCATGTTAGTAATGGCCATTGTAGTATAAGCCAATGATAGTAATGGCCATTGTAGTATAAGCCAATGATAGTAATGGCCATTGTAGTATAAGCCAATGATAGTAATGGCCATTGTAGTATAAGCCAATGATAGTACAAGTTGATAATATCAACATAAACCAATTTTGTAATAGAAATAATTAATAACAAAATATACATTTCTGCTATTGCCGATGTCAGTACAAATAACATTCAGTACTTATACAAGTATTAAAATTATATTTAAACCTAGGTTGTGCTGGGCGCTTGGGGTGCCTGTAAATGGTTTACTTTTTATATGTGTTCTGTAGGCGTTCACACAATACAATCTGTCGTGCAATGAATCATTGAAAAACTTTTGTCAACAAAATAACTTTAATATGCACAATATATACAGAAATTTAACTTTGAGGTTTCACAACGTGGAGACATCGACCACACAAATCCGCCATTATTTTTTCTCAACTTTGACAACTGCTTTCGCACCCTTTCTACCCATTTGACCTTATCTTTGTTTGATAAACACTTAATATTAAACTTACTGAAATGTACACAAAGTATTTTATAATAGGGGCTGAAGCGCGCCTACGGCGATCACTGCACCTGTAGGGCGGCTAAGGCGCCTACTTTTTTTTTCAAAAGCCCAAGTAACTTATCCTTGTTTGATAAATACGAAAAATTAAATTTGCTGAAAGGTACACAAAGTATTTTAGAATTATAAAACCTCAAATCCTCTTTTTGCATCGTTCTCTTTTCAAAAATTAAAATATAAGCTAAAACATTGACGTCACATATTTTTTTTTACAGCGCTTCTTTAATTTATAATTATTTTGCACACCTTTTTGTGCGCCTTCCGATGCACACCTTGTATTAAAATATAAGCTCAAAAATGTCATCATATACATTTTTTACAGTGGTAATCACCACACGATTTTTAACTGCTATAGACTGTTGTACATTGTTCCTCAGCATTGCACATCTATCCATTTAGCCACTGACTTGGACTATTATTTTATTTATAACGAGCAACAAAGCCCGGCCAATGACGTTACGCAACCGTTTGGTGGCAAGTTGTAACTCCCCTCCAACAGCTGTGTCGACCGCCATACATGTGCATCACATGTGCGTCAAAAATACTATTCATTATAGTTAAAATAAATAACTAGTATAAACAGAGCTTTTGACTATAAATCGCAACGCGCATAACTCAAAATAAAGTCCGTGAAGAAATACTGCACCAAAAATAACTCGTTTTGAACGTCCGCGTAAACGTGTTCAATATGCTTGGCTGAAGGAGTCATATGTGTTTGAGGGACAAATCGCTATGGAGGACCAGACAAAAGGGACAGAAAATTGCCTTTTATTATTATAGATAGATAAGACATACTATATCAAGGAAAATAGTTACGTAAAGATAAAAAAAGGAAAAGAAAAAAAAACGAACAAAAATTGAAACGGGATGTAAGAAAAAGGTTACAGTGAAAACAACAACGGGAAAAAAATGCTTTTACAGTTTTGTAAAATTCTGAATTTGTTTTAATGGAGCCAACAATTTGATTGAGTGTTTTGTATTTTATGTAAAAGCTTTATCACCTTCCTACTCTCATTAATGCATTTTGTTCTAGTCCACGAATTAACTGTTATCGTCAAAAAGGTTATACTTCGAATTGTTTCTAAATGAAATTACCTCTGCATCTTTAAAGATAGCTTTTTCTTTGATGTATCTAAAACAGCTTCCCTCAGATAATTCGGTGTCCTCGCCAGAGCAAACAGGTCTTCGCTTATCTGTTGAAACAATTTGTTAAAGCCAATCTTTGAATTATTATTTATTAATTTAAACATAATTAAAAGCTATTAAACCAAACTCATAAAGTAAATAGGTAAACATTCGCAACGATTATTGAGCTATAAAAATCTTGTGTATTTGTTCAAACATACCTACAATATGTCTTGAATTATCAATATCAGAACCATTTCCACCTGTCCGGACAAACGATATGTTCTGTATATTACTCATTTATATTCAAATACAAAGACATTTTATGTGAATTACGTCACAGTATAAGGTAAAGCCTTTACATTTCAATATGATACATGTAAATAAAAATAGACAAAGAAATGGTCTAAAATCAAATTTAAAAAAAAATTTAAATCTAAGTAATTAAAAAAAATTCGTGAAAATACTCATGGAGATATATAAAGAGTGATTCAAAAATAAACTTTAAAAAAAACGTATGAATATTCACAGTTCACGAGAGTTTTACTTTAGCTATACTGTATTGCTATCATAAACTCTGTTAGTTTCTTTTTGACGTATGCCAGAAAAGAGACATGGGGATTCTCTTTTTCCCATTTTGGAATTTAAGCATGGCATGGATTTCCTAATTCAACTAATTAAAACCAATTTACTTTCAAAATTTAAAGCTTTAATAAAATGCTAGACCAGAAATTAATAACGGAGTGTCTGTAATTGATGATATATTAAAGAGACAGAAAGAGAGGGAGAGAGAGACGAATAGATAATAAGAGATAGAGACTGAATGACAGAGAGATAGTCAGAGTCATAGAAAGATTTTGGGAGATAGTGAGCCATAGACAGACAGAGAGAGAGAGAGATAGAAAGAGAGTTAGAGTCATTCAGAGATAGAGAGTTCGACACATATAGAGCGATAGAAAGTGACAGGGGAAACAGAGTTCAACGGAGATAGACAGTTTGAGAAAGAGAAATATAAAGATATAGAAAGATGTAGAGCGATAAAGAAAAAATGAGAGAGATAAATAGATGCACACACTGAGAGAGAGAGACGCACAGGACCCGATGGTTTAAGTGAGAAGTTTGTCGATCCTAGAGATGGTAGTTGAGACAGTAATGTGAGTCATTCAGGTGAGTCACACAGGTGAGCTATGTGAGTAAGTCACGGGAGTCAGTCATGTGAGCTATGTGAGTAAGTCACGGGAGTCAGTCATGTGAGCTATGTGAGTAAGTCAAGTGAGCCAGTCATGTGACCTATGTGAGTAAGTCACGGGAGGCAGTCATGTGAGCTATGTGAGTAATTCAAGTGAGCCAGTCATGTGAGCTATGTGATTAAGTCAAGTGAGTCAGGTTTGTAGTTTTTTTTTCATAAATTGTTACGTTTAAAAACATCGGATAGATTTGAAAAAAATATTAGTTCACAAAGTTTGGATATAATATAGATACAAAAATTGATGCATTTCTATATATTAAAAATACCAAGATGGCGGACTTTAAAAAAAACACATAAAACTTAAAGCAATTCTTTTTTAGTTGAAATTTTAAAAGATAAGATCAAATCTCCATTCAAATACATCGAAAAAGGCGTCATCTAAGGTTGACCTATTCATGCAAGTATTTATTAGCCTTAAATTTAGCTATAAGCTTTCTTAAAAATCTTAATCGGACCAATAGTGCTTTAAAACCACGTGCGTGGTGGTCGAGTGGCAGTGCGCACTGGACTGTCGTACCGATGGTCACGGGTTCGAATCCGTGTGAAGGCAAGGGTTTGTTCCCCTAGGGCATCCCTGAGTCACCCCGCTCCGAATGTTTACCTAACACTACACTACATGTAGTTAGGCGGCTGGGTAATGCGTGGAACCCACAAAGCCGTGGCCTGTGAATGCTGCATCACTTGCCAACAGATCATCTGTCAAGGTCTGTGGACGCAACTATCTTCTGCATAGAAGGAGCGTCTGTATAGATAAGATAAAATAAGATAAGATAGATAATATAGAACATCATTAACCATGTAACGCTGCTCACATAAGAAAAGGAAAACTCGGAGCACAAATCTCCGCTGCCTTGCGGTCATACTCAATCTCGAGAAAAGCTAGAGGAGTAAACCCTGATCACAAATAAACGACTTGGAGAGGAGCTGGGCGCCACCAAGTCTTTAAGCCCATAGATAAAGTTATCCATGCCGTATCGGTCGAGGAACGAATTAACAACAACGCACTCCAGTGCAAGTCATCAGAATGGGAGCGTTAATTATAAATATGGAACCGACTCGATTAGGCTTTCTAGGGAAACGATAAATATAGGCACTTGGAACACATGAACCCTGTATCAGTGTGGAAAAGTAAAAGAACTCCAGAGAAGGGATAAATATACGCACTTATAACGTGAGAACCCTTTATCAGTGTGGACAAAGAAAAAGAACTAAAGCATGAATTACAACGGTACAGTTGGGACATCATAGGACTTGCCGAAGTCCATTGGACAGGGTTTAGTGAAACATCAACGGACGAAGGGCAGACAATTTGGTTCAGCGGTGATGACTCCAAACATCAATATGGCGTATCGTTCCTTGTCAGGAAGGAAATATTTGCATCATTCATTAGCTGCACACCAATTACAAACCGACTGATAAGCATTAGAATATGGGCCAGACCTCATTATCTCACACCATACAGATGTATGCTCCAACTTCCGGTTACGGGACTGATGATGATGATTAAAAATACTAAATAATGTCAAACAATACTTACAAGGATGAAAGACAATGGAGATCGAGGTCGAAACAGTAACATCAGCTCTTCTGCCCAGGAAATCAACATTACATCTGTAAATTCCGGAGTAATTGCATTTTGTAACTGGTATGTCAAAACTCAGACATCTCCTCTCACTTTTCATCAAAATTTCATCGTTTAGCGTCAAGGTAAGCTCAGCTGGTCGTTCATTGTCTAGCAGATCGCATCGTATTTCGAGATTTTTCATGTTTTTTACATGTAAAACGTGATTCCTGGACATTTCGATGTTGTTGACTTTCATTGAAATTAAATCTACAATTTATTTTAAAATATTTAATGTTAATTTTTTTTTAATAAAAAAAAACAATGATGAAAAAATGACATTATTTTTTTAGGGGTGTATCACGGAAATGCAAGTGATTTTAGGATTTTTTGTCTGCAGTTTAAGAAACAAGTTAGACAATTTTGCACACTTTTATTTAAGTCACACTGTTAGTATTTTCCGACAAATATTTTAACGTAAAATTAAACCACTGCTGATGATTCTCAAAATGTTTAGCACAGATAGATCTTGGATGACAATGCATTGTTTCAAAATTTCAGATCGATCGAATGTACTGTAATTAAATGAATGCATTTTATAGTTGATCTCAATATACAATCTGTATTCGTCTGCTATTCTTTACATTCAAGAGCCGAGTTGACCCCGTGATCTCATCCCTGTGGTATTTAAACCTTGGGAGTGCGTTTATGAGGTGTTTGGTATAATAAATAGAGGTAAACAAAGATTTTTAAAAATCATGATTTTTAAGTGGACTAAAATGAAGAAAATAGAAACTTGTCCTTTTAAAAAAAAGGAAATTAAAAAAAAATATTTTTCTTATTTATTCACAAACTTGTAGCTACTTACTGTCTAACTAATAAAACATTCTCACACCAAAAAAGACATTTTTACACCAATACAGACATTCTCACACCAATACAATAATTCTCACACCAATACAGACATTTCACACCAATACAGACATTGTCACATCAATACAGACATCCTCACACCAATACACACATTCTCACAACAATACTGACATTCTCAAACGCATACAGACATTCTCAACCCAATACAGACATTCTCAAAGCAATAATGACATTATCAAACCAATAATGACATTATCAAACCAATACAGACAATCTCACACCAATACAGAAATTTTCACACCAATACAGACATTCTCATACCAATACAGACATTCTCACAACAATACATACATTCTCACACCAATACATATAGTTTCACACCAATACAGTTATTCTCACACCAATACAGACATTCTCACACTAATACAGACATTGTCAAATCAATACAGAAATTCTCAAACAAATACATACATTCTCAACCCAATACAGACATTCTCACAAAAATACTGACATTCTCAAAGCAATACTGACATTCTCACACCAATTCAGAAATATTTCAAAATTACTTATCAATACAGACATTTTCAAAACCCCTGATACAGAAATATTTCATAATTCCTACCAAATACGCAAATACAGACATCTCTGATATACACTAAATACAGACATCTCTCATAAACACCAAAAAAATATAGACATCTTTCATAACCCTAACCAATAAATATATTTGTATCATCTTTCATAACCACAACAAAAATCTCTCAACTGTTCCTAACCTCATACAATGTGAAACGTGCCTAAACTCTCCTAATCAGAAGACTACACAAATAATTCCATTTGTTACATTAATAAGTGCACACATCCTTCAACCATTTCTAACCTTAATTTTACCGTAAATAATACCTTACAACCAAGTCAAAAATACTTAAGCCATTTATATTTCTATAGAGCTAACATATTCTCCGATTCTCCATAATCCTTAACTGTTCATAAATCCTTTCATAACATTCAGTGTTGCACACATTCTCCCATTCATTCCGCTCTTATCCCTCAATTATTACCCTAGGATATAATAGCCTAAATTAAAAACATGGCATAGTCTGGTCCATGCATGACAGCCCGAAAAAAATCATCCTGCACTTTAGAAAAGGGTCGGCGAAAAGGTCGACAGCGGCGTTGTGGGTATTACAACTTAGATGTATGGTGAGAGATGAGATTACAACATAGAGGTATGATGAGAGATGAGGTTACAACATTACAACATAGATGTATGGTGAGACTTGAGATTACAACATTACAACATACAGGTATGTTGAGAGATGCGATTAAAACATAGAGTTATGATGAGAGATGAGATTACAACATAGAGGTATGGTGAGAGATGAGATTACAACATAGAGGTATGGTGAGAGATGAGATTACAACATAGAGGTATGGTGAGAGATGAGATTACAACATAGAGGATATGGTGAGAGATGAGATTACAACATAGAGGTATGGTGAGAGATGAGATTACAACATAGAGATATGGTGAGAGATGAGATTACAACATAGAGGTATGGTGAGAGATGAGATTACAACATAGAGGATATGGTGAGAGATGAGATTACAACATAGAGGATATGGTGAGAGATGAGATTACAACATAGAGGATATGGTGAGAGATGAGATTACAACATAGAGGATATGGTGAGAGATGAGATTACAACATAGAGGTATGGTGAGAGATGAGATTACAACATAGAGGTATGGTGAGAGATGAGATTACAACATAGAGGTATGGTGAGAGATGAGATTACAACATAGAGGTATGGTGAGAGATGAGATTACAACATAGAGGTATGGTGAGAGATGAGATTACAACATAGAGGTATGGTGAGAGATGAGATTACAACATAGAGGTATGGTGAGAGATGAGATTACAACATAGAGGATATGGTGAGAGATGAGATTACAACATAGAGGTATGGTGAGAGATGAGATTACAACATAGAGGTATGGTGAGAGATGAGATTACAACATAGAGGTATGGTGAGAGATGAGATTACAACATAGAGATATGGTGAGAGATGAGATTACAACATAGAGGTATGGTGAGAGATGAGATTACAACATAGAGGTATGGTGAGAGATGAGATTACAACATAGAGGTATGGTGAGAGATGAGATTACAACATAGAGGTATGGTGAGAGATGAGATTACAACATAGAGATAAGGTGAGAGAAGAGGTTAGAACATGGAGGTATGGTGATAGATGAGATTACAACATAGATGTATGGTGAGAGATGAGAGTACAACATACAGATAAGGTGAGAGATGAGATTACAACAGAGAGGTATGGTGAGAGATGAGGTTGCATGAATTATTGGCCGCCGTTCAAGATAGTCAAATGTGAAGTTCGTCTGATGATGTGTTCATGCTCCCCCCCCCCTCAACGACTGCAACAAGACTGAATATAATGATAATGACACACACAATTTAAAAAAAATTTCCGAACTAAACTTATGACATCATCTTTCAACCAGTTGCCATTACAAAAACTGTCTAAACATACCTCACCCTTGAACACTGTGCAAATATTTCGACTATTCCCAAAGCAAATAACTGCATAAACTTTCGAACTTATCTGACAGTCTAACTAATCACACAACTTCTAACTAATCACACAACTTCTAACTAAACACTGCACACAACTTCTAACTAATCACACAACTTCTAACTAATCACACAACTTCTAACTAATCAGTGCACACAACTTCTAACTAATCACTGCACACAACTTCTAACTAATCACTGCACACAACTTCTAACTAATCACACATCTTCTAACTAATCACACAACTTCTAACTATTCACTGCTCACAACTTCTAACTAATCACACAACTTATAACTAATCATACAACTTCTAACTAATCACTGCACACAACTTCTAACTAATCACACAACTTGTATCTAATCACACAACTTCTAACTAATCACTGCACACAACTTCTAATTAATCACACAACTTCTAACTAATCACACAACTTATAACTCTACAAATTCCGATAAAAACACAAGTCCTCCTTAGGAGCATAATCTTTCTAATTTATTTACTTATTTGTTGTTGTTTATTGTCTTTTAATGAGAAAGACCTTTGGCTAATGCATGTGGTTTTACGTAGCATTATTACATTTCTATAATACTTTAATTTTTGAAAATATTATTTTTATTATTTGAAATTCTTACCGTCTTGCACTGACATGCAGAGAAACCTCTTTTCAATGGCACAAGTGGTATCACTCAGCCTATCACTTGCGCTTATTTCGACGCAATCTTCAAAATAATACTTATTGTTTGGTTCTCCTTCTTCCCAAAGAGAAGATTTTTCCACAAGTTCCATGTTGTCAGCTAACCACATGAAACGCCTTTCATGTTCAAAAGCACTGGCTCCTACCCACAATTCGGTTTGGACGTTAGCTCCTGTCGACAATGAAGATACGCAGTCAAAATAGAAATTTATCTTAAAACAATTATGGCGTTTATCATTATAGTTAAAATTGCACTGAATGGTTATTACTTATATATTGAAAATAGAGATTTTTATATTTTAGAAATACTAGTCGTTCTTAAGAACACAACCAAGTCTCATGGTACGAATGGAAACTTGACGCAACCTTTTATTGCTTAGAGACAATACTAAAATTATTGATAACACACATTTTAATTTTGCCCTCTTAAGGGCTCGACATATCATGGTTCAGCTACACAACAATAAAATAAGATGAACCGACACAATTGATAGGTAATCACTAATAAAAGAGAGAATTTCTCTGTTATTTTTTAATAACGTGGCTTTATAATCTTAACATGGCAGTGTGTCTATAATCATAGGGGACTTACGGTGAACAAGGTGTATCACATTGTAGGATTTTATAGTAGGACGAGCCCTGCACGACCTAACGCTCCCCTCTCCCCGTCTTCTCTGCACCCACACCGATGTTGGGTGGACAGATGCGCATAAATCTTATCAATAAATTCTGAGTTGGCCTCGGAACGTGGGGAAAACACCAACGCCTTCACGTATGGTCGACGGGTGAAATATCAATTGGCCTGGGCTTTTATGTCTTGTTTTGATTTAATTGCTCTATAGATTATACAACCATTAGCAAATAACCTAACTTTTCTTCGTGTTGAGATGTTGTTGGGTAAATCATTTACATAATTTAAAAAGAGTAACGGACCTATAGCAGTTACTTTATTAACACCTGAGTTACCCTTTATTTGTGCTGATTAAGATCCATTAATTACAACAATTCGCTCTTTACCCAAATAGAAATCTTGGATCCCGTGATGTAAGGCATTTTAAGGGACCTTAGATTCCATAACTCAAAATAAAGTCCGTGAAGAAATACTGCACCAAAAATAACTCGTTTTGAACGTCCGCGTAAACGTGTTCAATATGCTTGGCTGAAGGAGTCATATGTGTTTGAGGGACAAATCGCTATGGAGGATCAGACAGAAGGGACAGAAAATTGCCTTTTATTATTATAGATAAATAAGACATACTATATCAAGGAAAATAGTTACGTAAAGATAAAAAAAGGAAAAGAAAAAAAAACGAACAAAAATTGAAACGGGATGTAAGAAAAAGGTTACAGTGAAAACAACAACGGGAAAAAATGCTTTTACAGTTTTGTAAAATTCTGAATTTGTTTTAATCCATATGGAGCCAACAATTTGATTGAGTGTTTTGTATTTTATGTAAAAGCTTTATCACCTCCCTACTCTCATTAATGCATTTTGTTCTAGACCACAAATTAACTGTTATCGTCAAAAAGGTTATACTTCAAATTGTTTCTAAATGAAATTACCACTGCATCTTTAAAGATAGCTCTTTCTTTGAAGTATGTAAAACAGCTTCCCTCAGATAATTCGGTGTCCTTGCCAGAGCAATCAGGTCTTCGCTTATCTGATGAAACAATTTGTGAAAGCCAATCTTTGAATTATTATTTATTAATTTAAACATAATTAAAAGCTATTAAACCAAACTCATAAAGTAAATAGGTAAACATTCGCAACGATTATTGAGCTATAAAAATATTGTGTATTTGTTCAAACATACCTACAATATGTCTTGAATTATCAATATCAGAACCATTTCCACCTGTCCGGACAAACGATATGTTCTGTATATTACTCATTTATATTCAAATACAAAGACATTTTATGTTACTTACGTCACAGTATAAGGTAAAGCCTTTACATTTCAATATGATACATGTAAATAAAAATAGACAAAGAAATGGTCTAAAATCAAATTTTAATAAAATTAAATCTAAGTAAATAAAAAAAATTCGTGAAAATACTCATGGAAATATATTAAGAAAAGTGATTCAAAAATAAACTTAGAAAAAACCCTAGAAAATATTCACAGTTCACGAGAGTTTTACTTTAGCTATACTGTATTGCTATCATAAACTCTTTTAGTTTCTTTTTGACGTATGCCAGAAAAGAGACATGGGGATTCTCTTTTTCCCATTTTGGAATTAAAGCATGGCATGGATTTCCTAATTCAACTAATTAAAACCAATTTACTTTCAAAATTTAAATCTTTAATAAAATGCTAGACCAGAAATTAATAATGGAGTGTCTGTAATTGATGATATATTAAAGAGACAGAAAGAGAGGGAGAGAGAGACGAATAGATAATAAGAGATAGAGACTGAATGACAGAGAGATAGTCAGAGTCATAGAAAGATTTTGGGAGATAGTGAGCCATAGACAGACAGAGAGAGAGAGAGAGATAGAAAGAGAGTTAGAGTCATTCAGAGATAGAGAGTTCGACACATATAGAGCGATAGAAAGTGACAGGGGAAACAGAGTTCAACGGAGATAGACAGTTTGAGAAATAGAAATATAAAGATATAGAAAGATGTAGAGCGATAAAGAAAAAATGAGAGAGATAAATAGATGCACACACTCAGAGAGAGAGACGCACAGGGCCCGATGGTTTAAGTGAGAAGTTTGTCGATCCTAGAGATGGTAGTTGAGACAGTAATGTGAGTCATTCAGGTGAGTCACACAGGTGAGCTATGTGAGTAAGTCACGGGAGTCAGCCATGTGAGCTATGTGAGTAAGTCACGGGAGTCAGTCATGTGAGCTATGTGAGTAAGTCAAGTGAGCCAGTCATGTGACCTATGTGAGTAAGTCACGGGAGGCAGTCATGTGAGCTATGTGAGTAATTTAAGTGAGCCAGTCATGTGAGCTATGTGATTAAGTCAAGTGAGTCAGGTTTGTAGTTTTTTTTTCATAAATTGTTACGTTTAAAAACATCGGATAGATTTGAAAAAAATATTAGTTCACAAAGTTTGGATATAATATAGATACAAAAATTGATGCATTTCTATATATTAAAAATACCAAGATGGCGGACTTTAAAAAAAACACATAAAACTTAAAGCAATTCTTTTTTAGTTGAAATTTTAAAAGATAAGATCAAATCTCCATTCAAATACATCGAAAAAGGCGTCATCTAAGGTTGACCTATTCATGCAAGTATTTATTAGCCTTAAATTTAGCTATAAGCTTTCTTAAAAATCTTAATCGGACCAATAGTGCTTTAAAACCACGTGCGTGGTGGTCGAGTGGCAGTGCGCACTGGACTGTCGTACCGATGGTCACGGGTTCGAATCCGTGTGAAGGCAAGGGTTTGTTCCCCTAGGGCATCCCTGAGTCACCCCGCTCCGAATGTTTACCTAACACTACACTACATGTAGTTAGGCGGCTGGGTAATGCGTGGAACCCACAAAGCCGTGGCCTGTGAATGCTGCATCACTTGCCAACAGATCATCTGTCAAGGTCTGTGGACGCAACTATCTTCTGCATAGAAGGAGCGTCTGTATAGATAAGATAAAATAAGATAAGATAGATAATATAGAACATCATTAACCATGTAACGCTGCTCACATAAGAAAAGGAAAACTCGGAGCACAAATCTCCGCTGCCTTGCGGTCATACTCAATCTCGAGAAAAGCTAGAGGAGTAAACCCTGATCACAAATAAACGACTTGGAGAGGAGCTGGGCGCCACCAAGTCTTTAAGCCCATAGATAAAGTTATCCATGCCGTATCGGTCGAGGAACGAATTAACAACAACGCACTCCAGTGCAAGTCATCAGAATGGGAGCGTTAATTATAAATATGGAACCGACTCGATTAGGCTTTCTAGGGAAACGATAAATATAGGCACTTGGAACACATGAACCCTGTATCAGTGTGGAAAAGTAAAAGAACTCCAGAGAAGGGATAAATATACGCACTTATAACGTGAGAACCCTTTATCAGTGTGGACAAAGAAAAAGAACTAAAGCATGAATTACAACGGTACAGTTGGGACATCATAGGACTTGCCGAAGTCCATTGGACAGGGTTTAGTGAAACATCAACGGACGAAGGGCAGACAATTTGGTTCAGCGGTGATGACTCCAAACATCAATATGGCGTATCGTTCCTTGTCAGGAAGGAAATATTTGCATCATTCATTAGCTGCACACCAATTACAAACCGACTGATAAGCATTAGAATATGGGCCAGACCTCATTATCTCACACCATACAGATGTATGCTCCAACTTCCGGTTACGGGACTGATGATGATGATTAAAAATACTAAATAATGTCAAACAATACTTACAAGGATGAAAGACAATGGAGATCGAGGTCGAAACAGTAACATCAGCTCTTCTGCCCAGGAAATCAACATTACATCTGTAAATTCCGGAGTAATTGCATTTTGTAACTGGTATGTCAAAACTCAGACATCTCCTCTCACTTTTCATCAAAATTTCATCGTTTAGCGTCAAGGTAAGCTCAGCTGGTCGTTCATTGTCTAGCAGATCGCATCGTATTTCGAGATTTTTCATGTTTTTTACATGTAAAACGTGATTCCTGGACATTTCGATGTTGTTGACTTTCATTGAAATTAAATCTACAATTTATTTTAAAATATTTAATGTTAATTTTTTTTTAATAAAAAAAAACAATGATGAAAAAATGACATTATTTTTTTAGGGGTGTATCACGGAAATGCAAGTGATTTTAGGATTTTTTGTCTGCAGTTTAAGAAACAAGTTAGACAATTTTGCACACTTTTATTTAAGTCACACTGTTAGTATTTTCCGACAAATATTTTAACGTAAAATTAAACCACTGCTGATGATTCTCAAAATGTTTAGCACAGATAGATCTTGGATGACAATGCATTGTTTCAAAATTTCAGATCGATCGAATGTACTGTAATTAAATGAATGCATTTTATAGTTGATCTCAATATACAATCTGTATTCGTCTGCTATTCTTTACATTCAAGAGCCGAGTTGACCCCGTGATCTCATCCCTGTGGTATTTAAACCTTGGGAGTGCGTTTATGAGGTGTTTGGTATAATAAATAGAGGTAAACAAAGATTTTTAAAAATCATGATTTTTAAGTGGACTAAAATGAAGAAAATAGAAACTTGTCCTTTTAAAAAAAAGGAAATTAAAAAAAAATATTTTTCTTATTTATTCACAAACTTGTAGCTACTTACTGTCTAACTAATAAAACATTCTCACACCAAAAAAGACATTTTTACACCAATACAGACATTCTCACACCAATACAATAATTCTCACACCAATACAGACATTTCACACCAATACAGACATTGTCACATCAATACAGACATCCTCACACCAATACACACATTCTCACAACAATACTGACATTCTCAAACGCATACAGACATTCTCAACCCAATACAGACATTCTCAAAGCAATAATGACATTATCAAACCAATAATGACATTATCAAACCAATACAGACAATCTCACACCAATACAGAAATTTTCACACCAATACAGACATTCTCATACCAATACAGACATTCTCACAACAATACATACATTCTCACACCAATACATATAGTTTCACACCAATACAGTTATTCTCACACCAATACAGACATTCTCACACTAATACAGACATTGTCAAATCAATACAGAAATTCTCAAACAAATACATACATTCTCAACCCAATACAGACATTCTCACAAAAATACTGACATTCTCAAAGCAATACTGACATTCTCACACCAATTCAGAAATATTTCAAAATTACTTATCAATACAGACATTTTCAAAACCCCTGATACAGAAATATTTCATAATTCCTACCAAATACGCAAATACAGACATCTCTGATATACACTAAATACAGACATCTCTCATAAACACCAAAAAAATATAGACATCTTTCATAACCCTAACCAATAAATATATTTGTATCATCTTTCATAACCACAACAAAAATCTCTCAACTGTTCCTAACCTCATACAATGTGAAACGTGCCTAAACTCTCCTAATCAGAAGACTACACAAATAATTCCATTTGTTACATTAATAAGTGCACACATCCTTCAACCATTTCTAACCTTAATTTTACCGTAAATAATACCTTACAACCAAGTCAAAAATACTTAAGCCATTTATATTTCTATAGAGCTAACATATTCTCCGATTCTCCATAATCCTTAACTGTTCATAAATCCTTTCATAACATTCAGTGTTGCACACATTCTCCCATTCATTCCGCTCTTATCCCTCAATTATTACCCTAGGATATAATAGCCTAAATTAAAAACATGGCATAGTCTGGTCCATGCATGACAGCCCGAAAAAAATCATCCTGCACTTTAGAAAAGGGTCGGCGAAAAGGTCGACAGCGGCGTTGTGGGTATTACAACATAGATGTATGGTGAGAGATGAGATTACAACATAGAGGTATGATGAGAGATGAGGTTACAACATTACAACATAGATGTATGGTGAGACTTGATATTACAACATTACAACATACAGGTATGTTGAGAGATGCGATTAAAACATAGAGTTATGATGAGAGATGAGATTACAACATAGAGGTATGGTGAGAGATGAGATTACAACATAGAGGATATGGTGAGAGATGAGATTACAACATAGAGGTATGGTGAGAGATGAGATTACAACATAGAGGTATGGTGAGAGATGAGATTACAACATAGAGGTATGGTGAGAGATGAGATTACAACATAGAGATATGGTGAGAGATGAGATTACAACATAGAGGATATGGTGAGAGATGAGATTACAACATAGAGGTATGGTGAGAGATGAGATTACAACATAGAGGTATGGTGAGAGATGAGATTACAACATAGAGGTATGGTGAGAGATGAGATTACAACATAGAGATATGGTGAGAGATGAGATTACAACAGAGAGGTATGGTGAGAGATGAGGTTGCATGAATTATTGGCCGCCGTTCAAGATAGTCAAATGTGAAGATCGTCTGATGATGTGTTCATGCTCCCCCCCCCTCAACGACTGCAACAAGACTGAATATAATGATAATGACACACACAATTTTAAAAAAATTTCCGAACTAAACTTATGACATCATCTTTCAACCAGTTGCCATTACAAAAACTGTCTAAACATACCTCACCCTTGAACACTGTGCAAATATTTCGACTATTCCCAAAGCAAATAACTGCATAAACTTTCGAACTTATCTGACAGTCTAACTAATCACACAACTTCTAACTAATCACACAACTTCTAACTAAACACTGCACACAACTTCTAACTAATCACACAACTTCTAACTAATCACACAACTTCTAACTAATCACTGCACACAACTTCTAACTAATCACTGCACACAACTTCTAACTAATCACTGCACACAACTTCTAACTAATCACACATCTTCTAACTAATCACACAACTTCTAACTATTCACTGCTCACAACTTCTAACTAATCACACAACTTATAACTAATCATACAACTTCTAACTAATCACTGCACACAACTTCTAACTAATCACACAACTTGTATCTAATCACACAACTTCTAACTAATCACTGCACACAACTTCTAATTAATCACACAACTTCTAACTAATCACACAACTTATAACTCTACAAATTCCGATAAAAACACAAGTACTCCCTAGGAGCATAATCTTTCTAATTTATTTACTTATTTGTTGTTGTTTATTGTCTTTTAATGAGAAAGACCTTTGGCTAATGCATGTGGTTTTACGTAGCATTATTACATTTCTATAATACTTTAATTTTTGAAAATATTATTTTTATTATTTGAAATTCTTACCGTCTTGCACTGACATGCAGAGAAACCTCTTTTCAATGGCACAAGTGGTATCACTCAGCCTATCACTTGCGCTTATTTCGACGCAATCTTCAAAATAATACTTATTGTTTGGTTCTCCTTCTTCCCAAAGAGAAGATTTTTCCTCAAGTTCCATGTTGTCAGCTAACCACATGAAACGCCTTTCATGTTCAAAAGCACTGGCTCCTACCCACAATTCGGTTTGGACGTTAGCTCCTGTCGACAATGAAGATACGCAGTCAAAATAGAAATTTATCTTAAAACAATTATGGCGTTTATCATTATAGTTAAAATTGCACTGAATGGTTATTACTTATATATTGAAAATAGAGATTTTTATATTTTAGAAATACTAGTCGTTCTTAAGAACACAACCAAGTCTCATGGTACGAATGGAAACTTGACGCAACCTTTTATTGCTTAGAGACAATACTAAAATTATTGATAACACACATTTTAATTTTGCCCTCTTAAGGGCTCGACATATCATGGTTCAGCTACACAACAATAAAATAAGATGAACCGAAACAATTGATAGGTAATCACTAATAAAAGAGAGAATTTCTCTGTTATTTTTTAATAACGTGGCTTTATAATGTTAACATGGCAGTGTGTCTATAATCATAGGGGACTTACGGTGAACAAGGTGTATCACATTGTAGGATTTTATAGTAGGACGAGCCCTGCACGACCTAACGCTCCCCTCTCCCCGTCTTCTCTGCACCCACACCGATGTTGGGTGGACAGATGCGCATAAATCTTATCAATAAATTCTGAGTTGGCCTCGGAACGTGGGGAAAACACCAACGCCTTCACGTATAGTCGACGTGTGAAATATCAATTGGCCTGGGTTTTTCTGTCTTGTTCTGATTTAATTGCTCTATAGATTATACAATCATTAGCAAATAACCTAACTTTTCTTCCTGTTGAGATGTTGTTGGGTAATTCATTTACATAATTTAAAAAGAGTAACGGTCCTGTAGCAGCTACTTTATTAACACCTGAGTTACCCTTTATTTGTGCTGATTAAGATCCATTAATTACAACAATTCGCTCTTTACCCAAATAGAAATCTTGGATCCCGTGATGTAAGGCATTTTAAGGGACCTTAGATTCCAAAGTAATTAAGTTTTTTGAGTACACTAAAGTGGGTGACTTTGTCAAATGCTTTTGAGAAGTCTTGTCATTTTATTTTATTATTATTGTCTAAGCCTTCTGACAGATAACATATTAGACCAATTAAGTGTGTTTCACATGATCGGTTTTTCCTAAAGCTGTGTTGATGTGGACAAAGGACATTATGTTTGCTTAAGTGATAAACTATTGAATTACTAGTATCATATGTAAACATATAGAACACATAATACATCGTAAAATAGATAATCCCCTGGACAAACGTAATGTCCAATGACGACTTCAACTTTAGGAAAAACCTATCATGTGAAACTCAATTAATTAGTTTACTATATATATTCATTTTGGAGTACTCGACTAAGTTTTGTGTCAAGTGTTTAATCTTTATGTATTTTTGGTATCCCTTAATTGTTTAGTATTTTTGTATCCTTTCTTAAATTGGTAGCTTAAAATTTTTAAAATAGAGTTGTTTTTTATTTTGCAAATATTTTCTTTATAATTTAGAATTAAACCAGCATTTGTTAGTTTTAATTGATGCTAGTTTGTTTTTTTAAACTTTCTCATCCATCATAGATTTTGATCTGTTTGTATATTTCTTAATTTCTTCTTCTGGAATATTTATTTTAAATCTACATAGGAATTTTTTTTTCCAAATTAGCAGCTGTTTGGTTTAATTTTATTAAATTATATTTATTCTATAGATAGATTATTCTTCTAGGTATCCTACATATTTTAGTTTTCATTGCATTGGGACAGTCCAGAAATTATTTCGCAATCTATCACTCGTCTTGCTCAATTTGTTGATATAAAATCTAGTGTTTTATTTTTGCTTGTAGCTTTTGTGACTATTTGTTCTAGGTTTTTGGTGCTAGGTGTCTATGAAGTGTTCGTTTATTTCTTAAATAGTTTTGTAGTTATCTATTGCACAGCTGTTTCAATTTATATCCTGAAGGTTAAAGCCTCATCTCCCCATACTCAGCGTTTTATTATTTTCTTTTTTGAATGTTAGTTGACTACAAAGATCCTTCATATATTTTAGGTCTGTGGTCTGTATCTGCAGCCTACAATAAGTGGTGCTGAGTTCAGTGTAACTGGTCTGTGGTATATATCTGCAGCCTACAGTAAGTGGTGCTGAGTTCAGTGTAACTGGTCTGTGGTCTGTATCTGCAGCCAACAATAAGTGGTGCTGAGTTCAGTGTAACAGGTCTGTGGTCTATATCTGCAGCCTACAATAAGTGGTGCTGAGTTCAGTGTAACTGGTCTGTGGTCTATATCTGCAGCCTACAATAAGTGGTGCTGAGTTCAGTGTAACAGGTCTGTGGTCTGTATCTGCAGCCTACAATAAGTGGTGCTGAGTTCAGTGTAACAGGTCTGTGGTCTGTATCTGCAGCCTACAATAAGTGGTGCTGAGTTCAGTGTAACTGGTTTACCAAAAAGAGACTCAATATTAAGATTTGTTCGTAGTGCAATGTCTACAGCTATTATAGTTGATTTTATTGCAAGTAGAACTCCTTCACCACTTTTTGACCTATCTTTTCTAAAAAAATTTAAGTTGCTTTTATTAACATTCCTTCTGATAATTGTTGGGTTTAACCAAGTTTCAGAACCAGCAATTGTGTCCGGTTCTTCTTCAGTCACTCTAAATCTGTAATTTTAATTTTTTTACTTTGGAAAATAAATATTCGCGTTTTTTAAATTATATATTGTGCAACCTTCATTCATGTAGTATTTCATTAACTGTGTAGTTTGTCTGTTGTCGTAATTAATTCATTTTTAGCCACATTAGGCTATATATATATATATATATATATATATATTTGTTTATTACCCGTAAAAAAAAAGACGTAAGTTTAAAAAAAAATGTCAATTGATTTTATTACCATATCTACATATATAATTCTCTTCATGGGACCACGAGAGGCAAGCAAGCTGCAAGTATGTGCAACTGAGCATGACGAATGACCCTCGCTCGGGTCAACTAAACACTGTTGGAAAGCGTGGTGTGATGAAATGAACAAAAGGGGGGAGTGGGTGGCAACAATGCACTTGCGTTTACTTGCATTGTTCCTTCACAGTAAATGTGAGATTTGTAGTGTACTGGTTATCACGTCCGTCTCATACCTAGATGGTCCTGGGTTCAAATCCCAGTAAATACATTTTTTTTAAAAGTGTCTGTATGTGCCCGTTCGTTTACCTCTTTATTGCTAACAATAGCTGAACCCGCGGCGTAGCATACGCCGCTAATGATTTAGTTACGGGTGAAGACTTCCTGAAAGATCCAGTTGTCGAAATGGGATGGGTTTGGGCAAACGACTGTGAGTGAATGAAAAGAAGGAACTCTGGAGAGACCCGCGACGTAGCATACGCCGCTGACTTGCTCATAATAGACAGTGCAAAGAACTGATTGGGGGGGGGGATGAACGTACAGACACAAAAAGCAGCACAAAGTAAGTAAAGAATAGCGAGTAAACATGGAGACAAGCACACTAAGGTTGTTGTTACCCGCCTCCCATTTAATACTACCATCCCTTAAACATAAATTGTGATTGGCCGACCCTAGCGAGGGTTAGTCATGTTTAGGGTTTTGCATTCCGTGTTGTTGTTTTTTTTAACCAATTATCGATTATGTAACTCTGATTTTAAACCGATTATCGTTTTATAGCTGACTTAATAGAAGTTAGGGGTATACCGAATTTCGCCTGCAAACGTCTCGAAACCAACAATGAGTTGGCAGTCCCCTCCCCCCCAAACCGACGTTCACTCGCGTTGTTTTGATTTCTTCGTGCTGTAGTTTGTGTCCGTTATTTCTCCACTTTCTTTGCACTCTCCATGAGCAAGTCTGCGGCGTATGCTACGCCGCGGGGCGTCTAGTAGTAAATAATCAGACAATGTAGAGACAAATAGCGAAAATTTAAATCTCATTTCTATGTTGAACAATATTATGTGGATGTTCAAAAATAGTTATTTTTTGTGCCGTACTTTTTTTTAAGGCTTTTTGTTTTAACAGTGTTTTTTCTAAAATGTTACATAGTGTTACGAAGGAACATATACAAAGTAAATTGTATGTATATTAGGGCTGCCAAAATTAATGAATAATTTCTATATAGATCGTAAAAAATGTTACAATTTAATTATTTTTAACGATTAATTGGAAGTCAAAAAGTAAACAAAAATAACGGCAGATGAATAATAAGAAATTTCCTGATGCTTACACAACATTTTGTTTTAAAATATTGACTGATGGGAAGGTTCAAAATGTTGATAAAGTTTGCCTACCACTACCATGGTTCTAACATTTCGTCTACTTGTCAAACAAAATGAAAAGCGTATTAAGCTAATTGCAGTAATGGAGTCTGACTCAGAGACAGAAAATGACAAGAGCTCTTCTTATGAATTATTGCGTTACAAATAAATGGAGATTAAATTTCCTGAATCTATTAACCCTCTACACTGGTGTAAACTTAATGAACACCGATATCCGATAATGCCATTCCTTGCCAAGACCGTTTTGCGCATACCAGTTACCTCAGTTCAATGTGAATGATTGTTCAGCTTGGCTTGTTAAATAGCCAATTAGACCCGCTGATCACTTGTATCAAATAAGGTCAACACACTTGTCTTTTTTCGTAGTTGGTTAAAAGATGACATGTTAATGAGACATTCCAGTGATATTTAGATTTTCAACAAGAACTTTTAATAAGTGTTACTTATGACATCATGACTTTTAATTTTGGGTTTTAATCGAAAGGAAAGATTAATTAATCGTTAATTTTTCAAAAGTTAACTTTAAATGGTGATGGCAATACTGATTTGACTTGCGAACTTACACATAAATATTTGCTTGTCTCACGTTTTATTTCTTATTCAGACTTATAATTTAGACGGTAGTCTATTGTGAATATTACAATTATAAAAATAAGGTAAATAACAAATTAAGTGATACATTAAATTATTAATATAGAACATAATAAACAAACTAAAAAGCATTGTTCATAAAATCATTCGAATCCATGCAAAATATAACAAAACAATTTCCATACGAGAAAAAGTATTAAGTTAAAAAGTTACAAATATAGATATTACTTTCCTTCTTAAAATAACAAACGTAGTCAACTAACGGCAAAATAAGCTAAAGTCGTCTGAATAAAAGAGCAGTTTTTATTATGGCCCTAGATTACAACTTCGTGTACACCACACTACACACTCAAGAAAACACAAGGTACACAATGCACAGATCGCTGAACTTCGTTTACGTTCGTTCATTCAATTCATTGTAAAATGTTAATTTTTGACATTGACAGTGTCACAGATTGTCATTGTAAATAGCACATACTCCTCATATGTTGGATAAAAAATATTTTAATATATACTATTAAATACTAAATAGATAGTATTAAAATAAACCACCTTAGCTCTTACACCTAAATCTGGAGATATCCAAATCCGGAATCCGGAAACATTCTTTTCCAAACTATTCGAATACGGCAAATAGTTTTAAAAAATACGATATCCCTAGTCGCCATATTGAACTTTTCCAACAGTCATTGTTACGTTTTGTTACATCTTTCAGAAATGTTATCTAGGGTTAAACTAATCTAACGTAATCATAGTGTTCTTCGTGTACAGCGAGCTTTTTTTAACGCAATTTCCTTTGGAAAAATTGCATTTATAGATTCGAAATGTCTGTAGCGCTTGCACATGCAAATCCTCCTGAACAATACCAGACAGAGGGTTCCGGCCTTGGCAAATATGCTAAGGAGGTTCCAAGGATGTGCAACGGCCAAACAAATACCGAAAATGTTTACTGGATTTCCTGGAAAATCCCAAACATAAACCGAAAAATATCAGTATTTTGTCAGTTGCTTGCCAACCATAACATCACTCAGGTTGAAACAAACGTCTAACAAGAGGTAATAATATTTAGAACAATGTTGGAGAAGGAATTTTTCAAAAATCACTTTTCGTTCGACTCTCGTAAGTTTAGAAGCAATTTTTGAAAACAATTGTTTTGTTTAGTATCAAAATTATTGATTTGAAATGACTTTTAATGTAATGTAGAGTGATAGTTAATGGGGTGTTCGTGCTTTGTGAATGCTTATGTTAGATTGTTGCGTGGTTCACATTATATTGACACATTCTTGGTGTGATGTAGCTGGAGGGGATATGACGTTATAGTGTGTTTTCCCCATGTAAAGCACTTTGAGCCCGGCTCTTTGCTGGAATACAGCGCTATATAAAATATTATTTTATTATTATTATTATTATTACTTTCACAATTACTTATTTGAATCGAATTTTAATGTAATCTGGAATGATTTCCCTTGATAAAAAATCGGAATTCCTTGTTGGAAATAGCGTTTAAATACTCATTAATATTATTATTTTTGAGTTTCTTTCTAGTATATAATATAGAACAAGCCTGCAACTGGTCCTAAGACAAAATGTCACTCTTGCCTGCCCTACAAGAACATCTGTAAGAAATACAATTTACAAGCGGGCATCAACAACACAACGTGGGTGGCGATTGCTGAGGTGCGCACCTTTTGGCGGTCAAGGGTACGTGGGGAGCCATTGCTGAGAAGCGCACCCTCGGTCGGTCAAAAGGTACGTGGGGGGCCATTGCTGAGGAGCGCAACCTTTGGCGGTCAAAGGTACGTGGGGGCCATTGCTGAGGAGCGCACCTTCTGGCGGTCAAAGGTACGTGGGGGGGCCATTGCTGAGGAGCGCACCTTCTGGCGGTCAAAGTTACGTGGGGAGCCATTGCTGAGGAGCGCACCTTCTGACGGTCAAATGTATGTGGGGGAGCCATTGCTGAGGAGCGCAACTTCTGGTGGTCAAAAGTATGTGGGGAGCCATTGGTGAGGAGTGCACCTTCTGGCGGTCAAAGGTACGTGGGGGCCATTGCTGAGGAGCGCACCTTCTGGCGGTCAAAGGTATGTGGGGAGCCATTGCTGAGGAGCGCACCCTCAGTCGGTCAAAAGGTACGTGGGGGGCCATTGCTGAGGAGCGCACCTTCTGGCGGTCAAAGTTACATGGGGAGCCATTGCTGAGGAGCGCACTTTCTGGTGGTCAAATGTACGTGGGGAGTCATTGCTGATGAGCCCACCTTCTGGCGGTCAAAGTTACATGGGGAGCCATTGCTGAGGAGCGCACTTTCTGGTGGTCAAATGTACGTGGGGAGTCATTGCTGATGAGCCCACCTTCTGGCGGTCAAAGGTATGTGGGGGAGCCATTGCTGAGGAGCGCACCTTCTCTCGGTCAAAGTTACGTGGGGAGCCATTGCTGAGGAGCGCACCATCTGACGGTCAAATGTACGTGGGGTGTCATTGATGATGAGTGCACCTTCTGGTGGTCAAAGGTACGTGGGGAGCCATTGCTGATGAGCGCACCTTCTAGCTGTCAAAGGTACGTGGGTGGCCATTGCTTAGGAGCGCACCGTCTGGCGGTCAAAGGTATGTGAGGAGCCATTGCTGAGGAGCGCACCTACTGGTGGTCAAAGGTACGTGGGGAGCCATTGCTGAGGAGCGCACCTTCTGGCGGTCAAAGGTATTTGGGGAGCCATTGCTGAGGAGCGCAACTTCTGGCGGTCAAATGTATGTGGGGAGTCATTGTTGAGGAGCGCACCTTCTGGCGGTCAAAGGTATGTGGGGAGCCATTGCTTAGGAGCGCACCTTCTGGCGGTAAAAGGTACGTGGGGAGCCATTGCTGAGGAGTGCACCTTTTGGCGGTCAAAGGTATGTGGGGAGCCATTGCTGAGGAGCGTAGCCTCTGACGGTCAAAGGTACGTGTGGAGCTATTCCTGAGGAGCGCACCTTCTGGCGGTCAAAGGTATGTGGGGAGCCATTGCTGAGGAGCGCAACTTTTGGCGGTCAAAGGTAAGTGGGGGGCCATTCCTGAGGAGCGCACCCTCTGGCGGTCAAAGGTACATGAGGGCAAACAAGCTGCGGGAAAAACACTCACATCTAGGAGTGAATTGAGAAGGGCTAGAAGAAATGTGGGTGGGTGGAGAGGAGCTGGATTCAAAGCAATCGTCCATTGAGGGGAAATGATGTCATATAACACACGGTTTTAATTATTGCACTCCATCTGTTGTCTATAATACAGAAACGATTTAAATAAATGCACTCAAGTTGTAACATATTATTAAAATGCTGTGTTTATAGTTGTATACTAAATGAAATCAGTATAATAAATACAATTTAATTAATTACCATGAGTTTTTAGTAAATTTACAATTATTTTACTCGTTGTTACCAAGATCTTTATTAAACTAAAAATATTTTAATCTTTCTTATCAAGATTTTTATTAAAATTATAAATTGCAAAATATTACTTACCAAAAGTCTTTTTAAATCTCTTTGCTATTTCCCGAAGCTGTGAATTTGAATAAATGCGTGCAAGTACAAGTCCGTTTTCCTGACACTGTGTCTGTTACAATGAATTTCAAAAAAAAATATAGTTTAAAAAATATATCTTTAAAAAAGGACATGCTTTTATTTACAAATAGAAAGTGCACTAAAAAGAAGAAAATAAAAAATTACTATGATTACAGGTGAAATCCGTAAACCTATCCACTGCACTTTAAAGCGTGGGGTGCTTCTAAATAATATGATAGTAGCATGTATAGGATCCAAGTAGTGAACATTTTAATGTTAATTAATATTCATATAAATTTTTACTTATGTTTCGCAGCCTTTTGAATGCCCCACGATATTTTGCAGTTGATAGTTTTGTAGTCATATTAAATCAAAGTACTTGAACTTATAAGTTTTAAATTATTTTCTTCTTTTTAGTTCACGTATAAAAAAGTGATTAAAAAAAAATCTTTTTGTTACCTATATTTATTTTTTATACCAAACACCTCATAAGCGCCCACCCAACATTTTAATATAATACCACGCGGATGTGGTCACGGTGTTAACTCGGCACGTGAATGTCAACTTGACCAGACGGATACATGTGATAAATAGAGATAAACTAAAAATGCATTGATTTAATTAACGGTACATTCGATCGATCTGAAATTTTTAAACAATGCATTGTCATCCAATATATATCTGTGGTAAAAGTTTAAGATCATTAGGACCATTAGAAATGGTTTAATTTACGTTACAAGATTTGACGGAAAATACAACATACAAACAGTGTGACTTAAATAAAATCTAGTAATAATAAAAAGATTATTGATTGGATTTTAAATTGTTGTTTGAGATTAGAAAATGTCACCAAAGTGTCAAAAAACAACTTTAAAAACGATTTAAATTCTTCAACACAACATCAGTTATGTTTCTGGTCAATATATTATGTTATTAAAATACGAGCAACAAAGCCCTTCCAAGGTCGTTCCGCCACCGTTCGTTGGCATGTAGTAATTCCCCTCCAACAGCCGTTTCGACCGGCATACATGTGCATCACGTCAAAAATATTTTTCATATAGTTAAAATAAATAACTCGTAAAAACAGAGTTTTTTACTATAAATCGTGGCGCATAACTCAAAATAAAGTCTTGGAAGAAATACTGCACCAAAAATAACTCATTTTGAACCTCCGCGCAAACGTGTTCAATATGATAGGCTGTAGGAGTGTAGGAGTCATATGTGTTTGAGGGACCAATCGCTATCGATGACGGGACAGAAGTTGTCCTTTTATTATATAGGATTATGGTATGAATGGTTATTTAATTATTATATGTATGTTATGATCTCCATGTAAAGCGCTGTGAGCCCGGTCCTTACTGGGATACAGCGCTATATAAATTATCAAACAGTTTTGAAAAAAACCCACACTTTCTTTTGAAATTGTTAAAAAGATCGACATGTAATTTAATGTGTCAACTGCTATTCTATTTAAATAAATATACTTTTTGGCATGTAAAACCAAATTATACAAAATAATGTAATTAATTAAACAATACATTTTGTTTTCAGATATAATAGTTATTGTCGTTAAATTGTGAAAAGAGAATTTTTTTAATAAAATAAAATAATTAAAATGAATTTTATATATTATTTACTAGGGGCAAGTACCCGGCTTATCCCTGGTTTAAAATAAGGTTTTCTGTAGAAGCGTACAAAACTGTTTACTTGCATGCAATAAAATGGTACATTTAACAGTGTATGTGCTGCATGGCTTAATTTCAAGGATGTCACCATCCTCATCTCTCACAATAACAGTTTTGAGATCTTCAAATTAAATAGGTCCCCGAATATGGTGCAACAGAAGGCCCATCTGAAATGCATCTCTGTTGTAAGGATGCACAGTGTACACTCTTCCCAAGGTATTGTCTGTCACATATCCCGGGAAGTCTGCAAGACCTTTTTTTGGATTTGCCAGACCTTTTGACTTGCATCCCAGCGAAAATGTCTAGGTACTTCAGAATACAGCAATGTTTTTGCAAGAGGATCTGTTTTTCGAAGATCAAAAAAGGCTGTTAATGTAGTCTTTGGTGGAGTGTCTGTCAAATGTGCTGTTGGCTGTCCTGGTTTATAGTATACTCCTTGGCCTCCTTCAAGATGTACTGCCAAGTGAACAGCTGTTGGATACCTTTGATGGATTGGAAAGTTAAGCAGGCGCCACACTGCCTCACTGCTACTAATGTATCGTCCTTGTTGATAATTTGTAACCTCATCAAGCCTGTTCGGCATTTCATTTGCAACAGCAAACATGGCTGCATCACTTCCCTTAGTAACATACTTGCAAATCTACTTGATACTTGTGCCTCTATGACGTACATAGGTCATTCCATCCTGTGCATATTCATGCATGTAACGGAGCCCTCCACTGAAGGATGAAGGCAGCACCACTAATTTGCCAAGATTTTCAGAAGACAAATTGTTGTCATTCCTTACTGCCTCTAATAGTACACCATATTCCTCAGCTCTAAGTTTTGTTTGGTTGAGTCTGATGAAACGCAATCTCTCATTCTCAACCTTAGCATACATATCAACTATGTATTGCTGGAAAAGGTGTGGGCATCTCAGGAGTGTATTAAATTCGTTGACTCTTTGCATCATGCGATATGCATTGCTTGTGGCCTTGTTTACATCATTTATGTTCAAATCATAGCCATATGATTTGAACAAATAGCTGAGGGTACTGAAGTGGATCATATGACCTGTTAGTGTCTTGAATCCTTTGAAGTGGCATTTGTGAGCAACTTCTTGAATGCAGCACAATGTCCCTACGATCACCTAGCTCTCCAGCAATCACTAACAGATGGTGCATTGAATCTGCCTTTGTGTTCCTTTAATGGTGCCTTGCCAGAAATTTTGATTTTGTAGTCCACTTGAGTGTTATCCATAATCTCAGCAGCCATTTTAAATGACCGCACATAGCTGTTATGCTGATATAGCATTCTTTGCAGTTTGAGGACAATGTTTCTGTCAACAGGACTGTCAAGCAAATCCTGTCGTCTTTGCACTTGATCATCTTCTCCCAAGAAGTAAATCTGGAGATATTTGCGGTCTACAGCATTGACTGGATGAAGAGGTCCAGGATGGTAGTACACTTGGCCTTTGACCTTGAATGTTGGTGTCCACCCATTATTCACGACAACATTAGACTTGAAGGAAGTCATGGCAAACAAATTATTGAATAGTCTAATATGTTTCACAAAGTCCTTTGATTGTGCAGTTTTACCATTCAACAGACTGCACAATGGTTCTGGTGGCTTTAGAATTGGTGGCAGTTTGACTTTACCACTGGAGCAGCACATGCCTGGAGTTTCTCCTTTCCACTTAAGTGCACTACACTTTAGACAAACATTTGCCATTCTGCCAATGTCAAGAAGATTGTTGCTTTCATAGTCATATGATGGGTGTACATGAAACCATCATGTATGTGGGCTTTCGATTTCAAAGTGATGTAAATATTTCTCTGTTTTCTTATGCCAAGAAGACGTGTCACATGCTGAATAGAGGTCTTTCAGCTGATCTGGCAACTCTGTGGCGGTCCTGATCTTTCTGGAGACGTGATTGCCTTTGTTCAGCTGTTTCAGCTGATCTGGCTACTCTGTGGTGGACCTGATCTTCCCGGAGACGTGATTGCCTTTGCTCAGGTCTTTCTGCTGATCTAGCAACTCTGTGGCGGACCTGATCTTCCTGGAGACGTTATTGCCTTTGTTCAGGTCTTTATGCTGATCTGGCAACTCTGTTGTGGACCTGATCTTCCTGGAGACGTGATTGCCTTTGCTCAGGTCTTTCTGCTGATTTGGAAACTCTGAGGCGGACCTGATCTTCCTGGAGACGTGATTGCCTTTGCTCAGGTCTTTCTGCTGATCTGGCAACTCTGTGGCGGACCTGATCTGCCTGGATTCTTGCTTTTTTTCAGCAGGAGCTTCTACTGCACGTGTATGTTCTACGACTTTTGACTTGACTGTTTTCCTGCCCAGACTCCCCCTTTTTCTCATAGGCATGACTGTAGCAAAAGATGACAATGCTTTCCTGTGAATGAAGGAATGTAATGTAAATGTGATATTTATTGCAGTGTTTGCTAGCAGTAAAGTAAATATAACAAAGAAGTATTGCGTTTATTTCCCATTAGGAACTTTTGAGCCATATTTCTGGGACTTCATTGGAAACTTGAAGGCAGTATCACTTTGTATTAAGGTATTATGTTAATATCACGCGATTCTTGTCTGTTTACGAATTTGTAGAGGACATCATTGTCTTCAGCTATTAATTCACTTTGATTTATTAGAACACACTTTAATCGATTGGCTGCAGTCTTGAAAAAGGCATCAACCACAAATTGGTGAGTGAGCTTTCCGGCATTCAGAAACTGATTAAAATGCCCGTTATGAATGTCAAAGTGATACGAATACCAGCGTAGCAAATCAAATCATATAAATTTTCTTTCATTAATATTTTCCCTACTATTTATATGATTTGTTTTGAACATACTATAAAAATTATATAATTAATGTTCAAAACTAAATAAAAGATATGCTTCAATTCAAGATGAAAATCAAGAAAGCTTTAGAGCTAGCACTAAAAATGATAAGTATGCTAATTATTTTTATGGTTATGTGATAATATATTGAAAAAATTGCCCAAGTATATTATTAAAATAATAATGTATATCTATATTATATATATGAATTTATTTGTAATGAGAAAACCCTTAATCTTGGGCTACGCGCTATATTATTTTGCATAAATATTAATGATATAGTCATTATAAAAGTAAATGCATAGTGAATTACATACCGCACAAAGGGCAACTGCAGTGAAGAATTTTGGAGTATTCCAAATATATCGTGATAAACCGGTTGTTTATTAACCGCCGGAAGCGCGATGCACATTGCGTTAACAAAAAATATGTGACTGTAAAGTGAGACATATCAAGCTAGAAATGCCTTCTTGTTAATCTCGACACCAAAATATGTATTATTTTTCGTCTTAATTTGCAATAATTTATTTTATTAGATACCCCGGTGCCTCACACGGACACGTATTTATTATTTTTCGTCTTAATTTGCAATAATTTATTTTATTAGATACCCCACTCACACGGACACGCCAAGCCACAATATTGTAAGGGATATTTATGTGAATATTAATGTTTATGTCAGGTGTGTATTGGGTTTATTTGTTTTTAAGAAAAATTTCGAAACGCAAGGTTTGAGCTTAAAATTTACCCTGCTGGTTTATTTTAAGTTATGCAAAAAGTATAAAAACAGTTGTTAAGCTATAGTGTGTATGCCACCCAGGGATGGACGATATTATTGACTCCTACCCTCACTAATAAAGGAGAAACTTTTCCCGGGTTTAAAATAAGCCACAATTCACGTTATTTGGTTGTCTGGATCTTGAGTTATTAGGGAACAGATAAACACACAACTAATGCGCCTTATATGTATAACATATTGGCCCCCGGCCCCCCAGTTAGTGATAATTTTTTTTTCGACAGCTGCCATCGCGGGAGGGTACTCAAAAACTTTCCAAAGTTTATATTTGTACCTACAAAGAAAGTTGACGAATTAGTGTAACCCATATAAGAAAAAAAAACAGTTTTGGGCCCCCGACCACCCATGAGTCAAATTTTTTTAATGGTTTTCGCCAATTATTTTTATAAGAGTGTATTCAGCAAGTTCCCAAAGTTTCATGCTTCTATTTTCACGGAAAGTTGAAGAAATTAGTGTTGAGTCAGTTTTAAATATAAAAAAACTACATTAAGGCCCCCGGCCCCCAGTAAGTGAAAAGTTATATAATTTTTTAACTGTTACCATCGCCAAATGATACTTAACAAACACCGAAAGTTTCATGCTTCTACCTTTACGGGAAATAGGCTACTTTTATTATTTTTTATTTTTTATAGAGCTCATGTTAGGAACAAAGTACATAATGGGCCCTGGCCCCCAGCATCTTATATATATGGAACGTAACCTGTTTAACAACCTTTCTCGTGTCATTGTGTGAATGTGTAACGAATTTCACGTTATTTTGTTGTCTGGATCTTGAGTTATTAGGGAAACAGACAAACTAATGCGTCTTATATGTTTAAAATTTGGGCCCCCGGCCCCCCAGTTTGAGATACAAAATTTTCGACTGCTACCATCGCGTAGGGTACTCAACAACTTTCAAAAACTCATGTTTCTACCTACAAAGAAAGATGAGGAATTAGTGTTGATTCAGTTTTGTATAGCACATATAAAAAAACGATTTTGGGCCACCGGCCACCCGCGAGTGAAATCTTTTTAAAATATTTTTGACAATTATCGTTGTAAGAGTGTATTCAGCAAGTTCCCATAGTTTCATGCTTCTACCTTCACGGGAAATTGAAGAATTCATGTTGAGTCAGTTTTAAATATTAAAAAAACTACATTAGGGTCCCCGGCCCCCCATAAGTGACAATTTATATAATTGTTTACCTGTTACCATCGCCAAATGATACTTAACAACTACCGAAAGTTTTATGCTTCTACCTACACGGGAAATATGATAATTTTTATTTTTTATTTTTTATAGAGCTCATATTAGGAAAAACTACATTTTCGGCCCCCGGCCCCCAGTATCTTATATATATGGAACGAAACCTGTTTAATAACCTTTCCGGTATAATGTTGTGTACGTGTACCAAATTTCACGTTATTTGGTTTTCTGGATCTTGAGTTAATAGGGAACAGACAGACAGACAGACAACAAATGCGTCTTATATGTATTATTATTATTATTATTTATATTGAATACTTAATGAAATTTCTGGAAAGCTTTTACCCGCGCGTCAAGGTACTTTTCTCGATGATAGGTCAGAAAAAAACATCGGCTTTCAAACTCGAATGCATGAACTGAAAAAATTATTTTAAATAAAAATATTAATAAATTACACATTTTAATACCAACTAGATCTATATTTAAACAAAAACAATATAGATATATACATTAAATACATTTTATTTTTAATCAAAACTTTTGTGTTGAACAGTTTTGGTTATTTAAAAATGATTGAATGTCAGATACGAAAGTGGGACATTGTTTAAAAAAAATGAACGACGAATTATTTGCACATGTAAACACAATTGAAATAATGATTTATAAGTAGTCAAATATAAACTGGTGAATTCTTTTTTTTTCCAGCCCATTTGACTAGAAGGACCAATTAGGTTTCCAGAGGTCAGAGGTCAAAAGGAAAACTTTCTTTCATTAATTGTTATAATTGTTGACCACTTTCAATTCGGTTTGGATAATCAATGTTTCCACTTGTAATCGTTCGAATCATTTTCCAACATACACATACAAAAATACCTCCAACTGATTGTAACATGAGAGTCGAGTCTAGCATGAGTTGTAAAATGTAAATGTTTTTGTTTTATTTGAGTTACTTACCCATCATTGATGTATGGGGCAGTTTACAAGCTGTAATAATTAAATTTGAAAAAAATTAACAATTGTTAAAGTAATAAGAATGAATTTATCAAATAAAATGTAAGAGAGATTAGGAAACAATAAGTGACATCCTCAACAAAACAACAAACAAAATCTATAAATACACTTAGAAAAATTATGACTAAAATGTTCAATGATCAAAAGACTCTTTGCCATCAACATAAAATTGGACTCTACCACCACTACGACATTAATATCGAACATCACCACATTACAATCATGACCAACACAACGATATTAATATCGAACACCGCCACATCATTAATCTTGACCAAGACCACATCATTATTCTTGACCAACACCACATCATTAATCTTGACCAACACCACATCATTTATATTGACCAACACCACATCAGTAATCTTGACCAACACCACCACATCATTAATCTTGACCAACACCACCACATCATTAATCTTGACTAACACCACCACATCATTAATCTTGACCAACACCACCACATCATTAATCTTGACTAACACCACCACATCATTAATCTTGACCAACACCACCACATCATTAATCTTGACTAACACCACCACATCATTAATCTAGACCAACACCGCCATATCATTAATCTTGAACAACATCACCACATCATTAATCTTGACCAACACCACCACATCATTAATCTAGACCAACACCGCCATATCATTAATCTTGAACAACATCACCACATCATTAATCTTGACCAACACCACCACATCATTAATCTTGACCAACACCACCACATCATTAATCTTGACTAACACCACCACATCATTAATCTAGACCAACACCGCCATATCATTAATCTGGAACAACACCACCACATTATTTACCTTGACTTACATCACCACATTATTAACATTGACTTACATCACCACATCATTAACCTTGACTTACATCACCACATCATTAATCTTGACTTACATCACCACATCATTAACCTTGACTTACATCACCACATCATTAACCTTGACTTACATCACCACATCATTAACCTTGACTTACATCACCACATCATTAACCTTGACTTACATCACCACATCATTATCCTTGACTTACATCACCACATCATTAACCTTGACTTAAATCACCACATCATTAATCTTAACTTACATCACCACATCATTAACCTTGACTTACATCACCACATCATTAACCTTGACTTACATCACCACATCATTAACCTTGACTTACATCACCACATCATTAACCTTGACTTACATCACCACATCATTAACCTTGACTTACATCACCACATCATTAACCTTGACTTACATCACCACATCATTTACCTTGACTTACATCACCACATCATTATCCTTGACTTACATCACCACATCATTAACCTTGACTTAAATCACCACATCATTAATCTTAACTTACATCACCACATCATTAACCTTGACTTACATCACCACATCATTAACCTTGACTTACATCACCACATCATTAACTTTGACTTACATCACCACATCATTAACCTTGACTTACATCACCACATCATTAACCTTGACTTACATCACCACATCATTAACCTTGACTTACATCACCACATCATTTACCTTGACTTACATCACCACATCATTAAATTTCGACAACTATAACCACGACATTGGTATTTACCGTCCCAACCACGACATTTAGCTCTATCCTCACTGCCAAGACATTTGTAACTAGATTGAATGTTTGGGTTTTACAATCCATCACTTTAAAAAGTTATAGACTTTTGCATAGGCATCCCCCCCTCCTTTACATTTGAGAAAAAAAAATGTCATAAAAATGTCATAATGTTGTTACAATAATACTGAACTAAATTTCCTGAAAGTTTATTACATGGACGACAGTTTACATTTATCCAACATACAAAAGAATTATAACTGCAAGTATAACTGATTACATTACTGATTGGTCTAAATATTCCAGTTTTGTTAACAATATCTGTAACATTTTCAGCAAAAATCCGCAAACTTTTATATTTATGTGACCATCTAGTTTCACATAGCAAAGGAACATTTAGAAAAAGTTTTCTTTGCTTATTACTTTATCGGAAAAAACACTATAATTGACTTAATTGTTCATATTGTGTTTCATACAACATTCACATTATTTAAATCGTTCACAACAAGATTTACTTTATGTGAACTGCAGTGTACAAATGCTGCTTTTGGGTATTCTTTTTCGAATTATTGCTTGGACTCCTCCTTCTTTACCTGTCATTGCAGAACATCCGTAGTATCCTTGACCAACAAGCTTTGTCATATTTAATCAAAATTCTAATGAATTAGTAGTGATGATGTTGGTTAAACCTTCAGCTGTTCTATTGAAAATTGGAATATATCCCATGAATTCTTCAGTGACCATCATTTTCCCATTTTTTCTTTGACAAATCTAACACCAAGTGACATCTGCTCAATGCCTGAAATGTCATTTGTCCCGTCGGCAAGTATAGAAAATGCAACTGAATTATTTGCTTCACGATCAATGTCTTCACGCAAGAGAGACCCGCAAATTTCGATTATAGTGTTTTGCGTAGTTGCTGAGATACACTCAGCGGTTACCCGTCAAAACGGCCCGACATAACTGCCCCAGTCAAAACGCCCCAGACAAATTGTTAACATTTTTTAACAAAAAAAAATTTTATTATTTTTTTTGCATCTTAAGCTTTCGTCAACTTTTTCACCTTTAAAAAAGTGGTAAAATTTTAAAATTATTTCTTGTGATGTTATATTTTTTCTTGTCAACAAACAACCGTTATTGGTACCTTTTCGCGTAAAGGCTATTAAATTCACTTTTGTGTCGTTATTATTATTGTTTATTGTTAGCTAAACCTGACACTGAATAGTTGAGTAAAAATACGATTATATTTGATTGTAAATTTTACTCTTAGTCCATCTATTAGTCAAGGGCGTTTTGTCGGGGCCGTTATGTCGGAGCCCAATTGTCGGGGCCGTTTTGTCCGGGGCCGTTTTGTCTGTGAACCATACTCAGCATTACAAGAACCAATTGACAAACTATTACCAAGAACTCCATCTCCAGATTCAATACGAAACTCTAACAGTAACAGGTCATAAAAATTACCAGAATTTGATTCTTTTCCACGAATTGCTAGAACATGCATGCAGCAAAATCTATGGCATCCGTCCATCCTCATGGGATGATGGCGTTTCCTCCTGCTCCTCTATCCCCCTTCCCCTTTCTCCTGTCCCTTTTCTCCTTGCTCCTGGCTGTAAGGGAAGCTTCCGCGACTTGAATGCCCTCGCGTACTTTAGCCCGCCAGGAGGTGCGTTCCTCAGCAATTGTCTCCCACGTTTTATGGTCTATCTGCGCCAGACTCATGTCATGTTTGCAGACATCCTTGAAGCGCAAGCAGGGGCGTCCTCTCTTCCGCATACCAGTTGCCAGCTCACCGTAAAGCAGGGCTCTTGGAATGCGCTCCGATTTCATCCTGCCGGCATGTCCCAGCCACCACAGGCGCCTCTCACTCAGGATTGAGTGCATGCTCAGCATATGACTCCTTCTGAGTACCTCGACACGACATTCTTTATCTTGTCCTGCCACTTGATGTGCAGAATCCTGCGCAGGCATCGTAAGTGGAAGCTGTTGAGTTGCTTTGTTTGTTTGGCATAGGTCGTCCAGTACTCGCTGCCATAAGGAGTGTGCTGAGCACGCAGAACTGGTACACAGTTATTTTCGTCCTATCAGTGAGATATGGTGGTCGAGTGGTAGCGCGCTCGACTGGCGTACCGATGGTCATAGGTTCGAATCCATGGGAAGCCATGGATTTGTTCCCGGGGCCTAGGGCGTCCCCGAGTCCACCCAGCTTCGAGTGGGTACCTAACGCATAGTTAGGGAAAATAAAAGGCGGCTGGGTAATGCGTGGAACCCTTATAGCCGTGGCATGTGAACGCTGCATCACTTGCCAAAATCAACTGCTGCCTTGCAGATGGTCTTGGCTGACCAAAGGCTATGGAAGCACATCCAGAAAAAACAGCAGGCTGAAGTCGGAGACCACGGGCCAATTGGCGCAAAACTCGTCGGCACGCAATACTCAAATTGAGAACGAAGAAGAAGAAGAAGTGAGCTGTGCATTGTTCCACACTCTTTGATTCAGCCGAGCCATTAATGATGCAGCCTTGCCGATTCTGGTTTCAATTTCCTTTTCCAGGGAGAGCGTGCTTGTGATGTTAGTGCCAAGGTAGGTAAAATCATCGACGACATTCAAGGTGTTTCCCTCAATGGAGATTGCTGGGAAGCAGTCTGTTCCTTGTCTCATAAGTGTTTTTTTTTAGGCTTATCGTTAGACCAAAATCCTTGCATGCCTCTGAGAACTTGTTGACCAAAAGTTGGAGACCTATCTCTGAATGTGAGGTAAGGTCTGCGTCATCCGCGAAAAGCAGCTCTCTAATTAAAACATTTTCCACTTTTATCTTTGCACGGAGACGGCTGATGTTGTACAGATTTCCATCCGTCCTGGTATGGATGTTTACACCCTCGAATCAGTCCTCGAAAGCATGACGCTGTAGCATCGAGAAAAAAATACCGAAGGGTTTTGGAGCCAGTACACAGCCCTGTTTGACTCCGCTACAAACTGGGAAGGGTTCTGAGGTGGCACCATCGAAGAACACAGTGCTGTGCATATTGGTGTGGAAGGACTCGATGATGGCGAGAAGCCGTGGCGGTCATCTTATTTTTTCCAATATACGTAGCAAACCCTTGCGGCTGACCAGGTCAAATGCCTTTGTTAGATCTATGAAGGCAACGAAGAGGGCTTTCTGTTGCTCCCGACATTTCTCTTGTAGCTGACGAAGTAGAAGATCATGTCCAAGGTTGACCGGCAAGTCCGAAAACCGCATTGTGATTCTGGGTAGACATTTTGCGCCAGAATTTGCAGGCGTGCAAGGATCACTCTGGCAAAAGCCTTTCCCACAATACTCAGTTATGAGATACCACGATAGTTATTGCAATCGGTGCGATCTCATTCGTTTCTTATAAAGCGTGACTATTTTGGCGTCACGCATGTCCTGTGGGATGTGACCGCATTCCCAGCAATCGCATATGAGTTCGTGCAGAGGCTTCAGTAGTGCTGGCTGGCCGTGCTTAAGGACTTCTGCAGGAATGCCATCGTTGCCTGGGGCCTTCCCATTTCTCAGATGCTCGATAGCCCTACTAAGCTCCTCTATTGACGGTGGAGCATCAAGCTGATCTAGAACTGGTAGATCTGGGATTCTTTCTATGGCAAAGTCAGATACTACATTTTGTTTCGCATAGAGTTCTAGATAGGGCTCAGTCTAGCGCCGCATCTGCTTGTCTCGTTCTGTGATCATCTCACCTGATTTTGTGTCTTGATTGGCGCTGACTTTGATGTTGTGGGCTCAGTGGCCTTTTTTATGCCTTCGTACATTTGTTTAATATCTCCCTGATCAGCAGCAGATTGAATGCTTTGCATAGTTCCATCCAATAAGTGTTAGCGCAAAAACGTGCAGTCTTCCGGGCTGTGTTTCTGGCATTTCTGAGACATTTCAGGGTGTCAGGTCCTGGGGAAGCTTTGTAGGCCAATAGAGCTTTTCTTTTTGTCTCCATCACGGGATTCATTGTAACCCAGTGGGCCTCAAACCAATCTGCATTTTTTCTTTCATTCCTCCCGAGGACGGCAAGAGAGGTGTTGTAAATAGTGTCTCGAAGATGGAGCCAATTCGCATCGATTTGTTCTATCCCTATAGCATCATGATAATTGGGGATTTCTTTCTGCGAGGTGTTGGCTTTAAGAGCTTGGTGTTAAGCTGATCCCTTTTCTCAGGGCAGTTGATATTCTGCGTGTTGATGCGAGTTTTACCCTTGCTCTTAGAGTGACACAATTTCTTTGGAATTAATTTGATTCTACTTGCGACCAAAGAGTGGTCTGTGTCACAGTCGGCACTGTGGTAACTGCATGTTTGGAGCACACTGGCCAGGTCAGATCGCCTGGTGAGAACGAGATCAAGCTGGTGCCAGTGCTTGGAGCGGGGGTGTCTCCAAGACACTTTGTGGATGTTCTTGCATTTGAAGAATGTGTTAGTTACACACAGATTGTGAGTACTGCATAGCTCGAGCAGTCGCTCAACGTTGTTATTAATTTTACCAATGCCATATAAGCCAATGCTGGTGGACCAGGCTTTCTGATCTGCACCTACCCTGGCGTTGAAGTCACCGAGGAGGTATAGACTCTCATATGTGGGAATATTTGCTACTGCAGAGTCTAGAGCCTCATGGAAGTTGTCTTTTAACTCTTCTTCGGAGCAGAGAGATGGTGCATACAGGCTGAGGATATGGGCTGCGCCAGATGATGTTGAAATTTTAATGCCGAGTATCCTCTCAGTGCCAAGTGCCGCCAGTTCAACCTAAGGGACTCCGTCTCCTGATTTTCTGTTACGGTTTACTCCCTTAGTCTCTCCATGAACATGTGTGGCCGCGAGACAGCGGAGGTTTGCGATTGGAGTTTCCCTCTCCTAGATGAGCTACCTATTAAGGTTAACGAGCCGAATCTGACCGAAGTGGCTGGTTTTATGGCACCAGCGGCCCGCCTTCACCCCTTCTCCTGTCAGCTGAAACGTGATCCGCCAGACTTGGTTACAAGTCATACGAGAAGGCAATGAGTTGGACTTTGGTTAGCAGAGGCTATTATGAGACGCAAGCTATGGGGATATTTCGAGAGGAGTGGGTGCTTATTTCCCACTCCCACCCCGGGCAATACTAACCTTGGACCTTGGATGCAGCAAAAAAGGATTGTAGAAAGGATGGGACCCAGTTCGTTGAGATTTTCTTGAATTTGTCTTCTAAATGATGAGTCCAACTGCTCATCTATAGAAACTGCTTTGGCTTCCAAGAAAGCAAATAAAATGGCTTGCATCTTCATGAGAGCCTTTGTGCCATAATATGCTTTGCAGGTTGCTACGTGCATCTTCGTTGAAATCTTTATATTTTGTACATGGTTTGATGACAAATACCCACTGAACTCATAGAATTACTTTTTTGCAGAAACAACACGCAATATTTGCAAAATGCACCTATTAACATTTGCGAGTATACAAGCCACGGTGAATAGTCTATAACCATGCATATCTAAAAACTAAACACTCTGTATACAAGCCACGGTGAATAGTTTGATAACCATGCATATATAAAAACTAAAAACTCTGTTTTCCTCACTGTCAGCTCTAAAATCATAATTTCTATCAAGGGTCCAACAATCACGAATCAGCTGAAATTTCAACTTATTTGAAAGGTCGTATGTCTAGAGTAGTCTAGACATACCTTCCAATATCCAATTTAGGAAATGAATAAGTGTCAGCGTCAATATAATTAGGAACAGTTGCTTCAGCTGTGTCTGGCTGTTGAACGTTTACTGTAGTCCTCAATGCCAATGATGAAAGTCAGATGCTGCAGAAACCCCAAAATCTTCTAATAACGACTTTTTGGAATCTCGCGATTGGTCTATTTTTCGATTTATTTTAGCCTGTAAAAATATTTATGATATCCATCCTTGGTAATCCTGCAGTTTCTACACGTATATTATTTCACAGCAAAATTCAATTTTCTCGTTAGAACTTAAGTTTTTAATTCATTAAATGCATTAATAAATGTTGTATTTTAGCAATTACAGCACTAATTTGTAAGTCTTATTAATTTCTAAGGCTTTTTTCGACCCTTATGTTATACTGAACTTGAATTTAATTGAAAATTGTACCTGTATGGCATTGTCAGTTAAAATAAAAATGTGTTGTTTTTTTGCCCCCCCCCTTGGAAAAATTCCTAGCGACGCCCATGCCCACAACTAATAAATGTACTGGAAGTCAAAAAGTAAAATATTTTGCCCGTTAAATATAAACTAATTTCCGGACGATTACACGAATTTTTTTGTTTTAAAATATTGACTGACGTGAATGTTCAAAATGTTGATAAAGGTTAAAGTGTAAATTGAGAGAATTCGTTAGCACAACATGCAATGTTCCCTCTAAGTCTAAGCTTCGTTGGTCCGTGTTCAAAGTTTAAAAAAAAACAACTCATGTGCAAAGTTGCACAACTTCCATTTTTTAGTGCAATATTTAACAATATTTCCTGGGCGTGATTCTAAGCTCCTGCATAGCGTCGGTCAAATATCTGAGCAGTCGCACTGCTTAAAGGGCACATATCTACCATTGTTCTAACACTTTGTTTATATATCACCTGTAAACTAAACACCCACTACAATATCAGAAACTTCAGCTTAGACAATGCAAATCTATGTGAACGATTGTTCAGCTCGGCGGGTGATATTGTCAATAAGACCGCGCATCACTTGAACCATATAATGTCAATACTCTTGTCTGTTTGCGTCTTTGGTAAAGAGATGTCATATATAGAAGACATTCCAGTATTATTTCCATTTTCGACCAGTACATTTACTACAATTTACTTATGACACCGTAAATTTCAATTTTTTACTTTAATCAAAATTAACGATTATTAATTGTTATTTTTTAATATGAATCGTTAATTTTTCAAAAGTTAACGATTAAGATTAAATTTAAATTAATCGTTAACAGCCCCACTGTAAACTGATTAGAATATTTTTTTCCGTTAAATTCTTCTTTTATCAGACAAATCAATAATCTTATTTAAGACCATGTTCTGTTTCTTGACTTCGTTGCCTACATATGACTTATTCTGCCGCTGAAGTTAAATTTTTTAAAAAGTTGTTAGCCAAGTCGTCTACATCTTTGTCAATAGTGGCCAATGCTGCAAACTTGCCACCAACTTTGGCCTGGAATATCTCCGCTATTACCGGGTCTTTTAGCTTGTCCAAATCGAAACGAATGCGTGGTTTTCTGTTTCCTCTATTTAACATCAGTTCCAGCTTTAGTCTAGTTAGGACAAGATTATGGTCACTTCCTATATCTGCACCAGGGAAAGACCTTGTTTGTGCTTTATTGTTACTAGATTTGAAAGCCTCGAATAAGAATGTAATATTTTGATTAAGCCACCAGGTTATTGCCAGGTTATGGTTCTTGATTGCTTGTGTAGGTGCAGGGAATTAGCAAGGGTCAAGCAATGACTTTGCGCGAATATGAGAAATCTCATTCCTCTATCATTTGTTTCGCCCCAACCGAATTTTCCAACTGTACCCGGCAATTGTTAGTACGCGTCAGGGCCAACCTTTGCATTCAGGTCGCCCATTATTATTAGAATTTATTTTCTTCGTGTTCTCTTGATGACTTGTTCTATTTTCTCATATATTTTTTCCAGGTTGTCATCACTGTGGTCGGAACTGGGAGCATACACCTGTATGATCGTAAGATTATGGGATCTGGCACCTATTCCTATGCTTATCAGCAGGTTTGAAATTGGTGTGCAACTAATTACTGATGCAAATATTTCCTTTCTGACAAGGATCGCTACGCCATATCGATGTGTAGTCATCAACGCTGAACCAAAATTTTATGTCCCTCCTCTGTTGATGTTTCACCAAACCCTGTCCAACGGACTTCGGCAAATCCTATGATGTCCCAACTGTACCGTTTTAATTCATGCGTTATTTCTTTTACTTTTCCACACTGATACAGGGTTCTTACGCTTCAAGTTCCTATATTTATCCCCTCTATTGGAAGCCTAATTGGGTCGGTTCAAAAAATTATGATTAACGCTCCCATTCTGGTGACTTGCAGTGGAGTGCGTGGTTGTTAATCCATTCCTCGACCGACCAGCATGGATAACTTTATCTGTTATGTTTTCATATTTCTTTTCTGTGGGCTTATAGACTTGGTGGTGCCCAACTCCTCACCAAGTCGTTGATTTGCCATCAGGGTTTACTCCACTAGCTTTTCTCGAGAGTGAGTATAACCGCAAGGCAGCGGAGGTTTGTGAACAGTTTTCCTTCTTTTATGTAAGTAGCGTTAAATGGTTGATGATGTTCTACTGCCTGACGCACGGAGTTTTAAAGTGACAGTGGTCCGATTAAGATGTAAAAGAAAGCTTATTGCTAAATCTAAGGCTAATAAATACATGCATGAAAAGGTAAACCTTAGATGACGACGATGTTGATGTAATTTGATGGAGATTACATCTTATCTTCTATAATTTCAACAAAAAAGTAGCCTTAAGCTTAATGTTTTTCAAAAGTCCACCATCTTGACCGAAACTGGATAGCTACATAGTAAATTGTCCTAAAATATATGTGAAAGACCCATATTATTTTATACCTTACATAGTAATATGTTCAAACTATAAGTTTAAGTTATGAACCGTGCCTTACTTTCATAGAAACATGCCAAAGGTATATGTGCAACATCTACACTATTCGATTGTTTATGATATACATTAAGTATTTTGTGCTGAAGTTCTTAAAACTAAGTTCTACGTGTTAAACATTTTTGTAACTAACTATAACCGTACAATTTGCTCTAGCATTAATTCTGTGTGTAAAGTTGCGATAATTTACAAGTTATTATTTATATTACTATTTATCAATATCTTTCGTTGAATAAAATCATTTATGTATATTATTGGAACTAATAATTTGTTTATTGTGATTGTTAGAATTTGAGTAAAAATAATTTGATTGTCCTAAAAACAGAATTTGCTGTGTCATTTAACTTTACTTAAGCAAATACATAGAGTTTAACAATAATAGTAGGCAATATATTTTTCACTAAATAAAATTGCCTACCTTCAATCTCCAAAGGGAGGCTAGCGAACACAATGATTATGACAAGCCGGAGTTGTTGGTAGATTATTTTCATGGTTTTACTGTAAGTGAAACATCAATATATGAATTAATGTCATCTAAACACTCACATTAAATGCTTTAAATACAGTCTCAACAGTGGCGTAGTTAATTACACTCTCAAAAGTGAAACATTAATATATTGCTTAACGCCAAATTTATTACAAAAAAGACAAATTGGTAGGAATTCACCGAGGTATATTATTAAATGTATGAAAGTAAACAAAAATATATTACAAAAAAATAAATACTTTTGTCTCTAAATGAATCAATTTAAGCTAAATGTATTTAAATTTACAGATTAATTTTTTCTTCTATCCTGCTTTTCAAAGACAAAAACGATTTATTTAAGCAAAAAGACTTGGCATTAATTCTTTAGTTTGTCGCTAGAGCCAGGCTAGAAGTTGTTAAAATATTTGTGAAAAAAATATCCACTTAGGTGGAATAAAACATCTAGTTATTGTAATAAAAGACAATGTACGCCTTTGACTTCCTACAATGAACACCATATCAATTTTATTGTATGACTATAAGGGCATAATACTTAAAAACTTTTTGAATTTCAATTTATTCATTTATTGTTCGCACTTCACACACCTTATATTTTTTTACGTTAATGTCTATACAATCATATTGCATTATATTTACAGTAAATTACATCTTACGTACTGGATTACTAAATTTACAAATTGATTACATTGCGGCGAAAAATGTTAAATTATCTGCGTTATTTTGAAAAGCTAGTGAATAACTTAAACAATGAAATTTGTCGTGTACTAAGGAACAAACCTTTATTCCCATGTGAGCTTCATGAAATGTGTTGACTACACTAGCTGCATGGAGTCAAGTGTCTACAGGAAATGGGGGGTATCAAAAGATCATCCACTTTTCTAAATGCCGTTGAACTTTCATGTAACTACAGCGCGCTGTGATACAGACACGCTCGTACACACGACAAACAAAATACAATTATTTATATGTTAGCTTAATGTTAATGACAAATTGAGCTTAATTTGTGTCTACAGTACTTTTTAGTTGACGTATCCACTCTTTGTATTTGACGTATCCACACTTTGTAGTTGACGTATCCACACTTTGTAGTTGACGTATCCACACTTTGTAGTTGACGTATCCACACTTTGTAGTTGACGTATCCACACTTTGTAGTTGACGTATCCACACTTTGTAGTTGACCTATCCACACTTTGTAGTTAACAATATCCAAAATTTTGACTTGGTGTATGTACATTTTGTATTTGATATATATAATTTGTACTTGATTGATGTACATTTTATAACGAATGATTGTAAAATTTGTAAATAATGATTTTTTTTTAAAAAATATTCGAGTCGTCAAAGTGAAAGTAAACGTTCTGAAATAATCCTTGTGAAAGTGACATTCTTTTTTCACTTATTTGCAGGACACAGTTATATGCTAAAACATCAAAATTAATGAACTTTAAGAACCAACCATGTAGATACCACTTCATGCTGTCTAAACAACAAACGTATGACAGCAGGTTAAACAAACCAATGCTTTTCTTAAAAATTAAAGGCTTTAAGAACTTATTTACATTTGAAAAATAAAAAATAACGCAATTACGTTTGAACACTAGAAACCAATGTTTTTGATTCCTAAATTACGTATAAAATTTGTATCTTGTAGCACAAAAATCGTACTTATGTTCTAGTAGGTGGATTGCCAGAGAACAATAAATTAACTAACGTAATGTTTGTGGCAAACTTGAGTGTCATGCAAAATGTAGATTCAGAAGGGCGTTGCAAGTGGAAATGTTCGACATATATATTTGAAAAATGAGAACCCTTGTTACATATACAAATTCGGTCATTCGTCATTGACATAATTTCATGGCCTAGACATTCCAACACGTGACATTGGGTTATTGACCGACTTAGACGGTCATTGCAAACCGCTTTAAACCCTACAGTTACACCTCTCATAATACACATGAAAAGAGGCACAGAGTCTAGTTAATCATTTAACAAACCATAACGTGTACACACATTAAAAAAGACAATAACTAAACATAACACTAATTATTTGTAGATAATACTTGATGTATTGTTTAAGTACAATTCATGTAGTACATTTTATTGCGTTTGATTTACTGTCAAAATATAATGCATGTAATAGGTTTGGAATCAGTTCACAACTATGAGAGCGAGGCACACAGAGGTCAAGGCCATGCCAATTAGAGCTCTCCCCACAGCGCCTCTGGTTAAACTCATGATGTTTGACACTTTAGTAATCATACAAACATGCACGCTGCACAAATACTATTACATATATTGCAAAATATAAGCCCTTGTAAGACCTTCATTCCTAGTTTTTAACAAACTTAGGGGCGATTCTATTTTGTCTCGGAGACTATATTTTAAAATCAACTCTCCCAGGGAGACTATTTAAGGGGATACTTTATTTCCTGACACCGGCATTACCGTAGTGTTACCGGCATTACCGTAGTGTTACCGGCATTACCGTAGTGTTACCGGCATTAACGTAGTGTTACCGGCATTACCGTAGTGTTACCGGCATTACCGTAGTGTTACCGGCATTACCATTAGTATTACCGGCATTACCGTAGTGTTACCGGCATTACCGTAGTGTTACCGGCATTACCGTAGTGTTACCGGCATTACCGTAGTGTTACCGGCATTACCGTAGTGTTACCGGCATTACCGTAGTGTTACCGGCATTACCGTAGTGTTACCGGCATTACCGTAGTGTTACCGGCATTACCGTAGTGTTACCGGCATTACCGTAGTGTTACCGGCATTACCGTAGTGTTACCGGCATTACCGTAGTGTTACCGGCATTACCGTAGTGTTACCGGCATTACCGTAGTGTTACCGGCATTACCGTAGTGTTACCGGCATTACCGTAGTGTTACCGGCATTACCGTAGTGTTACCGCCAGTCCGAGTCTAACTTGGTCCTATTAAGTAGAGACATCAATGTCACATCATTATACGTCCTGACACCGGCATTACCGTAGTGTTACCGCCAGTCCGAGTCTAACTTGGTCCTATTAAGTAGAGACATCAATGTCACATCATTATACGTCCTGACACCGGCATTACCGTAGTGTTACCGCCAGTCCGAGTCTAACTTGGTCCTATTAAGTAGAGACATCAATGTCACATCATTATACGTTACATCACTCATCACTTTCACATTATTATACGTAACATAACTCATCACTTTCACGTTATTATACGTAACATAACTCATCACTTTCACATTATTATACGTAACATAACTCATCACTTTCACATTATTATACGTAACATAACTCATCACTTTCACATTATTATACGTAACATAAATCATCACTTTAACATCATTATACGTCATAGAAATCATCACTTTCACATTATTATACATAACATCACTCATCACTTTCACATTATTATACATAACATCACTCATCACTTTCACATTATTATACATAACATCACTCAGCACTTTCACATTATTATACATAACATCACTCATCACTTTCACATTATTATACATAACATCACTCAGCACTTTCACATTATTATACATAACATCACTCATCACTTTCACATTATTATACATAACATCACTCATCACTTTCACATTAATATACGTAACATAACTCATCACTTTCACATCATTATACATAACATCACTCATCACTTTCACCTTAGGTTTTACCACAACTAAGTTTTAATTTTTAAAAAAATTATTTTATTTCTCTTTGTTCTATTTGTTCGTCAAAAAAAGGCTCTTTCCTAAAACGTTCGTTTCTTGTGACGTCTTGACAGACTCATATATACCCTGTTTACATTTTATCAATCTACTTTTCTTATAGCCTGATTGCAGTCTCACCCATATTTTGTTCGCTATAAAATTTGGAAGAAAGTAAAAAATATTTTTAGATTATACCAGATATAAAAGATGTAATGAAATTGAAAACAGATATTGAGTTAACACAGATGCATGAATACGTGTCAACTTTTACGAGGTATGATAAAACTGTATGACAATATTAGCAAGGGCATTTGTAAAATATTTTATACAGTTACACAAGATAATAAGAGGTATGTAGGAATGTCTGACAGAAGTATCTATACGTGACAGTTCTAACAAGGTAGTGACGATGTACTTATGTGTGGCAGGTCTAACAAGGTATGACAGAAGTATCTATACGTGACAGTTCTAACAAGGTAGTGACGATGTATACCTATGTTTGGCAGATCCAAAAACGAATATAGATGAATATATGTTTCATAGAAATGCTTTATTACAAGAAATTAAAGATTAATCTATATGTGACATATCCCGCAAGCTCTAAAAATAACATCAACAAATGTCTATTAACAAGGCGCATTGATTTCCTATTCTTCTCTAATTGTCGTGTACTTGAATCCATCACTCATCACTTGGCCCACGTCACCTAAAATACACAAGCAGAAATTTTAGAACATTCCGACATTTGAGAACATCACGAAATTTGAGAACATCACAACATTTGAGAAAATCACGACATTTGAGAACATCACGACATTTGAGAACATCTTGATATTCCAATAAAGACAAATTGGAACGGGTTTAAGTATTTATGTTTTGTCTAATAAACACAAGAAGATAACAAAATTGTGCGTCAGTGGCACCGCAATGTACAGGACAATTGTCAACAACGCTGACATGCACAATGCACAAGTTACTGCACGAACACAGTCAGCTAGCTGAGTGGGAACGAGGTACAACACAGTTAGCTCAAACGCAACATTGGAGGCGAGGAAACACGTCAGATTGGCAACGAGGCAATACAATACACATACCACTAATGTGTGTGTTCAGCTTTCAGTGAATTAGATTAGATATTATGTATACCACGTTTGTGTGTTTAGCTTTCATTGCACAAGATATGAGAAAAGTATATGAAATATGAGAGTATATATTTCTCTGTCAGCAGTCTAGAAGTGCAATAATTGTATCTTTACAATTGTTGAGTGCCAGTTCTAATTCTGGTCAAATAATTTGATAGAAATTAAGACTGCTCTAAACATCTCCCTTATAGTATCTCAGAAACGATAGCAGATAGAATAGACGTGAGGTGTGAGTATAGGAACCCAAACAGCCTGGGGTATTGGTGACACCCGTCACGTGGTATCTGATAGAATAGACCTGAGTTGTGAGTATAGGAACCCAAACAGCCTGGGGTATTGGTGAGACCCGTCACGTGGTATTTGGTATTTTGTGTCAAGATATTTTACAATATTTGGAAATTTGAGATTAGGCTGCAGTTGGAATTTAAAAGTATGAAGTCGGTTAAATTATTTAAGAGAATACATTTTTTCACATATTTATTTAAAAACCTTAATCTATTTTAATCACATTACAATCGTGAATTCTCTTTTCAGACAAAATTATTTGTAAATTAATCCTGAGCCGTAAATATGTTTTTAAAAGGAAAATAAACATTTTTGTGTATGTTAGTAAGGAATTATCTAATTTTAATATTGTTATATTAGTTTTTTTTTAAATTTGATATTTGTACATACATTTATTGCTGGTCTTCTTCAAAGCACGCCTACAGAATCCACAAAAAAGAAATGTGTATTGAGATAGTATCACATATGAAAGAAAAGATCACACAACTTTATATGAATTTTTATTTTAATATTTTTTTTTAGTTCTCTTTAATGCAAAAACTTAAAATAATTTCTAAGGTAACTTACATTCAGTAATGCCTTTTTAAGAAAAAAAAGTAAAATAATTAATAAATAAAGTCAATAAGTCAAGCCTAACACATACACACATTAAACTTTCAATTTAAAAAAAAAGTATTTAAAAAAACGCCTTTATATTTTTAAGTATTGTATTTATCTTTTTTTTTAAAAAATTTTATTATAATTTCTGCCATCAAGTTTTGGTAAACATTTGTTACGTATGTAGGATAAAGAAATTAAGTTTAATATTTTTTACAAATTTATAAAGCTAAGAAAGGAACTTACACTGTCTTTTTAACAATGTTATAAATAGCCACCGATGCAAGAACTAAAAGAAGGAATATAAGACAAGGCAATCCGTAAGACATTAAAGGAGAGGAGAAATCCTGTGTTGAACTTTGACCTGTGAATGAAAATTAAATAATTTTATATCTTTAAAAAAATAAACATTTGTCCGATCAAGAAATTTTACAACTTTATAGTAATTTAGTATAAAAATTTTATTATAGATTTCTTTATGTTGAATTTTTGGAAAAAAAATCATTTTACAATCATTAAAATAACAACAAGGTAATTGAGCACCCGAAAGATATGTATGCGGTGTATTGCAAAACTATTGGTGAAAACAAAGAATATTTTACCTAAATTCCAGATAGATTAAGGATAAAAACGATGTGTAAAGTTAGCATTAATCATATAAACACTTTCGAATTTGCATTTATGCGGTGGTCTAGAAATAGCGCCACACAATCCCTTGCTCGTTAGTGGTGGCTAAATAAAACTTGTGAACGCTACTTCACTTGCCCCATAGTCCGTCATGGACTGGAAACCAGGTTCTATATATTTAATTGTTCAAATAAACTCATTGGCAGATATCGTTTATTTTTGTAACTAACTTAAATTCATTCCAGGTTCTCATGGCTCATACAAATAAAAGTTTTGAAGTGAAAAATGAAACTGTTTAACAATCTGATTAAAAATAGTTTTACCATGTCTATAATACTTATTATAATTTTTTAAAGCGTAATTTCATAACATATACGATTTGAACAAAAAAAAATTAAAAGAAAAAACAGAAGGGATTTAATAAAAAGAAATATTCCTCTTTTGAGAAAAGTAGAAAAGTACTCTAATTATTTAAAACATTGTATTGACTCACCGGACTTCTGAACTGTTATAAAAAATGTCAACACAGTTCTGTCATTAAATATTAGTAGGATGACATACTTCCCGATATCTTCAACTTGAACATTGACAAGTTTCACATCTAAAGTGTATTGATAATGGTTTGTCCTGTCAGCCTTGATGTTTATGACGTGTTTACTTGTGGAGTTCGTCTCCAATAGTCTTCCGTCGTGGAACAGTTGTATTTCATTGATTCTGTGCAACGTTCTGTCCATCATAAAACAGAAGACGGCTGTCACGTTGTGTGACAGATGTGGGTGGAGTCGTTTGAAATGGTTTTGGTGGCGACACAAAGTTGGTTCACCTAGCGAAATATTACATAATGATAAGTTACATAATGATAAGTTACATAATGATAAGTTACATAATGATAAGTTACATAATGATAAGTTACATAATGATAAGTTACATAATGATAAGTTACATAATGATAAGTTACATAATGATAAGTTACATAATGATAAGTTACATAATGATAAGTTACATAATGATAAGTTACATAATGATAAGTTACATAATGATAAGTTACATAATGATAAGTTACATAATGATAAGTTACATAATGATAAGTTACATAATGATAAGTTACATAATGATAAGTTACATAATGATAAGTTACATAATGATAAGTTACATAATGATAAGTTACATAATGATAAGTTACATAATGATAAGTTACATAATGATAAGTTACATAATGATAAGTTACATAATGATAAGTTACATAATGATAAGTTACATAATGATAAGTTACATAATGATAAGTTACATAATGATAAGTTTCATAATGATAAGTTACATAATGATAAGTTACATAATGATAAGTTACATAATGATAAGTTACATAATGATAAGGTACATAATGATAACTTACATAAAAGACGTGAGTTTATTTTAAGAAAATCATTTTAACGTTTTTCTTAGGTCACCTGGATCCAATGTGACGTATTTTAGCTAATTGTGTGTGTGGGAGGGGGGATAAGGTGTAAGAATTTATAAGTGAACATTGCCTTCATTGACTCGTTGGATTTCACCGCAGCTAAGTTTTTATGTTTTATTTATTTATTTTCGTTTTATTTGTGTATTGTTTGTTCGTTGAGGAAGGCTCTTTGTCAAAACTTTCACTGTTTTGTTAAGTCCTGTCAGGCTAAATCATACCCCGTTTACATGTTATCCATTTACTAATAATTTATAAGAATTTTAAAAACATATGGTTGGATCCAATTTTAATAAATGATCCAAATGGTGGTAGAAAAAGAAAAACAATTGTTATTTTCATAAATTGTATAAAGCTTATCAATTAAAAACTAATGGGAAGTATAGAAGAGGTGTTAATAAAAACTAAATAACTGGTGATAAATAAATAATGACTGGTGGAAAGACGTCGAAGCGAACCATTTTTATTAGCATTTTTCAAAAACCAATTTTACCTCATTCCTTTTTGTCAAATGATTCGTGTTATATATTAATTAAAAGAAGCCTGCCTGATAGATAAAACCATTACATTTTATAAACTATAAATAGTGGTTTAAAAAAAAAGGTTTTTAAAAACCAGGGTTTTTTATAGGTGGAATAAACAGAAGAAAATAATTCAAAATGTATAAGTTCAAGTACTTTCCTTTCATATGACTACACATGTTAGGCGAATTCTTCAAAATCCCATTCTGATTTAGAAATACAACACAAAGATAGGTGTTTGGTATAAAAACTAAAGATTTATAATTTAGTAGGCAAAAGAGAGATCTATAAGTGAACTAAATGACTGAACTATGCATGTAAAACCTCATAAGCGCTGGCAACAAGTTTTTAGTCATGTGAAATTAGAGTACTTGAACTTATACGTTTTAAATTATTTTCTTCTCTTTAGTTCACTTATAAAAAAGTTGTTTTTAAAAATCTACTTTTTACCTCTATTTATATTATTCTTTTTAGTCTAAGTGTATGCCTTGGTGAGTTTTGTCGCTTCATTTTGATTATTGATTATTGAAGTATTGATTATGTTCAATATAATACGCATCGTGCGACAAACATTTACAGACTGAAACTAACTGAAATCTCCTTGTTGTAAAACATGGGATGTGGTCATCGATTGCTGGTGTTAACTACGATGTTGCGTGGATGTCAACAATAGCAGACAGATACAGAAACTATATAGAGATAAACTAAAAATGCATTAATTTAATAAAGGTACATTCGATTGATCTGAAATTTTGATACAATGCAATGTCATCCAATATCTATCTGTGGTAACTAATGGTGACTAAAGGTTACTAAGGAACGTAGTGTCAACTCACATCTTCGCACCCATATGTGTGAAGTTTTCGAGTCCGTCTCATTTCTCAAATGGTCCATGATTTGACACACAAGTTTTCCTTTGTCCTTACACGTCATGTGACTAGAATAAAGGTCAATGACCGACGTGTTTTCTTGGCTGTTGAGAACATTTCCATACTCAGACTTGATCAGTAGAGTTGTCGGACGTGAATATGTCTCAGCATTACAAACTAGTTTCACATTCACTTCAGGTCGCAAGTATCGGAATTCATCTGCCCCAGAAATTCCATCAACTTCGGAATCATCATCATCAGAATCATCATACATCATTACATTTTGAGTGATACCGAACGAAAGAATGTGGGTTGGACCTGTGGAACAGAAATGAAAAGTACTAGAAATCCAAAGTTTCTTAGAGTATTATTTTTATTTTAGATAAAAGCTAAAAAATATCAAAGATTAAAAACGTAATTAGGAATCGTATCCCTATTTAGCTGGATAGCGAATTCAATAGCGTGATCGCCTCACAAGCTGAGGGGCGTGGGATCTAGCTCACATTAAAGCCACAATACAAATGTTGATGAATGACTTTCGCTAAAAAAGTCATCCGCTGACTTGGAGAGGAGATGGGCTCCGCCAAGGTCTACTAATCCCCGAGAAACTTCTAATGGAATCATTAGAATCCCCTACGACCACAAAGTTGTGGGACACACAAAAATATTAAAAGAAAAAACAAACACAAATGCCTTTATAAGAAATAGTTCTTAAAATATATTGATACGATGCAAGTTTGATTTGATTTATTGTATTTTTAAAAAGATACATTTTATTTATTATTGAATTTTTTTTTAAAAAGGCTTCACAACAGTCACCCACAATTGTGCACGCCTATAAACAAAGGTGAGCTCTTCGTGGTCATATCTGGATGTAGTTGATGATATCGACAGGTGTAGACATCCGAGTCATTGCAGCCAAACACCGAGAGGTTAAAGGTCACAGTAGTGATGTCATACTGTTTTGTAAGAACTTTGTCATTCTTAAGAATTTCCAAATAAAAATCTTCCTTGGCGTAATTTACAGTACAGTTAAAGTACAGATCTGAGCCCACACTTGTCATGATATGATGTGAGGGGGTGGCTACCATCTGGTTAATAGCCAATATTACAGTCGCTGGACCTAGAACAATACATAAATGTTACAGTCACTAGACATACAACAATACATAAATGTTACAGTCACTAGACATACAACAATACATAAATGTTACAGTCACTAGACATACAACAATACATAAATGTTACAGTCACTAGACATACAACAATACAAAAATGTTACAGTCACTAGACATACAACAATACATAAATGTTACAGTCACTAGACATACAATAATACATAAATGTTACAGTCACTAGACATACAACAATACAAAAAATGTTACAGTCACTAGACATACAACAATACATAAATGTTACAGTCACTAGACATACAACAATACAAAAATGTTACAGTCATTAGACATACAACAATACATAAATGTTACAGTCACTAGACATACAACAATACATAAATGTTACAGTCACTAGACATACAACAATACAAAAATGTTACAGTCACTAGACATACAACAATACATAAATGTTACAGTCACTAGACATACAACAATACATAAATGTTACTATGGACTTATATCGGGAATTTATATTCATCTAAATCTGGAAAAATCCAGCTTCTCATTGATAACATGGTTGGACGTTTTCAAGTACATGAATGGAGTCGGTAAAAAAACAGTATTAAGTATCAAAATAGACTTAAAAACACCTAAATAAATTATTGTTAATAATATATTTTAAAAAGTATAAAAATGTAATGCATATATTTATATATATGTATATATTTGGCAAAGAGTCGTTCCATTTTTGTGCAGCCAAACAATGGATTTCTCTACCACTACACATCCTTAGTATTCAAACCAAGTCCTTCAAGACTTCACTTAAGACACATCTTTTCAAAATTTATTGTCCAAATTAATGAAACAATTCTTGTAATGATTAAAGTTGCTTTTTTGTGTTATGTACTGTAATTAATGTGGCTGTTATGGTAAGAATGCTAATTTATTACTTATATGAATGTTAATACTTGACGTCCACCAAACAAGGTCGTATCTCAACCCCACAAGATACATCCGCAAAATGCATAACAGAAGAACAAGAAATTCTCAAAAGATGGACAGAATACTGTTCTGAGCTGTAAAATGAAGACTCCAAAGGCGATGCATCAGTGCTCAACTACCCGAAGTAAACTAACACAGACATGCATTCTATTCTCCGCGACAAGGTGGAGCTGGCTGTACGAAAACTGAAAAATGAGAAATCAGCTGGAGCAGACAACATTCCAGGCGAACTGATTCAGGCAGGAGATGACCCGTAATAAACATCCTAACTAACATGTGCAACAAGATCTGGCAGACAGGAAAATGGCACACCCCCTGGACGCAATCGCTGGTTATCACGCTCCCAAAAAGGGTAATCTACAGAAGTGTCAGAACTACCATACAATCAGCCTATTTAGTCACCCCAGCAAAGTCATGCTTATGATCATATTAAACAAACTGAAACCACAAGCAGAGCAAATCATTTCAGAAGTACAGGCGGGCTTCAGAGAATTAAGAAGCACAACGGAGCAAATCATTAACCTGCGATTGCTCTGTGTAAAAACATCTCCAACACCAGAATGACCTCTAACATGTCTTTATAGACTTTAAAAAAGCCTTCGACAGAGTGTGGCATACGGCACTGTGGGCAACTATGAACAAATTCAACATTAATGCAAAACTCATTGAAGTGATCAAGAACCTATACAACAGAGCAACCAGCGCAGTACTCTTCAACAGCAAGCTGGGAGATTGGTTCAAGATCACTGTTGGTGTCAGACAAGGATGCTTACTTTTCCCCATCCTCTTCAACCTCTTCCTTGAAATGATTATGACAGATGTGCTAGAAGACCATGTCGGAACATTCAGCATCGGAGGGAGAAGTATGACCAACCTACGCTTCGCCGTTGACATAGACGGCCTAGCTGGTAGCGACGATGAACTAAAAGAATTCCTTGCAAAGATAGAGAATACAGCAAAGGCGTACGCATGGAAATAAATGCAGAAAAGACCAAGGTTATGGCAAATAGAAAACTCACAAGTGAGATTCGGATAGACGGGCATAAACTCGAAGAGGTCTCCACCTTCAAGTATCTAGGGGTCATAATATCCGACGAAGGCTCAAAGCCAGAAATTCTTGGCAGAGTAGCCCAAACAATGGCAGCATTGAGTAAACTAAAGCAAATGTTGCAAAGCAAAAAATCTCCTTGAGATCCAATATCCGACTAATGGGCTCTCTTGCAATGTCAGTCTTCATGTATGGCTGTGAGGCGCGGACGCTCACTGCAGACCTCCAAAGAAGAATCAATGCGCTAGAGATGAGATGTTTCAGAAAGATATTGAACATCTCCTACACAGCGCACATCATAAACGAAGCGGTGCGCAACACAATAATTACTGTCATTGGCCCCTACAAGGACCTTCACGCCTCCATTAAAAGAGGAAACTACGATGGTATGGACACTTGACAAGTTCTGGAGGTCTCGCAAGACCATATTGCAAGGCACTGTCCAGGGAGGAAGGAAAAGAGGCAGACAATAGAAGAGATGGGAGGACGATTTTAAAGAGTGGACCGTTCTTTCATTTAGCGACTCTCAAAGGGCAGCACAGGACCGGGACAAAAGGCGTGAGATAGTGAGCAGTTCACGATGATGCCCCAACGACCCAACCACAGGTTAAGGGATAGTTCAAGTTCAATACCTTCATGTAAAGCGCCGTGAGCCCAAATCCTTCCTGGGATACAGCGATATTTAAAGTATCTATTTATTATTATTATTAAATTAAAAGTGGCTTTAGAAACCAAATATATCGAAATCAAGAAATGCTTTAAAATGTATTTTCCCCCGATTTCTGACACACACATCTCCTTAAACCTATAATTCCATTAAATTTTTAAAAATATTTTTGATTTACAATCCACATCTATAAAAATGAAATATCGCGTTAGACTTAAATTCCATATTTCATGAGAATTAAATTTTAATTCAAATCTACAATCAATATATATAAAAATGAAATATTACTAAAAATTTAAATCCATATTAATGAAAATAAAACCTTCCATACAACTTACAATCCATATCTATAAAAATGAAATATTCCACAGAAATTCCACTGTCAATAAAATCAACCTTGCAGCTATATCTCCCAGCATCCTCGCACTGGGCATTGTCTTTGTCATACACAAGCCGTGATTGGTTAGAAACTATCATGATGACGTGATCTTTGAACCTGATGGACAAGATAATCGAGTCGTTGGTAGTTTTAGCCAGACACTCGATGGTCATGGTTGAGTTCTTTAAGATAAAAACCTTGTCATTTCTTTCTGTTGGTTCATCATTGACATTGACAGTGAGAACTTCTGCAAGTTGACAATTAACTTTTTAATAGTTAACCGAATAGGCAAATGTACATATAGATAGCAGATATAGGCTACTATAGTAGTTACTAAAGTAGATTTGAATGAAATCAGATATACCAATATTTAATCTTGTTACCAGACATGCTAAATTAGATATTGATTTTATTATTATTTTTTAAAAAGAAATAGTTTGTATAGATTATTGATTATTGATTATAGATTATTGATTCCTAACGTAACCAGAAATTTTACAAGACACACTTCAGTAAATATTGATAATATTAGACCTCTGAAAATCGTTAATGATTATATAATGAATACTGACTCAGATACTTAAGTATATATTTTGATATCAGACAAAATAAAGTAGATTTTGAATTTACCAAACATAAATAAGTAAATAATGATAATAGTAGAAATATTGAAATACAAATAAATTATTTAAATAAATGAAATATAGAGAGAATAACAATAACAATAACGACACGCGGTGTAGCATACGCTGCAGCTCATAGATATGCAAAGTGTTTGGGGGGGGGGTGACAGAACGGACACAAAGAGCAGCACCAAGTAATTAAAAAAAGAGAGTGAACGTGGAGACATGTACACTGCGGTTGTTGTTATCTTCCCTACCCCACCCTTTACTACCATCCCTTGGCAACCAAAAACTGTGATTTGATTACCCTAGCAAGGTTTTGTCATGTTCGCAAAAAAATATATAATACAAATAAAATAATTTAAAAAAAAACAAAATAAATATAAAATAAAAAATAAAAATAAAAAATAAAAATAAAAATAAAATGGAAAAGAACATTAAACAAAAAAAATACGTTAAATATATTTTGAAATGTGTTTGTGCTGTGTCTTGAACGCATGACTTTCCACGTGATTGGTGGATGTGATAACCACTACACTACTAATCATATGTTTTTCTATGCTGGAACAAAGCAAGTGAAGCATCGTTGCCATCCTCCCCCCTTCTTTTTAAATCCCTTATATTAACTTCGCGGCCGTCTCCCTCTCTCTGTCTGTCTTGGGCTCGGCGGGCGGGCGGGCGGAAAAACAGAAGTCAAAAATGACCCACTTCCCATGATCCGATCAAACTGAAATTTGGCACACGGACCCATCTAACCTAACAATGCATTGTATCAAAATTTCAGATCGATCGAACGTACCGTAATTAAATTAGAGCATTTTTAGTTTATCCTTATATGAGGTATGTAATTCAAAATTCACTGTTTGTTATTGTTTTTTTTCTGCCCAGTTCCACGTGAGTTTGAGTTGACGCCGACCGTCGTGTTGACGCCGACCGTCGTGCCGACACGCATCCCACCCCCATTTATTAAAGACAAGGGACATCACTCGGTGTCAGTCTGTAAATGTTTGAAAATAATCAATACTGTTAGTTATGTCTCATATATAAGGGATTTATAGTCAAAAACTTTGTTTTTACGGGTTTGTTTTTTAAATCCCTTATATTAACTTCGCAGCCGTCTCTCTCTCTCTCTCTCTGTCTTGGGCTCGGCGGGCGGGCGGAAAAACAGAAGTCAAAAATGACCCACTTCCCATGATCCGATCGAACTGAAATTTGGCACACGGACCCGTCTGACCTAACAATGCATCGTATCAAAATTTCAGATCGTTCGAACGTACCGTAATTAAATTAATGCATTTTTAGTTTATCCTAATATGAGGTATGTAATTTTAATTCACGGTTTGTTATTGTTTTTTTGCCACGTGAAATTTTGAGCTGACGCAATTAGGCGACCCAACGAAGCGACGGGCGCTTTTGTTTACATTTTACGTGTCACTCTGAGCTCGGTCAAGCGAATCGGTGACCAGACTTTTCCCCTCTCCCCTCCCCCCACCCACCCCTCCCCCCCCACTAGGGTTATGATGCAAAGTTGAGTTAATACAGATTCAGTCTGTAAATGTTTGAAAATAATCAATACTGTTAGTTATGTCTCATATATAAGGGATTTATAGTCAAAAACTTTGTTTTTACGGGTTTGTTTTATTTGTCTTCTTTTCATCCCACCGCGCTTGCCAACTGTGATGTGTCGACCCTAGCGAGGGTCATTTGTCACGCTCGTTTTCACATGTCGGTTTAGGCGAAATAAATATATACATAATGAAATGTGTTTCTGTTAGATCAAATGAACGCCTACATATTAATTACATAAGATAAAACATTAATTTTTCTTCTTTATAAAATTTAGTTTTAAAACCAAAATCTAAATCGCTTTAAAAACATACATTTCGATGTCATGATAATAAAATGAAAACCTAAGCGTTTAGAAAAGTTATGTTAAGAATTAGTTTGAAACAATTCTCTTACCTGAGTATAAACTCATACACATATAAGGATACATCGTGTTACAGTCTGATTGAGACAGAAAAAGGTTTGTGTTCCTCACAAGACAACTGTCTGGTCCCTGTTTACTGGTCGGTTCTTTGGACAACATTGGTGAATCAGGTCTCAATATCTTTTTATTGGCGATCCATTTGAAGATTGCTGAACCTTGTAGATTATTGGCACCAACCCAAACTGACCAAAAATAAATATTAATAACAAATTTCATAAAATTTTAACCCCAACCATAACGGACCTTAACCAGAATTATTGCAATAAATATTTTCTGTGTGTATGAGCCACACATTTATTTTACCATTGATTTGCATTCTGCAATCAAAATTAATGTTGATAAAACAAAAGAATCAAATATAAAAATATTTATTTAATTTTTGGTTAACTTGAATTGAATTCAAACTATCTTCAGTAAACAGAAGTTGCAGATACAGATGGAGCCATCTTATCTCATCTATAACTGAAGCTCCGTCTACACAAAAGAGTATTCCGGGCAGGGGGGGGTGCTCTCAGCTGTTAATTTTATTTTGGGAAAGGGGGCGGGATAGCTGAGGGGGATTTTCCTGGAAGACTCATGAAGAGCACTAGGCTCGTGGATGCTGATTTTGATCCACATGTAGGATAGCAAAGCACAGACCATGCGGGTCTGTGGGTAAGTGACGCTGTTTAATAGGGCACGGCTATTAAGGGATTTCGTGACAGAATATCCAGAAACGTTTTTATCACTATTGTCTGGTTCTCATTTTGTCTGGGTGGACTCAGGTACACTATAGACCAGTCGTTCTCAACCTTTATCAGATTCAAGGACCACTTGAACAATTTGTGACTTAGCCGCGGACCACTACTGAAAATTTTGCTACCCTTGTGCAGGAAATGTATAGATACTATACTTATATAAATTAAAATTTCATCCTGGCGGATCACTAAAAAAATTACTGCACTAGACTACGGAACAAATCCCTGGGTGGACTCAGGGACACTCTAGACCAGTGCTTCTCAAAGTTTTTGTCTATGGACCGGTGTCGGTTCGTGAGCCATCCGATGCCGGTCCGCAGCAGTTACTACGACAGGACATTTCGCTACCACGTCAGTACATGAAAAATAATTCACCGGTACCAAGTGTTAATGCAAAAATTATCTGCCTGTCCGCAATAATAAAAAGTATGAGAAGCACTGCTCTAGACAACGTAACAAATCCCTGGGTGGACTCATGGACACTCTATTCTACGGAACAAATCTTTGTTTTCAGAGAGATTCAAACACGTGATTGTGTTTCCGCCAGCCATGCCACTGTGCTCATATTATTAGGCATGTTCGTTTCACTAATAAGAAATTTCAATTGTGGTTTAAAGATTGATATTTTTCTTTTCAATTAATAGGTTGCATATTTTATTATGAAAAAATCCGAATTATGTATAACTAGCAAAATACTTGCGCTCTGAAGCGGAAAGGTAATCTGGATAATGATGGATGTAATTGTTTGTCTTTTTTTTCAAAAGCGTGTTAAATTAAATTGATATTAAACTGACATTTAGGGCTCTGGTCTAAACGCTGCAAGATGTAAAGATCACAGGCTTGAAATTTTCAAACTGAATCATGATGGAAATATGTGTCAATATTTGTAAAGACTATTTACCAAAAATTATGGGGAAAAAGATTTAAACGTTTATAAATGAAAGATTTCGGCCCTAGGCCCAAAAGGAGGTGACATTATGAGATTAGTACCTTATAGAATTTTAATATGGGCAATCATATTCTTATGTATCAAATTGCATCATCATTTATCCAATTACCCAGTAGACACAGTTTAAAATATATTTTTACAACTTATGTTGTGAAAACGATAGTTTTGCCACCCCACTCCCAGCTCTTACTAAGTGGTACTAAAAATATGCCAGAAGTTTTTGTTATCTTATCTTATCTATACAGACGCTCCTTCTATGCAGAAGATAGTTGCGTCCACAGACCATGACAGATGATCTGTTGGCAAGTGATGCAGCGTTCACAGGCCATGGCTTTGTGGGTTCCACGCATTACCCAGCTCAGTGACGCCCTAGGCCCCGGGAACAAACCCTTGCCTTCACACGGATTCGAACCCGTGACCATCGGTGCGACAGTCCAGTGCGCTGCCACTCGACCACCGCGTCACAGCAATTTGATGTACTCAACAATTTTGTTAAGTTTAAGGCAATCGGATGAATACAGTCATAGTTTAAAGATCACATAAGACAAAAAGGATCCTAAGGGCATCGATCTCTTGCCCAATAGGTGTAAGATGTAAAGTTAAAAACTTCTATTGATTTCAATCTAGACTATGATAGATGCATCACTTGTTTTAACATTGGTCTAATCGAGTAGAATGGAATGAGTAATGCGGAATCAATTGTTTAGGAAAAAAATGATTTTGAGCTACACTGCACAAAAGGAATGGCTAGAAGGAGTAAATTGCCCTACAGACGTTTAATATGGATTATCAAGTTTAAAAAAAAATAATGTTTCGTCAAAATACATCCATTTAAACAGTAGCCAGAATTTAAACTAATTTTCATATAGCTCATTTAAGGAAAAAATAGATTTTGCCCCTGGTACCCAGTGAATGATAATTTAATTTTTGTTTTGCTTATTACCATTGCGGGGATGTGCTCAACATATTTCTAACGATTTACGCTGACACATACACGTAGAATTGGATAATTAGTGTTGATTGAATCAGGGCTTTCTTCTGTATTAGTATAGATACCAGTAACTGAAATATTTTAACCTTACACTGACCAGATTGTCTGTCTCTCCATCCTTTAAAGATGTTCTGCATCTGGCTCAATGATTTAAAGGCAGCTAAAACTGCATCTTTCTGTTGGCACTTCTCCTGTATATTATATACGAGTGTAAAACATTAGCCAAAATGCCGTAAAAGTGTGTTAAAAATGTGTAAATAGATACAAATGTTGTATGTTACAAAAGATTACAAAATATAGAAGAGTGGCTGTATATAACAAGCACATAGTTGAACAAGACCATGGATAAAAAGCTGATGTTTCCTTCATACATTTGCGCTAGTACAAATTACACAAACAAATTGTGTAAAGAAAAAACAATAATTTAAAAAGCTTTATTAAATAACTAATACAAAAAACATACTTTTCAGCTAATGCATTCGTCAATACAAATCATATACCATACTTACACAAGTATTTCATTTGTATTTAAATTATTAAGACATACTTTATCAAGGCTAAATAATTACGTAAAGATAAAAGAAAGGAACGGAAAAAAAAACAACAACATAAAAACCAAAAAATAAAATAAAAGCAAAGACAAACAATGACACAGTACATAAGAAAAGAGTAGAATTTTCAAAAGTTACAGGGAAAAGCGCAACGGGAATAATATTTCTTGGTTGGATAAAATTTTTAAATTTATTTTAATCCATATGGAGCCAATAATTTGCTTGTCTTTCGTATTTTATTTAAAAGTCGTTATCGCATTCCTAGTCTATGTGATATTTTGAGCTAGTCAACTATTTTCTTAAAACGAATTTACTTCTCATATGTTATAATGAAAATACCTCTGCCTTTTTAAAGGTGGCTTTTCCTTCAAAGTATATAAAACAGATTCCCTCAGATAATTCTGTGTTTGGGCCAGAGCAAACAGGTCTTCCCTTATCTGATGAAATATGTGGTGAAAGAAAATCATGGAATTGTTGTTTATAAAATTAATACATTGTTAAATGTTAATATAATAAACGTATACAGCATATAACGTATATGTAAAGTCACAGACAGGTTTGGTGATCACAAAACGAGACAAGCAGATGCAGCGCTGGACTGAGTACAGCCTGGAACTCTATGCAAGACAGAATGTCGTAAATGACTCTTCCCTAGAGAGAATACCAGATTTACCAGTTGTAGATCAGCTTGATGCGCCACCGTCACATGAGTAGCCTACAAAGGCCATTGATCAGCTGAGTAATAGTGAGCTCCAGGCAACAATGGGATTTCTGCACCAGTATTTAAGCATGGCATACCAGCATTACTGAAGCCTCTGACGAAAACATATGCGATTGTTGGGAACATGGCCACATCCCACAGGACATGCACGATTCCAAAAGTAGTAACGCTTTATAAAAACAAACGTGATCGCAGCGATAGCAATAACAGTCGAGTTATCCCTACTGAATATTTTGGGAAATACCTTTGCCAGAGTTGTCCTTGCATGACTGCAAAATCTGGAACAAAATGTCTATCCGGAATCTCTAAGCGGTTTTCGGGCTGGCCGATCAACAATGAACATGATTTTCTTACTCTTTTAGCTGCAAGAGAAATGTCGGGAGCAACAGAAAGCAAACTTTGTTGCACTCATAGATTTAACAAAGGCATTTGAACTGTTCAGCCGCAAGGTTCTGTTCCTTATACTGGAAAAAATAGGATGTCCGCCTCGACTTCTCATCATCGAGTTTTTTCACACCAATATGCACAGCACAGTGCTCTTCGATAACGTCACATTAGAACCCTTCCCAGTGTGTAGTGGAGCCAAACAGGGCAACGTACTGGCACCAACACTATGTTTTATCTTCTTCTCGGTGTTACTGCAACATGCTTTCGTGGATTGCTCCAAGTATGTGAACATACATACCACAGCGGATGGAAGCTATATAACATTAGTCAGTTCCGTGCGAGGATTAAGTGAAAACTGTATTAGTCAGAGAGTTGCTCTTCGTGGATGGCGTAACTCTTACCGCAAAATCAGAGAAAGGTCTTAGACTACTGGTAAAGAAATTCTCAGAGGCATGCAAGGAATTCAGGTTTATCGATAAGCCTAAAACAGACCAATTTTAAGACATGGCACAGACTGCCTCCCAGCAATCTCCAATTAGGGAATTACCTTGGATCTTGTCGAAGATTACACCTACTATGGCGGTAACATCACACGGTAAGCAAACTCTCCACGTAAAATAATATATAAATTAGCATCGGTAAGGTCGAATCGTTAGGCTAAATCAAAGAGTGTGGAACAAAGCACAGCTCATTGATAGGAGGAAAATCACTGTGTACCACGCCTGCGTGCTTGGCACACTCCTTTATGGCAGCCACTGCTGGACGACCTTCGCTAGGCTGCTTAACAGTTTCCACATGCGATTCTTGCGTAGGATCCTACACATCAAGTGGCAAGATAAAATCACAAATGTGGAGGTACACAGGAGGAGGCAAATTATGAGTATGCACTCAACCCTGAGTGCAATGCGCCTGTGGTGGTTTGGATATGTCCACAGGATAGGCTCGTAGCGTATTCAAATAGCCCTGTTTTTCGGTGAGCTGACCACTGGTTTGAAAAAAGAGGTCACCCTATTTCTGCACTACAAGGGCGTCTGCAAAAAGACATTTTACTGGCGCGCATCGAAGATAAGATTGGGGAAGCCACGGTTGTGGAGCTCACCCTCTGGCGGTCCAGGGTGCATAAGGGCATTCAAGTTGCGGAAGCTATCCTAACAGCCATGAGTGAAGAGAGATGAGCCAGGATAATTTTTTTTTGGGGGGGGGGAGGAAGAGCCAACGCCATCGTCCATTGAGAACGGACGGCAGCCATAAATACATACATAAAGAATATATGTACACATACTGGTAATAATTATTCCGTTTAAAAAGCATTGTATATTTGTAGAAACATACCTACTTTATAGCTTGAATTATCAATTTCAGAAGCATTTGCACCTGTCCGTAAAAACATGAATACGCATATTATTTATTTATAGTCAACGACAATAAAATCAAATATAACTTACATCACAGAATAAGGTTAATGTCTTTACCTTTCAATATGATATATGTCAATATAAATATCCTGAAAGTTGATATTTCGATCAAATACAAAGAAACAACAGTCTAGTACCGGAATAAACATAGGCATAATAACACGTTCTTTTTTTCCATATACCAGAAAATAAACACATAGAAATTATATTTCTCCCCATTTGAAATTAAAGCTAGGAATGAATCGTCTGATTCAGCTAATTAAAACCAATTTACTGTCAACATTGAAAGCTATAACTAAAGTTATACAATAGAAATAAATAATTAATACAAGTAGGACACAATTACGTTCTGTTAAAAGGAGTGTCAGTAATTGATGAGATATTAGAGAAACAGATAGACTGACAAAAAGAGAGGCAAAGAAATAGAGATTGAGTTGCAGAGAGATATACAGAGACAGCTAGAGAGAGGTTGAGAGAAATTGAGTGATAGAGAGACAGAGTGATGGAGTCAGACAGAATTAGAGATTCAGACCGAGATAGATTGATAGAAAGTAACATGAAGAACACAATTGGGAAAGAGAGATAGAGGCAGAGAAATATGGAGACTGAATGATAGAGAGATAGAGGCAGAGAAATATGGAGACTGAATGATAGAGAGATAGAGGCAGAGAAATATGGAGACTGAATGATAGAGAGATAGAGGCAGAGAAATATGGAGACTGAATGATAGAGAGATAGAGGCAGAGAAATATGGAGACTGAATGATAGAGAGATAGAGGCAGAGAAATATGGAGACTGAATGATAGAGAGATAGAGGCAGAGAAATATGGAGACTGAATGATAGAGAGATAGAGGCAGAGAAATATGGAGACTGAATGATAGAGAGATAGAGGCAGAGAAATATGGAGACTGAATGATAGAGAGATAGAGGCAGAGAAATATGGAGACTGAATGATAGAGAGATAGAGGCAGAGAAATATGGAGACTGAATGATAGAGAGAAAGAGGCAGAGAAATATGGAGACTGAATGATAGAGAGATAGAGGCAGAGAAATATGGAGACTGAATGATAGAGAGATAGAGGCAGAGAAATATGGAGACTGAATGATAGAGAGATAGAGGCAGAGAAATATGGAGACTGAATGATAGAGAGATAGAGGCAGAGAAATATGGAGACTGAATGATAGAGAGATAGAGGCAGAGAAATATGGAGACTCAATGATAGAGAGATAGAGGCAGAGAAATATGGAGACTGAATGATAGAGAGATAGAGGCAGAGAAATATGGAGACTGAATGATAGAGAGATAGAGGCAGAGAAATATGGAGACTGAATGATAGAGAGATAGAGGCAGAGAAATATGGAGACTGAATGATAGAGAGATAGAGGCAGAGAAATATGGAGACTGAATGATAGAGAGATAGAGGCAGAGAAATATGGAGACTGAATGATAGAGAGATAGAGGCAGAGAAATATGGAGACTGAATGATAGAGAGATAGAGGCAGAGAAATATGGAGACTGAATGATAGAGAGATAGAGGCAGAGAAATATGGAGACTGAATGATAGAGAGATAGAGGCAGAGAAATATGGAGACTGAATGATAGAGAGATAGAGGCAGAGAAATATGGAGACTGAATGATAGAGAGATAGAGGCAGAGAAATATGGAGACTGAATGATAGAGAGATAGAGGCAGAGAAATATGGAGACTGAATGATAGAGAGATAGAGGCAGAGAAATATGGAGACTGAATGATAGAGAGATAGAGGCAGAGAAATATGGAGACTGAATGATAAAGAGATAGAGGCAGAGAAATATGGAGACTGAATGATAGAGAGATAGAGGCAGAGAAATATGGAGACTGAATGATAGAGAGATAGAGGCAGAGAAATATGGAGACTGAATGATAGAGAGATAGAGGCAGAGAAATATGGAGACTGAATGATAGAGAGATAGAGGCAGAGAAATATGGAGACTGAATGATAGAGAGATAGAGGCAGAGAAATATGGAGACTGAATGATAGAGAGATAGAGGCAGAGAAATATGGAGACTGAATGATAGAGAGATAGAGGCAGAGAAATATGGAGACTGAATGATAGAGAGATAGAGGCAGAGAAATATGGAGACTGAAGGATAGAGAGATAGAGGCAGAGAAATATGGAGACTGAATGATAGAGAGATAGAGGCAGAGAAATATGGAGACTGAATGATAGAGAGATAGAGGCAGAGAAATATGGAGACTGAATAATAGAGAGATAGAGGCAGAGAAATATGGAGACTGAATGATAGAGAGATAGACAGAAAGAGATAGAGAGAAGTAGAGAGAGATGGAGTCATAACGACATAGAGACGCAGACAGAGATACAAACATAGAAAGTTATTGAGAGACGCAGAGAGAAAAACAGATAGAGAATGACGCGGGTGGATGGATTGAAGGGACAAGTATGTCGAATAATGTCGATACTGAAGATGGATGGTGAGTCGGGTGGGTCAGTCATGTGAGTCAGTCATGTTAGTCAGTCATTTAAGTCAGTCATGTGAGTCAGCCATGTGAGTCAGTCATGTGAGTCAGCCATGTGAGTCAGTCATGTAAGTCAGTCATTTGATAAGCCATGTGAGTCAGTCATGTGAGTCAGTCATGCGATTCAGTCATGTAAGTCAATAATGTGAGCTAGTCATGTGAGTCAGTCATGTAAGTCAGTCAGGTGAGTCAGTCATGTAAGTCAGTCAGGTGAGTCAGTCATGTAAGTCAGTCATGTGAGTCAGTCATGTGAGTCCTCTTTCCAAATAATGTCAACCAATACTTACAAGATGCAATGTCAATGGAGATGGAGTTCGAAGCAGTAACTATCGGTATTCTATCAAGGAAATCTGCATTACAACTGTATATCCCCGAATGACTGCACGTCGTGACTCGTATATGAAATATCAGGGCTTTCCTTACAGTATTCATTTTGAACTCATCGTTTAGTGCCAAGGTCATTTTAACTGGTAGTTTGTTGTTTAGTAGATCGCATCGTATGTCAAGAGTTTTGCCTTTTTCTATACGGACTACTTTATTCCTGGACGTTTCTATGTTGTTGACTTTCATTGAAATTTGGCCTTTTGATTAATTTTTAAAACATAAAACGTTACATGTTTTTCAATATAATTTTTAAAAATTCATGTGGAAAAAAAACAGTATAATTATCTAAAGTGTCTAAAGAAAGTGCAAATGATTTTGTTTATTTTTTTCTGCAGATTTAGAATTGGATTTAGTTTTAATCACAAACTTGTAGCAAGTTAATGTCCACAACTTAATGTCCACAACTTAATGTCCACAACTTAATGTCCACAACTTAATGTCCACAACTTAATGTCCACAACTTAATGTCCACAACTTAATGTCCACAACTTAATGTCCACAACTTAATGTCCACAACTTAATGTCCACAACTTAATGTCCACAACTTAATGTCCACAACTTAATGTCCACAACTTAATGTCCACAACTTAATGTCCACAACTTAATGTCCACAACTTAATGTCCACATAAAAAAATAATAATTAGCAATGATACCAAAACTACTCATAACTTCAACCAAAACAGAAATCTTTTATAACCATAATGCATACAGACATCTTTCGTAACCGTAATCTTTTGGTGGATTAAGAGGGGGCTGAACGGGATAAAGCCAGGGGCCCCAAACATTTTAGGGCCCCCAAACTTTTTATTTTTTATAATATAAGTGGGCACATGTTAGCATAAATCCCTGAAAATATAAATAAATTAATAAAATATCATCTATTTATCACAAGAAAATGTCGAAGAGTATGAATTACCATAAATCGTCATCGTTTGCAATAATATCTAAAAACTATTATGCAACAAAGAGAAAACCTAACCAAGGAAAACAATTGATTTCTCATTAGTTTGCAAAAAATGCGAGTACGAAACTTTAACATAATATAATTCAATGATTGAATTTTTAACCAACTACCGAGATACACTGTCAAAGACTTTTTCACAACTAGGAATCTCTCCCAGGATTGAACTGTCTCAATATACACAAAATATTATTAATGCCACCAGTACATCACCAATCGTACTTCAAAGAGAAGCACTTGAGGAGGTGGACAATTTTGTTTACATTGGCAGCGTGGTAGATAAACAAGGTGGTACAGATGCGGACGTCAAAATAAGGATCGGAAAAGCAAGAGCAGCCTTCCAGCAACTCAGGAATGTTTGGGTCGCCAACAACTTAGTCAGCAAGTTAAAAGTAAGGATTTTTAAAGGTATGGTGAAACCAGTGCTGCAATATGGAGCCGAGACATGGAGAACAACGGCCGTAAACCTGTGCTGCAATATGAAGCCGAGACATGGAGAACAACGGCCGTAAACCTGTGCTGCAATATGGAGCCGAGACATGGAGAACAACGGCCGTAAACCTGTGCTGCAATATGGAGCCGAGACATGGAGAACAACGGCCGTAAACCTGTGCTGCAATATGGAGCCGAGAAGTTGAGAGCGACGTCCTTTATCAACAATTGTCTAAGAACGATTCTCAGAATTCACTGGCCGGACAAAATCAGAAATAAGGGAATGGTGGCAGCAGACAAAGCAGAAGCCAATTGAGGAAGAGATTCTCCAGAAGCGGTCGAGGAGGATTGGTCTTACATTAAGAAAAACTGCTTCCAATACAACAAGGCAAGCCCTGAAATGGAACCCACAGGGTAAGCGGGAAAGGGGTCATCCAATTAACACTTGGCGCCGAGAATTGAAGGCAGACATCAAGAGAATTGGTCATGAATGGAAGATCTCGGATAAGCTGGCCCTGGAAATGCATGCCTAGAGGTCTCTCGTAGGTGGCCTATACCCTTGGACGATTTGCAGATGCCGACGATGATGGTGGATGCCCCTCATGGACGAGAAGGGTAAAAAACAATAACCAAGATACAGATGCCGACGATGATTGGTGGATGCCCCTCATGGACGAGAAGGGTAAAGAACAATAACCAAGATACACAACCATTTACGACCCTTTGATCTACCGACAGACTTCAGTAAGAAGTAAATATTCGAATAAATATAATTAAATACAAATAAGTTAAGAAAAACAATATCCCTTCAATGGCGGGGACTATCTTTGAATTCAGCCATATATTTGTTGAATTCTCTCCTTGGGTTTATTAAAAGACAGCGTTCTAAATTTGATTCATATGAAGAAAAAGGAAAGGACAAGTCCGTGGCGAAATATTATAAAAAATCTTCAAAACGATTTTTAAAAAAAAGAGAAATTGTCAGTTTGAGGAAGGGCCAACAGCCGAAACAGTATTTACCCCGAGACAAAAATTCAAGGTTGAGATATTTCTGGTAATCATTGACAAACTTCCTTCTGCCCTACAACGTCGGTTAGACGCATATAAAGACATCCATGAGAAATGTGGCTTTCTTACTAACCTAACTGAGCTCAGCAATGACGCCATCCGATGAGCAGCAGCCAAGCCAATGGAATCAATTCAAATGATTTTAAAGACTACTTCCCATCATAATTAGTCCAATGTTCAGAACTCTTCAAAAAGGTATTCAGGAAGTAGCATAATGCGAAACTCAAAACACATGCACAGAGCTATATTTTGTTAGCGAAATTTTGTACACAATCCTTTCTAAATGTACAAACTGCACTTCGTAACTATCTCTTAATGATGACATCAAACTGCAGAAGAGAGCAATCATTTTTAAAGTTGAAACGAATTAAACATGAAGCTAGAAGTTGCATGGGACAACAAAGAGAGTATGTTCTCTCTAATCAGCATTGAAAAGGCACTTGTAAGCTCACAGCTTTACTGACTTGATTGATAACTTCGCCATGAGAAAAGTTCGCAAACGAAAGTTCTAGGCTGTTATAAATAAGTATAAATATTTAAATGAATTTATGATTCATGTAGCTTTATATTAATTAAATTTACTTTTTTTAAATTTTAGTCTTATTACACTCTGCCTTACAAGTTAAGTCTTATATTAGCTGCTAGAAATCATTTCATTTGAATGGACGCTGGTTTGCCTGGGCCCAAAGTTTGAATTGCAGTCAAGGCCCCGTGCAGTTTTAATCCGCCCCTGCCCTAATCAATACATAAATCGTTCAACTGTTCCTAATCACATAGAATGTGAAATTCGTCTAAGCTCTCACAATCTCTTAGCATTACACAAATAATTCCGTTGGTTATATTTATAAGTACACACATCCTTCAACCATTTCTAACCTTAATTTTTACTTAAATAATCCATCCCAACCAATTCAGAAATACTTCAACCATTTCTATTTTGCAAACATATTCTCCGATTGTCCCCAACCCAAAACTCTAAATAAACGCTACCAGCATTTCTAATATATACTAATGCATTTAATTTTCCGATTGTTCTGAAATGTTTCCATTGCAAATAATCTCACATCATTTATTACCCTTAATTAAAGCAATAATCTTTGAGCATTTCAAAACTAAACTTATCACAAAAATCTTTAAACCATTGTCATTATAAAAACTTGCCAAACTTTCGTCCCACTTCAACACTATGTAAATATTTTGACAATTCCCCAAACTAATCACTGAACAAAGCTTGTAAATAATAACTGCACAAAGATTGTAACTAATCACGGCACAAAGCATGTAACTAATCACTGAACAAAGCTTGTAACTAATCACTGCAGAAAGCTTGTAACTAATTACTGAACAAAGCATGTAACTAATCACTGAACAAAGCTTGTAACTAATCACTGCAGAAAGCTTGTAACTAATTACTGAACAAAGCATGTAACTAATCACTGAACAAAGCTTGTAACTAATCACTGCAGAAAGCTTGTAACTAATCACTGCAGAAAGCTTGTAACTAATCACTGCAGAAAGCTTGTAACTAATTACTGAACAAAACTTGTAACTAATCACTGAACAAAGCTTGTAACTAATCACTGCAGAAAGCTTGTAACTAATTACTGAACAAAGCATGTAACTAATCACTGAACAAAGCTTGTAACTAATCACTGCAGAAAGCTTGTAACTAATCACTGCAGAAAGCTTGTAACTAATCACTGCAGAAAGCTTGTAACTAATTACTGAACAAAACTTGTAACTAATCACTGAACAAAGCTTGTAACCTCTACAAATCCTGATAAATAAAAAATCACAACTTTGGCGTATAGTCTTTATAATTTATGTGCATACTTCTTGCTGTTTGTGTTCGTTTGATGACAAAGGTCATCACTCTGACTAATACGTCTGTTATTTATTTATTGCAATTTCAGGCTCACCGTATTCCGTCATTTGTTTTTTACGTAGCAGCATTGCATTTCTAGGCTACTTTAACTTTTGATAATCATTTTCTAAAATGTTATCTTACCGTCGTACAATTCCATGCAGAGAAATTTTTGTCGAATATCACAAGAGAAATCATTGAGTCCTGTATCTGTGTCTACTCGTATTTGCACGCAACGTTCCAGATCATCTGCATTGTTTGGTTCTCCTTTGTTCCAAAGAGAAGAATTTCTTTTAAGTTCAATGTTGTCTGCCATCCACAAGAAACGCCCTTCATGATCCCTGGCTCCTACCCAAAATGTGTTTGGAAATCTAAATCCTATCCACGATGAAGATACACAATCAAATTTTTATGTTATCTAAATTGCGTTCACAATAAAATTTGAAATTAATATCTTGGGTTATTACTTTATATATGGATAACATGGATTTCGATATTTTAAAAACACTAGTCATTTTTAGAAACACAACCAAGCCCCGTGTTTCCAGTTGAAGACCAACACAATCTTTCTTGCTGAGACACACTATTGAAAATGTTGATAACACACAATTTTTTGAGTTACATAAACTAATATACTGATGTTTAATAAAAATTTTATGTTGGCCTCTTAAATGCTCGACATATCGGGGTTCGGCTACAAAAAAGCAAACGACATAAGCGTTTAGACGTAGTTTTTACAAAGAGAGATGTGGCTTTGATTACATGGACTTGTAATAATAACGTGGTCACGAGAGTGCTACATATTTCTTGTTTTATACTAATACAAGGCAAAACTCTCATTGAATCACTCATCATTAATTCTCCAATTTCCAGTATATGTAGAGTCAAGAAACTTTCGGAAGTGCTGAGAACAATCCAGCGATGGTAAACGGCATTTAAAAAAATTAACACTCAAAAAGAGTTATAAACTCGGTTTAACATATTATTAAAATTGTATGCTTATAATTGTATGCTAAAGGAGATCGGTTAAATAAATACAAAGTATTGACCAAGATTATTATTGATTTGTACAATTATTTTAATCTTCATTACCAGGATCGTTATTAAAATATAAAATTGTATTAAACGTTCTTTATCAAGTTCTGTATTAAAACTTTAAAAACATTATTTTAATATTTCTTACCACGATTCTTTTTAATGTTCTTGGCAATTCCCTGAAGTTGTGATGTTGAATAAATGCGTGCAAGTACAAGTCCGTATTTCTGACAAATTAACTGAGGCAATAAATATAAAAAAACAACATTATACATTTTAATTTACTTTATTTATAGAGATTAGTGCTTATCAATGAGGAATTTAAGAACAAAAAACAACTTAATCAACGATTTAAGTTCTTCTACACAACATCAGAATTTTTTCTTGTCACAGTCTTATATTACTAAAATATGAACAGGTGTTTATTTAAATAATTATTTATTAGATCATAGGTGCAGATGTTAATCGCCAGCCATAAATGGTTACACTAGATTTAAATAGGATAAACTATATAGGTTTTTTCATATTAGGGCGTAAGATTCATATAAGTCTGTCATGTTCTTAACATGTTCACATTAATTTGTTATGTTATTATTACTTTATAATTTTCATATTATATTCTTAATAAAGCTAGGTGAATACACACATGATGTCTCCATTCAAGGTTGTCATGAACTAAAATGCACAATTTAATTATTTTCTCTCATGTGGTACGTACAAATTAGTTGAAGCGTTAGATACTCTATCACTGAATAGATCTTGACAAAATTTGGTATATACAAATTGATAGCTAATATTAGTATACTATGGGTAAAGAACTCCAAATGACCATTAAACCTTTGCACCGATTTGGCCAGGACGCCCTATTGTCCTGGAAACGTTTAAAATTAGGTTCCCCATTCAATTAACATGATATTGCCAAATATTGATAAATAAATCTATTATTATCCTGATTGAAGGTAAGTAATGTTCATAACTTAACATCTTGCTCTCTTTGGCCCCGCGGTTTTAATGTCTTTTTTGCGTACTGAGTAAGTAGCTGAATCTTTGATAAACTTGGTATATACACATTTAATTGCCCACAAACAAATTTCGCAGGGAATTGAACTCATAATGCCCATTCCTTCAAGTTCGGCTCACCAAATCTTCCTTTTCTTTCGTAAACTTTTTAGACTTATTTAATTTTACACGAACTTAAAAAAATTGATAAATATTATCATCATGATCAAGAATGTAATTTTAAAAATGTATTAATTTTACATCTTCCACTGAAGGCTCCCAAATTGTTTCTTACATAAGATTTATAGAAACTATTCTGATCATTTGCTTCTTGATTACTGAATGAATCTTGACCAAACTTTACATATGAAAACTTGACAGCCAATATTTAATATTTTAGGGCATTTAACTGCTAATTTCAATTCATTTGGGACTGACAATCTGAAATATTTTTCATAAATATTTACGACTTTACATAATAATTCAAACAGAAATGCCCAGGGCTGTGCCCTTACATAATAATCCAAACAGAAATCCCCAGGGCTGTGACGTTACATAATAATCCAAACAGGTACCAATGGGACTAGTGTTGTATTTGGTGTGCAGTGTGGTGTACATGAAGTCGCGATCTAGAGCCATAATAAAAACTGTTCTTTTATTCAGACTATTGAAATTTAATATGCTGTTAGTTAACTTAGTTTAATATTTTATGCAGTTTAGAAATCATTACATTGAATAAGATGTAACACGTGAGTCAAGCAAAATTTTGATTTTTTAAGTTCGCAAATCCAATCACAATTGATATCCGGATTCTATCCGGATCTGCCATAGGTATCTGGCAAATCCGGATAGTTTCGGAAATCCCGATATCCGGTCCGGTCTTATTTAATTTTAAAAAACATTGACAAATATAATCACACATATCTACACTCATCCAGATAGCAATGTACAGGCGTTAAGAACTTTCAATCTGGCAACCTTTGAGTTAAGTTCATGGGCCCTTAAAGTTAGTATTTTCTTATATACGATTTATAAATATTATTTTAAGCAACTGATCACAGATATAAGTTATGAAATTTATATGAGCATTAGTAATAAACTATTTTAAATTATCACTAATTGGAGGAAGGGGATCACTTAAAGTCGTTTTTTATTCCTTTATGAAATTTATTTAAATATTATATTAATTTTCCGATCGCAATGAAACTTTGTGAATTTGTTTACTACACTTATGAAGCCGTATTTTTAAAATTACCAGGCACTCTTTATAATAAAAAGAAACATTAATTCCTTCTAAAATCGTTGCATCACTGGACATGTCAGCTAATGTGCTGTAAAATTTAAATAAAATAATTTAACTTCTCGGTATGTAAGGCAAACTTTCGTGTAATAAATTAAACATGATATTTCTTGTTCAGATATATTGCTTATTTTTTTGTATTAACTCGTAAAAAACTAATTGCTAGATTTAACATAAGAAATTGTATCTCATATATTATTTTCTTACATTTTCTTAAAGGAGAACATACTTAAAATGATTGCTTCTGAAAAGCTTTTACCTGCGCATCTTCGTAGGTTTGTTGATGGGTAACCACATGAAATTTCCGACCTTCAACCAGGAACTTAAACCAGCCATAATGGGTATTTCTAAAATGAGCTGCACAAAAAATAAGTTCCAATAACAAATCAAATAATTTACACAGTTTATTACATGAAAACAGACCCTCCCCTTGTAATAGGTGCTGACTTTGGACAAGAATGATCAAAGATTGAACAAACATTTAATTTGATCAAGACCTTTGTATTAGCAAAGTAAACGTTATTTAAATAGTCTTTTTTTTAGCAGATGAGTAATTGGGACTTTATTTTTTTTTAAATTGAATGACGAATTCTTTCCAAATGGCAAATACAATTAAAATATTGATGTATCACTATTCAAATATAAGCTGTAGTATACTAACTTTTGTATCACTATTCAAATATAAGCTGTATATACTAACTTTTGTATCACTATTCAAATATAAGCTGTAGTACACTAACTTTTGTATCACTATTCAAATATAAGCTGTAGTACACTAACTTTTGTATCACTATTCAAATATAAGCTATAGTATACTAACTTTTGTATCACTATTCAATATAAGCTATAGTATACTAACTTTTGTATCACTATTCAATATAAGCTATAGTATACTAACTTTTGTATCACTATTCAAATATAAGCTATAGTATACTAACTTTTGTATCACTATTCAATATAAGCTATAGTATACTAACTTTTGTATCACTATTCAATATAAGCTATAGTATACTAACTTTTGTATCACTATTCAATATAAGCTATAGTATACTAACTTTTGTATCACTATTCAAATATAAGCTATAGTATACTAACTTTTGTATCACTATTCAAATATAAGCTATAATATACTAACTTTTGTATCACTATTCAAATATAAGCTGTAGTATACTAACTTTTTATCACTATTCAAATATAAGCTATAGTATACTAACTTTTGTATCACTATTCAAATATAAGCTATAGTATACTAACTTTTGTATCACTATTCAAATATAAGCTATAATATACTAACTTTTGTATCACTATTCAAATATAAGCTGTAGTATACTAACTTTTTATCACTATTCAAATATAAGCTGTAGTATACTAACTTTTGTATCACTATTCAAATATAAGCTGTAGTATACTAACTTTTGTATCACTATTCAAATATAAGCTGTAGTATACTAACTTTTGTATCACTATTCAAATATAAGCTGTAGTATACTAACTTTTGTATCACTATTCAAATATAAGCTGTAAGATACTAATTTTTTTTTACCCTAGGTCATTAGGATGACCTATTGATTACTACATTGAATGAATAAGGTTATAACATTTATCATATTTAAAAGTTAGAGACTTTCTAATGCATCATTTTACACAGTACCAAGTCCAAAATATATGTGAAAGATCTATACTGTTGTATTGTTTACATAGTACCATGTCTATAGTAAGTGTTAAATATCTATAATGTTGTATTGTTTACATAGTACCATGTCTATTGTATGTGTTAAATATATATACTTTTGTATTGTTTACATAGTACCATGTCTATAGTATGTGTTAAATATCTATACTGTTGTATTGTTTACATAGTACCATGCCCAATATATGTGTGAAAGATCTAAACTGTTGTATTAATTACATAGTACCATGCCCAAAAGATGTGTGAAAGATCTAAACTGTTGTATTTTTTACATAGTACCATGCCCAAAATATGTGTGAAAGATCTAAACTGTTGTATTGTTTACATAGTACCATGTCTATAGTATGTGTTAATATATATACTGTTGTATTATTTACATAGTACCATGCCCAAAATATGTGTGAAAGATCTAAACTGTTGTATTGTGTGTGCTGTACATTGAGCATTATGTGTTAAATTTTTTAAAACAATATTCTCAATATTTTAAATTTTATTACCAACTAACAATTGAAAATAAAAAAGATTTACAAGCAACAATTTCTGAGATTATAAATTTTGTAAATAAATATACATTTGCCTATATGTGATAACTATCAATTTTTTCGAAGCAAACGCCTACAACTTTCTAATAGATAGTGCAATGATAAAAAGTGTGGGGGGGGGGAAGAATGGACACAAACAGCAGCAAACACCAAGACCCTAAGCAAGCCACCACAAAAAAACATTAACCACCCTCGCTTGCCAACCATAAACTGTGATTGCTAGACCTTAGCGATGGTCATTCGTCATGGTTGCTTGCTGACGTCATCTTGTGCTTGTTCTAATTTCTGGCGAATTATATATATACTAGCGTACACTCGTAAAAAATGACGGAAGTTTTCAGCTGAAATCTATTTATTTTATTAAAAAATGCACTTTTTAGGGCGCCTACGGCGCCGACCTTTTTCAAAAGCCCAACTGACTGGTTCTTGTTTGATAAATACGAAATATTAAAATTTCTGAAATGTACACAAAGTATTTTATAATAGGGATTGCAGGGCGCCCGTGGCGCCCCTTTATTTTTTATTTTATAATTAACCACCATCTAATTCTCTTTTTACAATGTTCCCTTTTCCAAAATTAAAATATGAGTGAAAACAATGACGTCATATAATATTTTTTTTACAGCGCATATCTAATTTACACACCTTTTGATGCTTTGGTGCAGTAATTTGGTTTTCCTTGCTTCCTAAAATTAGTAGCGTCAGGACTGACTGACAGACACTACTGACTTGCATAACAATTCCAAATTATATTGTTTAATAATTAATATATATATATATATTATTGAATATCGTCCTTTATATTTATTGTTCCAAATATATATATATAGTGTTAAACAATAACATAACATATTTCCTTTCCCACTTAAAAACAATTGCGTACCTTCAATTTTGTAAGGGAGATTAATGAACAGAATGATAATGACCAGCCGTTGTAGTTGGGAGATTATTTTCATTCTGCTGAAATTGAAACATTTATATTCATACATACATATATATATATATATATATGGTTTAATATGAAAATTATTACAAGTACAAAAACAAATTGTTAGCAATTCAGAGAGATCAATTACTACTAGAATACAAATACATTCTTCTTTATTTAAATAAAAAATTACGTGACTAAAAACAAATTGTTACCAATTCAGAAAGAAATATTATTATAATTTTTTTTTAATAATTTGCAAATTAGAACAACACTTTTTTTTTAATTAAAAAACAAAAAGAAATTACCGTATATGTATGAATTTAAGTTCAAGATATTATCCATTAAATTTACGTCATTATAATTTTTGCTATTTTTTTCTTTTTATAGATAAAAAATTGTAAACAAAGTCACCAAAATCAAAGACACTTCACATTAATTTTTGTCTGTAGAACAACGCCAGAAGACATATTTTTGCTAAGATCCACTCAGGTGAAATTACATATCTAATGATTGTAATAAAAAGCTTAATGCGTATTTGAATATCTACTTTAAACGTCAAATACATTTCATTTTACTGCTATAAGGGCACACACTTTGTAGACTCAAACATTTTACTTTCTACATTTTTAGGTCATAGTATACACACCCTATAAATTTTATGATGCCCTAACCATAACCTAACAAGATCATAAATTAACTTCTATTAAACTAAATGTATATGGACTATTTTTAAAAAAAACTTTGCAATCATGTTCATTTCCACTTAATATTTTTTTATAAATTTCTACTTAAATGTCCCTTAATTTATAATTTTAGATCAATAATTCTATTTTTAAACGTAATTTCCCTTGAGAATAGCGTTTATAGATTCGAAATGTCTGGCCAGTCTTTTCGAGCTTTGAACTGCAACTCGTCCTGAAACATACCAGATAGTGTTCGGGATTTGCAAATATGTTAAGGGGGTCCCAAGGATGTGCACGGGGAAAAAAATTACCGAAAAAAATTCCTGGATTTCTTGGAAAATAAACCACCCCCCCCCCGAAAAATATCAGTATTTTGCCAATTTCTCGTCAACCATAACATCTATTGGGTTGAAACAAACGTGAATCAATAGCTAATAATATTTAGAAACATGTTGAAGAAGGAATTTTTCAAAAAACTCTTTTCGTTAAACTCCCGTAATTTTAGAGAAATTTTTTAAAGCAATTGTTTTGTTTGATTTCAAAGTTATTAATTTGAAATTACTTTTAATTTAATCTAGAATGATAGTTCATGGGGTTTCCCGCTTTCTGAATGCTTATGTTAGATTGTTGCGTGGTGCGCATTATATTGACACATTATTGGTGTGATGTAGCGTGAGGGAATATGACGTCATAGTGTGTTTAGGTTCAGAATTACTTATTTGAATAGAGTTTTAATGTAATCTAGAATGATTTCCCTTGAATAAAAAAAACAGAAATTCTTTGTTATAAATTGCGTTTAAATATTCATTCGAGTTTTTATTACTTGTTGTATATGTACACAAGAAACGTCCGAAAATTCAATTTTTTTTCATTATATATTGATCAATATCTTGAATGAAAAGTAAAAAAAAATTCTCTATTGGATAGCTGAAATTCAACAAATGTTCACTGACATTTATTTCAACGTAATACAAATGTGATTAGACCATGAAGCTTAGCTATCAGAATCTTTATTATTTGTATGTAATATTCATGATGTAGCTATCCGAAATAAATACAATTAAAGAAATTTCAAAAAAAGTATTGCATTTCATTTAATTAAAAGTAAATTAGATCTCACTTACTGGATAAATTGCAATTTGATTACATTAGGGCGAAACCTGTCAGCGTATTTTTTTTATAGTTACTGATTAACTTAAACACAAACAACTTGTCCTTATAGTAATGAACACTCTTTTTTTACCCATGTGAGCTTCATCTAATGTGTTGACAGCAGCATGGAGTCAAGTGTCTGTAGGAAATGGGTGGTATCATTAAATCATCCACTTATCAAATGACTGTTGAAAGTTTCGTTTAACTACAGCGAGCTATGGACCAGATACCTAGTACACAACATTAAAAATACAATTATGTATATGTTAGTAAAGTGAATATGCTGTCTACATAGTTCAATTATTATTGTGTATTAATTGAGTTTGGTTTGTGTTTATACTACTTTGTACTTGACGTATCAAAACTGTTTACTTAAATTGTCCACATTTTTTTTCTTGAATTATGTATGTTTGGTACTTGTTATATGTAATTTTGTACTTGATACATGTTAATTTTGTACTTGATACATGTTAATTTTGTACCTAATACATGTTAATTTTGTACTTGATACATGTTCATTTTGTACTTGATACATGTTAATTTTGTACCTAATACATGTTAATTTTGTACTTGATACATGTTCATGTTATACTTGATACATGTTAATTATTAACTAGATACTTGTTAATTTTTTACTTGATACATGTTAGTTTTGTACTTCAGGTATATTATGGTGGACATGATTGAAGAACAGTTTATAATTGATGGATGTAATTATATATATGAATATTATTTTAAAAATAATAGGCGTCACCATTTCAAAAGTAAATCTAATGTAATTAGCCTTTTGAAAGAAAAATTCATTTTCCATTTGTTGGCAAGACAAAGTCCTTACAATGGTTCTAAAATCTACTCACTTGTACAGGTTTCTATATATTATAACTAGAAAATGAATGAACTTAAAGAACGAACAATGTAGTTACCACTTCATGCTGTCTAAAAAAGCTAATGTATAGCGGCAGGTTGTCTAAACAACTAATGTATAGCGGCAGTATGTCTTAACAACTAATGTATGTAAGCAGGCTGTCTAAACAACTAGTGTATGACAGCAGGCTGTCTAAACAACTAATGTATGACAGCAGGCTGGTTTAACAACTAATGTATGATAGCAGGCTGTCTAAACAACTAATGTATGATAGCAGGCTGTCTAAACAACTATTTTATGACAGCAGGCTGACTTAACAACTAATGTATGACAACAGGCTGTCTAAACAACTAATGTATGACAGAACAACTAATGTATCACAGCAGGCTGTCTAAAAACTAATGAATGCCAGCAGGCTGTTAAAGCAACTAATGTATGACTGCAGGCTGACTAAACAACTCATGTATGCTATATTTATGAATGGAATTACTGTAGTACATTTCATAACAATAAAAGGGTTCATGGCTTCTTTAGATTTTTAAAAACAAAAATGCATTTACGCTTGAACTCTAGAAAACAAAAGTTTTTGATTCCTACTTTACGAATAAATTGTGTTTCATGCAGCACCTAACACATAATGTCATAATTATACATATCAAACCGAATAAGTCAAAAGACTAGTATGTAGTGTAGGAGGCTATATTTTATCAGCTAGTGGATCAGACTATAGTTTTAACAGGATGTTATCCAGACTATTTAGCTATTGGACAAGGTTCTTGTCTTATAAGCCAGTGGACCAGGCTAAAGCATTCATTTTACTGATGATAGTAGGTGGATGGCCTTTGAACAATACATCAACTAACGTCAATATTTTGCGCACTTGAGTGTCTTATATGGTGTGGTGTTAGAAGTGGGTTACAAGTGAAACAGTTGAACGCATCCCATTGAAGAACGAAAACCCTTGAGTTTACAAGCTCAGTCATCGGTCGTTCTTACACATAACACTTCCCATACGTGCAAACACGTGACATTGGGTTTATTACCGATTTAGACTGTATGAAAACTGTAATAATTAATGGATCTAAATCAACACCAAGAAAGGTTAACTTAGGAGTTGCACAGGGAACAGAGCTAGGTCTCTTACTCTTTTTAATTTATATAAATGATTTACCAACAACATCTCAACAAGAAAAACAAAATGTTGGGTTATTTGCTGATGGTTGTATAATCTATAGAATAATTAAAAGAAAATAGCAGAATCTTACAAAACGGCTTAGATGAATTCATAAATGGAAAACTAGCTGGAGTATGTCTTTTACCCAGAAAAAGTGTCAACTGTTAAGAGTAACAAAGAAAAAGAAACTAATAAATTCAAAATATTTAATTCATGGAAAAGAACTAATCCAAGCTAAAGTTGCAAAATATTTCGAAGTAATAAAAGATGAGAAACTATTATGGAATCCCCATGTTAATGAAGTTATTGAAAAATCTAAACAAAACCTTAGGCTTTATGAAAAGAAACGTTTACAGGTGTAATAAGAATTAAAACTAAATACTACCTCATTTGGTGAGACATGTACTAGACTATTAATCTTCTGTATGGGTCTCATCACCCAAAGAAAACATTGATAAACTAGAAAAACATTTTAAAAAGAGCTGCCAGATTCATTTATGGAGAATATTCAAAACTGACGAGAATAACACCAGTAGTTAAATCATTAAACCATGAGGATAGAAGAACCAAGAGTAAAGTAGTAATTGTACATACAGAAATTAATTCTAATTTAGAAATACAACACAAAGATAACTTAAACCAACCCTCCGATAGACATAAGGACAACAACACTTTTCTTATTCCGAATGCAAGAACAAACACATACAAATTTTTGTTCTTCCCGTCCGCAATTCGGACGTGGTATGGGTTGCCTGAAAAAAACCAGGAATACCAAAACTTTATCAACAATTAAAACTCTAATAAGGGTGCATGACTAGACACAAACCACAGATAAGTGTATGACGCAAAAATCTTCTATATAGAAAGATTGTCTGTAACAGATAATATAAGATAAGAAGACATTATTGCAAAACTATTTGTACTGTGCAATTTTATTTCTCATACAACACTGTACATGTTCAGAAAGTTAAGTTAGACATTTAACTACTCGCATGACATTGACATGTACACACAGTCGTCTCAACAGAAGGTCAAATGTCACTTAACACATCAATTCATGGACATGTAAACAGTCAGCCTCCAGCAAAGTAAGTGAATAACCCTGGTTGCTAGGCGATGACAAGTCCATTTATTGTTTTGTGTGATTGCTGTCTGTTTCTCTCATTATAATTTTTGACAAAACATTTAAGAATTTAAAGAAAAAACGAAATGTAAAACAAGTTATTTATAGATTGATTTACTCTTGAATATAATCCACGGAATAGGTTTTACATCAGTTCTCGACTATGAGAGCGAGTCACACTGAGGTCAAGGCCATGTCAAGTCCACCTCACAACACAACGCCTCTGGTTAAATTCATGATTGTTGACACTTCAATAATTATACAAACATGCATGCAGTACAAATGCTATATATATCATATTATGTAAACCGTTATAAGACACTCCTTCCTAATTTTTAACAGATTAAATGGTAATTCTATTTTATCTGGAGACTTTATTTTAAAATCAACACTTGTTCTATTTAGGGTAGACTTTATTTCTTTATTTCGTGACACCGGTACTACCGCAGAGTTACCACCAGTCCAGTCTAATTTGGTCCTATTAAGTAGAGACATCACTGTCACATTATTGGATTTTAAAGACATCTGGATATCTCGAGTATTTTTTTTTCTTTTTAAAAGATTTTCTAATTTTTTTTTAATTTCGCGTTCCCTGCTGTGGAGTAGATCATTTAGAACTAGACATGACAAGTGACAGTGGTGGCGGTCAATAAAAGTAAAAATAAATATCGGCTGTGAAGTTGGGTGAGGTGACTAATATTTATTTATTGAAATCTGCATCCGCTAATAAAATAGTGCGTATAAAACATTGGTCCATAGAGCATATCATTGACTGCTCGATAGTGTTGGCTGACTTGTAGTTAAGGGCATGTATGAAATTAAAACCCCCCTCAAAGCCACTTTATTACTAAGTCATGAACACAAATGGTTATCAAAGGACCCGTAAAACACAACACCCTAAGACAACATAACGATTTCAAAGTTATTAGTATTATTAACTTGTTGCATACATTATTTTAAAATAAAATTTGGTATTCCATACACATATTAATAAATGAAACTCACGAAAGTAGGAAATGGTGGTGTCAGAAGAATAAAGAAAATGGCGCAAAGTATGAAATATGTTATACGTTATAATTAAGAAATACAATATAATTATATTTTAACTATATGGTGTACAATATGAATTATATATATATATGTATGAAATACAATGTACGTTTCTATGAAATACATTATACTTATATGTAGTATCCATTACATACACAAATAATATAAACAATGTATATGACAATCAATCTCATTATGTTTTCTATCTGTGCCATTCAATAAAATTATGCTTTATCTAGTTTATAAATTATAATTATACACTTATATCTATGAAATACAATATAATTATATACTATATATATATATATATATATATATATATATATATATATATATATATATATATATATATATATATATATATATATATATAATACCCTATAATTAAAATGTTATATCTATGGCATACACCGAAATGCTAAATTATATCTCTTGCAAAAGATCTAACTGTTTGTTTTTTCTTTAACATACACTATACATTAATACAACCCTCAGATAGACATAAGGATAAAAACACCTTTCTTATTCCGTATGCGAGAACAAACTCATACAAATTTTCGTTCTTCCCGTCCGGAATTCGGGCGTGGAATGGGTTGCCTGAAGAAACCAGGAAAGCCAACAGTTTATGAACATTTAAAACTCTAATTAGAATGCAGGACTAAACACAAACCATAGATAAGCGTAGGACGCAATAATCTTCTGTATAGAAGGAGCGTCTGAAACAGGTAAGATAAGATAAGATATACTGTTCAAATGGCCAACAGAATGGTTATGCAGATGCTTAATTTATTCTCAAAGCAAATAAATTATGACGGAGGTAAAAATATCTGGCCTATTTAAAAAAAACAAAAATATTTGCAAGAATTAACGAATATATGAGTATGTCATATTTTTCATATGTTACACGGCATGAAAGATGTAATGGTATTGGAGAGAGTTAATTGAGTTAGTAGAGATGTAAGAATACGTGACAAGTGTTACGAAGTATGATAAAACCATGTATGATAATATAAGCAAGGGCATTTGCAAAATATTTTATACAGATACAACAAAATAATAGGAGGTATGTAGGAAGGTATGGCAAATGCAGCTATTCGTTACGGATCTAACAAGGTATGACAGATATATGTATACGTGACAGATCTAGCAAAGTATTGACAATGTACCTATGTGTGACATATCTAAAAAATGATTATAGATGAAGCTATGTTTAAAAGATATGTTTTAGTTCAAGAAATTAAATATGAATGTATTTGTCACATATCCAGCAAGCTCTAACTGTAACAGCAAGGAATGTCTATTAACATGGCGAAATGCTTTTCTAATCTTCTCTAATTGTCGTGTACTTGAATCCATCACTCATCACTTGGCCCAAGTCACCTAAAATACACAACTATACATTTTAGAATATCACGACATTTTAGAACATCGCGACTTGTTAGAACATCAAGACATTTTAGAACATCAAGACATTTTAGAACAACATCACGACATTTTAGAACAACACACAATTATAATTTAAATTTAAAAAACCCTAAAAAAAGTTTTTGACTATAAATCCTTTTATGTACAAGACGTAACTAAAATAATGTTCATTATAATACGCAACGGAAGACCATACAAAAATTCAAAATTGTAGTAATGCGTCGTAAAACATGTTTATTATAATGCGCACCGATCAGGAATATGTTTATAAAAAGAGTTGTTAATAAAATACGCACCTTATTGCGCGACAGGAAAGGGTGTTCAATATAATACGCACGCGACACTCTATCTCAAAAATTTAACATGATACTTAGAGATAAATATAAATTAACTAAAAATACAATAATTTAATTACAGTACGTGCGATAAATCTGAAATTTTGATACATCATTTTTATCGTCGGTACAAAACGGCCTGCAAAATTTCATCTCGCTAGCTTACGAGAAAGTGGGTTAAAAATCGATCCAAAGTTTTATCGACAAGGGCTAAAACAATCAACCAGACACCACAAGTTAATCTAAAGGATTTAAAAATGAAATTGATTCATATTGTATGTTTTGTTTAATAAACACGAGAAGTAAACAAGATTGCTCCCCCCTCTCGTGACACCGCCATTGACAGGACAATTGTCACCTGACATGAAATTAGATATACCACTTTGTGTGTGTGCGTGTGTCAGTATTAATGCAGCAAATATGAGAGTATGTATTTCATTGTCAGCAACAAGATGTGCACGACTTAATTTTCTTACAATTGGTGTGAGAGAAATCAAGACTGTTGTAATACTTTTTCTCCTAGTCTTTCAGAAACGAATATCTGATGGAATGAACGTGATTATAGTAACCCAAACAACCTGGGGTATTGGTGGTGCCATCATGTGGTAACAGACGCACAATAGACACAGCGTAACATTGTTACATGTCACTTAGATATTTTATCAGTATAATATTGTTACATATAAAATTGACATCTACACCGGACATTTGTATCCGTAAAATGGAAATCTATTTATTTATATTGTCATCTAGTATATAGTAATCTGTATCAAATCTATTTATTTATATTGTCATCTAGTATATAGTAATCTGTATCAAATATATTTATTTATATTGTCCTCTAGTATATAGTAATCTGTATCAAATCTATTTATTTATATTGTCATCTAGTATATAGTAATCTGTATCAAATCTATTTATTTATATTGTCACCTAGTATATAGTAATCTGTATCAAATATATTTATTTATATTGTCATCTAGTATATAGTAATCTGTATCAAATCTATTTATTTATATTGCCATCTAGTATATAGTAATCAGTATCAAATCTATTTATTTATATTGTCATCTAGTATATAGTAATCTGTATCAAATCTATTTATTTATATTGTCATCTAGTATATAGTAATCAGTATCAAATCTATTTATTTATATTGTCATCTAGTATATAGTAATCTGTATCAAATCTATTTATTTATATTGTCATCTAGTATATAGTAATCAGTATCAAATCTATTTATTTATATTGTCATCTAGTATATAGTAATCTGTATCAAATCTATTTATTTATATTGTCATCTAGTATATAGTAATCTGTATCAAATCTATTTATTTATATTGTCATCTAGTATATAGTAATCAGTATCAAATCTATTTATTTATATTGTCATCTAGTATATAGTAATCTGTATCAAATCTATGCGATATTTAAGTTATTAATCTATATTTTAATTTAATATTCGTTAAAATAAGTATCAACACTCATTTTCAAGCCAAGTGAATTTAGTCAACCTATTACATTTAGTGTCAATCTCTTTTACATGTTATGGAAATTTGAATTTTTTTTTAGTTGGAAATAAAAAATATCAAGTCTATTTAAGAAAAAAAAACATATATTAAGATTAAATATTTTATCATATATATTCCAGAGACTTAAAACCAATCAGATTAAACTCTTGCATTCTCTTTTGAGACAAAATTATTAGAATATTGATCGAGGGCATGTTATTAAGGAGCCAAATAATTATTTTATTATAAAAATTGAAAAAAAATGATATGTTAACATACCCAAAATGTTGGCATTCTTCAATGCACACATAGAGATTCAATGGAAAATAAAATTATTATTGAAATATTTATACACCAGGTAGGAAATTATTAATTATGGCAAAACATCACATAAAATTACGATTTTTAAAAAAAAATCGCTTTTACATGTAAAAAGTTAATCTTTCTAGTTTAACATTAATTTAAGAATGTATTTTGTTTAAACTACAATGATTTAATGTAGTAAATGTAATCAAAGTATTTTTTTTCTTCCCATACAAAAATTAATAAAATATGATATATTTTGAGCATCGTATTTTATTATTTTATTTTAATATCTTACAAAAATAAATTACATTTATGCATTTAATTTTATGACAATTACTAAAATGTGGACGAAAAAGAAATTATTGGTTTAATTTTTTTTACAAATGTATAAAGTTAAGAAATACGTTTACGTTGTCATTTTAACGATGCTATAAATAGCCACCCAACCAAGTACTAATACAGGGAGGTTAACATAAGGCCATCCGTAAGACATGAACGGAGAGAAGCGGTCGTGAGATGAACTTTAACATGTGACTGAAAACAAAAAAATCATTTTATATTTTGTTTAAAATACAAACAATTGTCTCTGTTACTGTTTGGAATTTTTAATATTGTACTAATATTCATTCTAAAGTTTACATTACAAGAGAATCAGTTGATTGTCTCTAACATTGTAATATGTTAGCAATACTAAAAATAATAATTGTATTCGAGAGTATTATAAATAATAAATACGTTATTTTACTTAAATACATATTTCTATTATTTTTTTATTATATTATTATCATGATAATTCATGTTATAAGACATGCGCACTGTGGTTAGCAGCCTTCTTCCACACATTGCACCACCCTAACTTGCCAACCATAAGCTGTGATTGGCCGACCCTTGCAAGCGTCATTCTTATTTTCTTATTTGCACTCTTCTTGTGCTTTTTCTGGTAAATTACATGTATAGATTAGCTAATTTGAAACAATATTTGTTTAAGTCATATACTTATTGACCTTAAATATTGATCAATATACGGACAGCTTATACTGTTTTATTTCAATTCCCTTGAGTTTAAAGAAATAAAAGATTTGAAAACCTGCATTATTTTTATATTTTAAGTCATTCCGATTCAATGGCATTTAATTTTTTTTTCTGTTACATGTATGGAATGATTGCGTATTCTCATAGCCCCCCTATCTTGCTACAGTCCTAAGTTATATATGTGACGAAATTTATGGAGTCAAACTCATCTGCGCACGGGAAAATGAAAACTCACTATCGTCTGACCCGAAAACGTCAACAATGCAGCGACTCGACCTGATTAGGCATGCCCCAGAATCATGCGACAGGTCACGGTTGCATGACTGAGAAACAACAAGTAACATCCAATCAGAAAAGGGATGAGTATGCTACCCATCGGGTATAAAGGGCAAGGCAAACCAAATAGCACCCTCTTTTCCGCCCAAGACGTCAGCCGAATGCAGTGACCGTATGACCATCATTCACCCCACTGTATCCGCTTACATCCTTGCAGCGAGTGAGCCGACATTGGTTTCGAGCCAGAATCCATGTAAGTTGAACTCCAGCTTTGTTCCCTCGTATTTGTATATATAATTCATTCATGTAATTATCTAAATGTCAACCCGTGTAGAATGCTATGCTGAAATTATTGAAGTGTGTTAACCCCGTGATCTCCGCACGGCGCCACGTGCAAGATTTGAATATCCTATGTTTATTTCTTAATTATGATTACACGCGCTCCCTCAAACAGATGGACCACGTTGTATTTGCGTGTAGTGTATAACATTATTATATTTTGTACCTCACTCCACTTACGAGGTGTCCGCCAGTTAGAGCTGCGCCCGTGGTGGTAGAGATGAGATACTGATTTCATTCTCGTATTGTGTAAATATATTACATGCTAAATTTGTTTATATCAATCTATTTTAATTCCCTTTTGGCACCCTGCTCTGAAGGCTCGGCAGCCAGAAGGATAGATTTAAAGCAGACAAAGTAGAGAAACTACACATATACGTTTTCTATTTTTAGTCTGGTTTCTATGCACCCGCCAGTACCGGGAGAAGTGTTTCTATGCACCCGCCAGTACCGGGAGAAGTGTTTCTATGCACCCGCCAGTACCGGGAGAAGTGTCGTTAACCTTCAGGACCAAGAGCTGGACCCACCGCTGTTCCAAGCGACTTGGACTGTCAACCTACCTCAGCCCTGCACCATCGACAGGAACCTGAGAACACCTCAACAGTTACCAGTATTACGTCCAACGTAAACTGATGCCGACAAACGCACGTTGCGTATGTCGAAGCCTATCCGTATAAACACACTATACGTATAGAAGCCGGTCATTCACACTTCCGTGATCACCGAAGTCACCTGGAACCATAGGTGAGCAGTATACCGAGCTTAAGGAACCGAACGATTCAGCTAGAGGGACCCTGCAGAACCAACCACACACACGTCAGCACTGACGGAGCCGTGTGTGGGGCAGCACTACCCAGCTGAACGCTTCATCACACCTACTGACCAGGGGAGCGTGCAGAACCAACCGCTACACAGAGCGGGGCGCGACGACCCCATTGCAATTAAGTATACACACCATAAACACTCGGTTACAAGGATTAGCTTGATGATGACAAAGCTAGGTCAAAGAAGGGATAGTTAATTGATTATATTACTGTCATCATTTGGAACCAGTTTCCACTATTGTGTAATTTATGTAAATAAATTTATTGTTACATTTTTACACCCTTTGGTCTGTTGATATATCGATTGAGAGAGATCACTAAAGTGTATGCGTTGTGAGCGGGAGGGATTATTTAGACAATATACCCCTAGACAAACTTGCCAGACATACAACACATCTTTCTCGCCACAATATAGACGCGTATTCTGTGGCGTGGTGGCGCCGCAGCTATGGCGGGACGAAGTTGGAACGATTCCACAACCTCCTGTAGTGGGAGGTAACTCCATGGGAGGCAGACTAGCCTGACTAGTGCAGCAGCAATCAGCACAGACGGCTCCCTCTTACATGGGGACAGTCTCGGGGAGGTAACTCCATGGGTGGTAGACTAGGCTGACTAGTGCAGCTAATTTCTGCCCAGACGGCTCCCACCTACATGTGGACAGTCTCGTGGAGGTAACTCCATGGGAGGCAGACTAGGCTGACTAGTGCAGCTGCCATCTGTCCAGACGGCTCCCTCTTACATGGTGCCATCTGCCCAGACGGCTCCCTCTTACATGGTGCCATCTGCCCAGACGGCTCCCTCTTACATGGGGACAGTCTCGGGGGTGTCCCCGTCTGCTAGCTCCTCTTGATGGAGGGGAGAAAGTCACCGGGGAATTCCCCGAGGGGACCTTTAAGAGTTTTAGTAACTCAGGGCCATTGACGCCATCTCAAATGTCACAAAGCGCGTAAAATAGATCAAACGAATTAAAAGTCCATTTCAAAAATTGCTTTCAAGTCTAATATTGTCTATTATTGCTATCATGTCTAATATTGTCTATTATTGCTAACATGTTTAATATTGTCTAATATTTCAACCATGTCTAATATTGTCTAATATTGCTACCATGTCTAATATTGTCTATTATTGCTATCATGTCTAATATTGTCAAATATTGCTACCATGTCTAATATTGTCTAATATTGCTACCATGTCTAATATTGTCAAATATTGTTAACATGTCTAATATTGCTACCATATCTAATATTGTTTAGTAATGCTACCATGTCTAAAATTGTCTAATATTTCAACCATGTCTAATATTGTCTAATATTGCTACCATGTCTAATATTGTCTAATATTGCTAACATGTCTAATATTGTCAAATATTGCTACCATGTCTAATATAGTCAAGTATTGCTAACATGTCTAATATTGTCTACCCTGTCTAATATTGTCAAATATTGCTACCATGTCTAATATTGTCAAAGATTGCTACCATGTCTAATATTGTCTAATAATGATACCATGTCTTAAATTGTCAAATATTTCTTCCATGTCTAATATTGTCTAATAATGCTACAATGTCTAATATTGTCTAATATTGCTACCATGTCTAATATTTTCTAATATTGCGACCATGTCTAATATTGTCTAATATTCCTACCATGTCTAATATTTTCAAATATTACTACCATGTCTAATATTGTCAAATATTGCTACCATGTCTAATATTGGCAAAGATTGCTACCATGTCTAATATTGTCTAATATTTCTACCGTGTCTAATATTGTCTAATTTTGCTACCATCTCTAATATATTCAAGTATTGCTAACATGTCTAATATAGTCTACCATGTCTAATATTGTCAAATATTTCTACCATGTCTAATATTGTCTAATATTGCTACCATGTCTAATATTGTATAATATTGCTACCATGTCTAATACTGTCTGATATTGCTACGATGTCTAATATTTTCAAATATTTCTGACATGTCTAATATTGTCAATTATTGCTAACATGTATAATATTGTCTACCATTTCTAATATTGTAAAATATTTCTACCATGTCTAATATTGTCAAAGATTGCTACCATGTCTGAAATTGTGTAATAATGCTATCATGTCTTATATTGTCAAACATTTCTACCATGTCTAATATTGACTAATAATGCTACCATGTCTAATATTGTCTAATATTTCTACCGTGTCTAATATTGTCTATTATTGCTACCATGTCTAATATTGTCTAATATTGCTACCATGTCTAATATTGTCAAATATTGTTAACATGTCTAATATTGCTACCATATCTAATATTGTTTAGTAATGCTACCATGTCTAAAATTGTCTAATATTTCAACCATGTCTAATATTGTCTAATATTGCTACCATGTCTAATATTGTCTAATATTGCTAACATGTCTAATATTGTCAAATATTGCTACCATGTCTAATACAGTCAAGTATTGCTAACATGTATAATATTGTCTACCCTTTCTAATATTGTAAAATATTGCTACCATGTCTAATATTGTCTAATATTGCTACCATGTCTAATATTGTCAAATATTGTTAACATGTCTAATATTGCTACCATATCTAATATTGTTTAGTAATGCTACCATGTCTAAAATTTTCTAATATTTCAACCATATCTAATATTGTCTAATAATGCTACCATGTCTTATATTGTCAAATATTTCTACCATGTCTAATATTGTCTAATAATGCTACAATGTCTAATATTGTCTAATATTTCTACCATGTCTAATATTGTCTAATATTGCTACCATGTCTAATATTGTCTAATATTGCGACCTTGTCTAATATTGTCTAATATTCCTACCATGTCTAATATTTTCAAATATTACTACCATGTCTAATATTGTGAAATATTGCTACCATGTCTAATATTGTTAAGTATTGCTAACATGTCTAATATTGTCTACAATGTCTAATATTGTCAAATAATGCTACCATGTCTAATATTGTCAAAGATTGCTACCATGTCTAATATTGTCTAATATTTCTACCGTGTCTAATATTGTCTAATTTTGCTACCATCTCTAATATTGTCAAGTATTTCTAACATGTCTAATATAGTCTACCATGTCTAATATTGTCAAATATTTCTACCATGTCTAATATTGTCTAAAAATGTCTACCATGTCTAATATTGTCTAATATTGCTACCATGTCTAATATTGTCTAATATTGCTACCATGTCTAATATTGTCTAATATTTCTACCATGTCTAATATTGTCAAAGATTGCTACCATGTCTGAAATTGTGTAATAATGCTATCATGTCTTATATTGTCAAACATTTCTACCATGTCTAATATTGACTAATAATGCTACCATGTCTAATATTGTCTAATATTTCTACCGTGTCTAATATTGTCTATTATTGCTACCATGTCTAATATTGTCTAATATTGCTACCATGTCTAATATTGTCAAATATTGTTAACATGTCTAATATTGCTACCATATCTAATATTGTTTAGTAATGCTACCATGTCTAAAATTGTCTAATATTTCAACCATGTCTAATATTGTCTAATATTGCTACCATGTCTAATATTGTCTAATATTGCTAACATGTCTAATATTGTCAAATATTGCTACCATGTCTAATACAGTCAAGTATTGCTAACATGTATAATATTGTCTACCCTTTCTAATATTGTAAAAATATTGCTACCATGTCTAATATTGTCTAATATTGCTACCATGTCTAATATTGTCAAATATTGTTAACATGTCTAATATTGCTACCATATCTAATATTGTTTAGTAATGCTACCATGTCTAAAATTTTCTAATATTTCAACCATGTCTAATATTGTCTAATAATGCTACCATGTCTTATATTGTCAAATATTTCTACCATGTCTAATATTGTATAATAATGCTACAATGTCTAATATTGTCTAATATTTCTACCATGTCTAATATTGTCTAATATTGCTACCATGTCTAATATTGTCTAATATTGCGACCTTGTCTAATATTGTCTAATATTCCTACCATGTCTAATATTTTCAAATATTACTACCATGTCTAATATTGTGAAATATTGCTACCATGTCTAATATTGTTAAGTATTGCTAACATGTCTAATATTGTCTACAATGTCTAATATTGTCAAATAATGCTACCATGTCTAATATTGTCAAAGATTGCTACCATGTCTAATATTGTCTAATATTTCTACCGTGTCTAATATTGTCTAATTTTGCTACCATCTCTAATATTGTCAAGTATTTCTAACATGTCTAATATAGTCTACCATGTCTAATATTGTCAAATATTTCTACCATGTCTAATATTGTCTAAAAATGTCTACCATGTCTAATATTGTCTAATATTGCTACCATGTCTAATATTGTCTAATATTGCTACCATGTCTAATATTGTCTAATATTGCTACCATGTCTAATATTGTCTAATATTGCTACCATGTCTAATATTGTCTAATATTGCTACCATGTCTAATATTTTCAAATATTACTACCATGTCTAATATTGTCTAATATTTCATGTCTAATATTGTCTAATATAGCTACCATATCTATTATTGTCTAATAATGCTACCATGTCTAATATTGTCTAATATTGCTACCATATTTATAAGCATTGTCTAATACTGCTACCATGTGTAATATTCTCTAATATTCTATCATGTCTAAAATAATAAATATAATTTTAAAAAATCGTAATTTCATAAAATATATTACACTAGCAGACCCGTCGTGAACTTGCAACGATCTCAATAAAAATGAATAAATTTAAAGAAAACTATAACTGGTATGTTTTAAAAACAATTATGCCAGAAACATTCGAGGAAGTGTGCAAAAAAAAAGTCCAAGGTTCATAGCAAACGGATACATAAAATAATAATTTAAAAGTTTACAAAAAAAGAAACGACATTAATAGCCCCGGCCACAAAATGAGTGATAATTATTTTTATTTATTCTCATTGTACTCAAGCTATATTTCTCAATATCGTGTAAAATTAAATGGGTAATACAATTATTAACATTCACTTATAACAAATTTGGGGCCCCCATCTCCGATGGAATGGACATTAGTAGTTAACTGCCATATATTAATTTAATATAGGACCTAACGTTTTTATACACTAAGTTTGGTCAAAATCCAGTTATTTTAGCATTATCTAACACTTAAACTAATATTGTATATAGCTAATATATGGAAAAATAAACGACATTAAGGTGCCTCCGGGCCCATCCCGTGCAAGATGTCAATTTAAAAAACCTGTTCCTTTTAATTCAGTTTCATTTAAAAAGTGAATGAAAAGAATATCTTAAACATTTACGAAAAAAGTCATTTGGGCCCCACGGCCCAAAGAAATTGACATTAGAAGTTCAGTGCCCTTATGTATTTTAATATGGGATACCAAGTTTTTGAATACAACGTTTGGTTAAGATCCATTCATTTACTTAGTAGCTAACGCATAAACTAAATTTTATATAGCTCGTATAAGCAAAAAACGACATTAAGGGCCCCAGGGCCCATTCTGTGTAAGACATAAAGTTTAAAACACCTGTTCGTTTCAATATGGATAATAATGGATGCATTTATGATTATTTTTCAAGATCGTTAAGAAAACGAATAGGTAAGACATTCTTAAAAGTTAAAGAAAAAATGGCATTTTGGGCCCCCAGGCCCTATTGAATTGTCAATAGGAGTTTATTGCCCTATAATATTTTAATATTGGCTTACAAGTTTTTATATACAAAGTTTCGTTAAGATTCATCAATTAACGCAGTAGATAACGCACTAATTTTTATATAGCTCATATAAGCATAAAATGACATTATGGGCTCCCGGTTCCCCATGAGTGTTAAATTTTTGAAATATAAGTTGCCAGTAACAACCCCTGGTGGGACCTCAACAGTCTCGAAAAGTTTTATGACGATCGGATGAATGGTTTAGTCAGATATAAAGGACATGCACACACACACACACACACACACACACACACACACACACACACACACACACACACACACACACACACACACACACACACACACACACACACACACACACACACACACACACACACACACACAGACATAATTTTGATTTTTATATATATAGATACAGACTTAACATAGTGTAGAGAACCGCGTACGGGTGATTGGGACAGGTTACCCAGGGGACAGGTCTACGGCTATCTCACAGGGATTGTTTTTCAACTTTGGGGGCAAGACAGTGGAATAACCCAAAGTGTCACTGAGATGTACAGGATGGCGGAAATTCACAAGGGGTGGGGGAGTTGTCCTATGAGTGACCCAGGGTCTAAGTTGGGGTAGAAACAAATATTGTATTTCAGCGACCTAAATAACTTAGTGGGAAAGTTTGTAGATTAGCATAAACTAAGTAACTTTTAACCAATCAGAAACTCGTTGGAGACGCGTATGGGGCCAGCCAAGAATGTTAGGGTTAAATGCAGGGTAAGCAAGTGGACAATATAAGGGCAGGGAAATGATAGACCGGGGAGTTGAGACCAGGGAGCCACTAGTACGAAGCCAGGGTGGCGAGATAGGAGGCCAGGGAGCTTGTGTGCCGTGTTAGTTGGAGTCGGGGTGCCACGAGGACGCAGTACGGATAGAGAGACTGAGGACTAAGAACGTAGTGACGGCCAGATGAGAAGTGATGTACGCAAATAAAAGAACTGTCTTGGTTAGTTGCGTGTTGGACTCATTGCTTTGAACGAGAGTAGAAGAAGTAGATGAAAGACACTTAAGGCAGATCTTCTACAAATGGTGGCAGCGGTGGGATTATGTTAGCCTTGCAGCGTCTCCGAGGAGAAAAGAAGCTCATATCATATTGACTGTAATGCACAGTGCACGATCCAGTTCCAGTCGAACGAAACCGAAAATGGCCACAGCTCTTAATAACCTTACCACCTTCAATGGAACCTCTGCCTGGCAGACGTTTATTGTGCAATTTGAGTCGGTAGCTAAAATTTTGAAATGGAACCAGGAGGAAAAACTTCTTTACTTAGGCGTCTCATTAAAGGATGCGGCTGCTGACTTTGCCTATAATGAGATTGGGGAAGAGGAAAGAAATACTTTTGACAAATTGAAAGATGCCCTGGCAAATAGATTCAGCGACCATAGAACACCAGCATTCTTTCAGAACGTATTGGAAAGAAGAAATTTGCTCAGCTCGGAAACAACAGCAGAGTATGCGACTGATATAAAAAGGTTGGTTGTCAAGAGTTTCCCCACGGCAGATCAAACAACCCGTGATGCAATCGGGTTTAAACAATTTCTTCGTGGACTCCCAGACCAGTCGATGGTGTCACAAGTGGGCATCATGGCCATACCACCCACTGTGGACAAGGCTCGAGCTGCCCTTGACCAGCTCTTAAATCTGAGGGACAACGTCTGTACCCCAGTGCAAATGGTAGCGTCAGTGACTACTGATCAGTTATCGAGTGAAGTAAGTGAACTTAGAGAGGTTCTAAGGTCATTTGTTACCTCACAGAGAGAGTCAGCGCCTCAATGGACGAGACAACTGAGGAGGGCGGAGCTCAGGTGTTACAATTGTGAAGGGGTCGGTCACCTTGCCCGTAATTGTGCTTCTGAGGAACGGGGAGGGACAACTCCTAGACCGCTACAGCTGAATAGTATTTCAGTGATGGAGAATCATGTTAATTCACGTGCAGTGTATGTCCCAGTTCAAGTGTGTGGTGTAAGAAGTGAATTCCTAATGGATACGGGAGCGGCGGTGACCGTAATTTCGAAGAAAAGATTCTTTGAAATCCCACGTAAGCAGCGCCCCTTAATTCACAAACTGGACCCTGTGAACCTGCAGACCGCAAATGGAGCACCTCTCAAGCTGTATGGGGTGAGTCAATTAAAATTAAAGATTGGTTACAAGGTGTATCCTTGGACCGTGTACGTTGCTGAGATAGCCGAGGATGGATACCTTGGTTTTGACTTTTTGTGCAAATTCAATTTTTCCTTTTCTGTCAGCCAAGGGCTGACATTGGGAAACATCAAAGTTCAAGTAGTGCATAAAGGAAAAAGATTTAGTTGTGAACCGTATAAAATGTACTCCAGTGCTAATGTTTATAGTGGTACTGGTGTTTCTAATGGGGCGAAAAATACCCAGTTACCAGTGTCTCCCCATGTGGGAGTGAATGCAGTAAAAGTGAACAAAAGGCAAAGTTCACGTCAAAGTCAGCTGACTAGGGTTACTCGCGGCCAGAGTAGTCCTATTGTGCACGACCCCTTGCCGGCATCCAGGTTAAGGAATGTGAATGATACGTCCGTCTAGAGGCGTGGTCAATTCGGACGCCTTGCTAGAGTCGACACAAGGGGGACAATGCGACAGGAGCAGGAGAAAGGTGACGTCACGACAAGAGAGGCAAATCGTTCATTCAAAGTCGGTGACAAAATTCATTTGTCCGACTCCGTCAACCAAGCGCGTCGGGAAAACAAAAACACAAATCGCCGTCGTAATCATTTCGTTATCACCAGGAAATTCAGTGAGAATTTGTTCGAAATCAAAGGAGAAGGGCAGACCATGAAAATAATTCATTTTGAGGGACATGCCAGTATGAAACATGATGAGACTTATCCGCCGAAATTGAAGTCTAAGATTATGAACTATTCGTGTGACAGGCGATTATGAGATAACTATTTTGGTTAGTTGTGTAATGCTATTACATGATTTATGATAAAATGATTTTAGTGTGTTTTGCTGTCTTATGCTTTTACCGGATTTATGATGATGAATTCTGTTATTGTGTTTTGGTTGCCCACTGCTCTTACATGCTTTATGACGATGCATTGAAATTTTTATTGTTGATTTATGTATTTCACTTTCATTGAACCTTCTTGTCGTACATAATATTGCACTTTTGTTTATTACTGCGATCACCTGAATGTGGTGATGTTTATTTTGTTTGATGTGGTCAAATTATTGTTGTGTTTTGAGTCTCATCTGGCAGACTGACTTCCTACTACTGATTGACATGAACGTTGACTTTTATGCTTTGTAGGTTACGCTGAGGTTCGGGAAGTGAGACGCGCAGAATTTAAAGTCCAAATGGGGAGATAGCTATGATGAAGCAACATCGCGTACATAAGTATCAGCTGTCGTTAATGAATGCTAATAGTCCATGTCACTAGAAGCCATTTACGAATCAGTATTGAACTTAGTGTATGGTGGTAATAATGTCAGGAGACATTACATTTGTGTTGCAGGAGATAGTGTAGAGAACCGCGTACGGGTGATTGGGACAGGTTACCCAGGGGACAGGTCTACGGCTATCTCACAGGGATTGTATTTCAACTTTGGGGGCAAGACAGTGGAATAACCCAAAGTGTCACTGAGATGTACAGGATGGCGGACATTCACAAGGGGTGGGGGAGTTGTCCTATGAGTGACCCAGGGTCTAAGTTGGGGTAGAAACAAATATTGTATTTCAGCGACCTAAATAACTTAGTGGGAAAGTTTGTAGATTAGCATAAACTAAGTAACTTTTAACCAATCAGAAACTCGTTGGAGACGCGTATGGGGCCAGCCAAGAATGTTAGGGTTAAATGCAGGGTAAGCAAGTGGACAATATAAGGGCAGGGAAATGATAGACCGGGGAGTCGAGACCAGGGAGCCACTAGTACGAAGCCAGGGTGGCGAGATAGGAGGCCAGGGAGCTAGTGTGCCGTGTTAGTTGGAGTCGGGGTGCCACGAGGACGCAGTACGGATAGAGAAACTGAGGACTAAGAACGTAGTGACGGCCAGATGAGAAGTGATGTACGCAAATAAAAGAACTGTCTTGGTTAGTTGCGTGTTGGACTCATTGCTTTGAACGAGAGTAGAAGAAGTAGATGAAAGACACTTAAGGCAGATCTTCTACAATATTCAGATACCATAAGGGGTTTTATAAACAAGTAATAAAAACTTGAATGAGCAATAAACGCAATTTACAACAATCAATTTCTGATTTTTTTGTTCAAGGGAAATCATTCTAGATTGCAATAAAAGTCAGTAATTCTGAAATTAAACAAAAAATGACGTCATATACTCTCACGCTACATCACACCAAGAATGTGTCAATATAATGCACACCACACAACAATCTAACATAAGCTTTCACAAAGCCGGAAAACCCTATTAACTATCATTGTAGGTTACATTAAAAGTCATTTGAAATCAATAACCATGAAAGTAAGTAGAACAATTGCTATCTACAAATTGCTGCTAAAATTACAGAAGTCCAACGAAAACACATTTTAAAAAAAATCCTTCTAAAACATTGTTCTACATATTATTAGCTATCGTTTGGCGTTTGTTTCAACCCGATAGCTGTTATGGTTGGCGATAAATTTACAAAATACTTATATATATTTTTATTTTTTTTTATTTTCAAGGAAATTCAGTAAACCTTTTCGGTATATTTTTGGCCCTTGCACATCCTTGAGACCTCCTTAACATATTTGCAAAAGACCCGAACCCACAATCTGGTTATGGTTAAGGAGCAGTTGCAGGATCAAGCGTTACAGACATTTCATATATATAAATGCAATTTTTCCTATGGGAAATTGCGGTAAAACAGTTAAATATTCCATAGTTGAGAAAAGCAGAAAATTGTCTACTTATTAAATAACATTGTGTAAACTCCCCTAAATTCTGAACTGTTATTAAAAATGTCAACACAGTTCTGACATTCAATTTTAGGTGGAACAAATACTGCCCAAAATCTTCACCTTGAACATTTTTAAATGTCACATTTAAAGTGTATTGATATGGATTTGTCCTGTCAGCCTTGATGTTTATGACGTGTTTACTTGTGGAGTTCGTCTCTGTAATAGAACTTTCAGGTCAAGTAACAAGACGTAAACACACTGTGGTCTGGTTAACAACTGTCTTTAATCAACTATACAATCTACTGCTATCATATGTACAATCAACTCCTAATCAGCTCGTGTGCAATCAACATCGGTTTCCTCTTGAACCGTCTACATATAGTCAGCTATCCTCCCAGTCCATAATCACGCACTCTTACCGTTCACCTCACAAACCAATTGTTTCATACTAGCAAACTTGCACGCTCATACAATATAAACACAACAAGTCTCTCACATCTCCCTTCTAACAAAACAGATGAATGCCAGATTATCAATCAGAGAATAATACAATTAAAAGCATCGAACAATTCAGTACATGAATTCTAACACTGAATCTTTAAATGTCTTTCAAAGCACAGTGCACCTTCATGTCTCTTTATCTGGGTATCTTTTTGGTGGCTTCACCTGTCTCCCGTATCTTGTTGTTGTTGCTGACTTCGCTTGCTGAGTTGCTGATGACCCATTTCTATCAACCCTGGGAGCGTGTTCTTCATGCTCTATTTCTGGTGTGTAATACTAAAAATATCTGTCACACCTCTCCTTCCATGAAATGCCAGTGTCAGCATGTTGTTGTTTCGTTGGTATGTCATACCATCGTTATACTTAACGATGTATGACCTTGGCGTCGTTGCTGCCGACAAGACGACTGCTGGCTGCAATGAAGGGCCAGGAGAAAGCGGAGTGGGGGGGGGGAGAGGAGCAGGAGTACACGCCATCGTCCCATAAGGACGGACGGTTACCATACATTCATACAGACACACATAATGTATAGATCTTAACATTTTTTAAAGACTAGATAAATACTGAGTTACTGGTCTTCATATTTATATTTCTTTTAATGTTAGGACTGTGGAGTTAAAATGAGACAATACTATCACAGTAAAATAAATGTATACCGATTTTCAAGATTTTATAAATAATTAAATATTTTATTCATTCAGTCATTCAACATTTGATAATTAGACGCAATTTAATAATCTTTAAACGCAAGGAGCGTCTGTAACAGATAAGATAGAGATGATTTTCAATTTGATAATCAAGGGAAAGTTATGTCAAAAATGTTTATTTTGTACTACGTACCTTACAATAAACAAAATGTGTGAATATAACAAAAGCCGAAATGGTTGTTTGAAAATTAGTGATACAAGAAAACTATTTGACATTTTTAAGTTCACCAACGTCATATAGGTTTTAGTTTCCGAGTCGAAGAAAATAAATTTTAAAAAATGAAGCAATCGATTTTTTTAAGTAGGGGGTCAAGGAAATTCGTATATTAACTACATCGGATTTTTAAAAAGCCATTTCCACGTTGTTAAAAAATAAAACTTCCCGGAATATCGCCACCAAAACAGTAAAAAAAAACAAATTTTCTTATAAATATAATTTCGTTACAGAAATAATACGCCTGCCAATTAATTATTTCAGATGAGGGCGCGGGCCAGTAAAAATTGCTTTTCGGGCTGGTTTTGGCCCTCAGGCCGACTTTGGACATCCCAGCCATTGGGAAATTAATAATCTCCATCGTAAATGCAAAATCTTGTGAATACAAAATACAAGGGAGGATATTTTTAAAATACACTCTTTACTTGGAAATGTCTCAGTTGTCTCTCTTTACAAAACTTATGAATTTCTTTAACTGTAATCAAGTAGTCTCCTCAATGCTGAGAATAAAGCGTCGTTTTCAACCAAACTATTATGTCAGTTGATATGCTAGTGACGCGAAAGGCTGGTGTTACAAATATCCATTTAATCTGATCCATTTTTTTAACGCTGGGGTCATGCGGGTCTGTAATATTTAAAAGCCAAGTCTCTTACCTATGTAATTTGTAATGGCGAGTCCATCGTCTCATTCTGTGTAACTCAGTTAAGATTTTGTGTTTTCACAAGGGATGATAGAGAGCATCCAATATTCTAAAAATTTGAAATAACGGAAGTATATTTTCATCATTTAAGAAACTTAATTTTTAATTTTTTTAAAAATTCATGTTGGGTAGGCGCCAGTCTTATCTAAAATAGCTTGAGTCCCTTCACATTTGAGTGCATTGCTGTTGATATGCAGCCAGAAATGAAGCTGAAATATTATATCTAATTGGCCTTAAAATTGTAACCGTTTGACGTATTTGTTTTATCTAGGCCAATGGTTCCCAAAGTGGTCCCTACGGACCCCCAGGGGTCCCCGGTACCATTCAGGGTTTTCGTGGAAAATTAAAGTTTATTTGAAGGTCCCTGAACAGTGTCAGGGGATTCTCGCAAGGTTTTATATAAAATATTAAAATTTTGATCCATTTTGTTATTGTTGAAATTAAAATAAAAAAAACAATCAATAAAATACTATCTGAATGATTTTTAAACTAATTAAATAATATCTTAGGTGCGATCAGTCATGAAATGCAATGCTGTTTTACCTATAAAAGGAAGCAGCACTAACGTAATTTCCACAGCTATAATCAATAAAAATACTATGTTTATTGAAAGGTCCAGTTTGGTGCCTAAGAAATGTTGAATTCCTATAAGTAGGTTAAATAATACAATTTTAACGTGAATCAACGAGGAATGCAAGGTTGAGTAATTTTCAAAACTGTTTTACTGCAGCATTTCATAGAAAAAGTTAATAAGTAATAAGTTTTAACAGTGGTTTGTTACATCGGATAAAAGAGTGAGTTAGCCGAAGAAAACTTATCGACAATAATGTGTTATTGAATATTTGAAGTATGGCTTAATGTTTCGAAACAGATACGAAAGGTGAAACATTATTTATTGAATTAAAAAGATTTGTTGACGTTAATGTTATACCCTTGACTTTATGGCATATTTAAAACAAACTGTACCGAATGTATTTTCAGTACATAGTGTCATATATAGAAATAATTTATTCACAAAAAATATTAGTGAAAATTTGCATGGATCACTAGATTATGTCATTAGACCTGTTAATAAATTAAAAACAAAAGCCTTCAATGAGAGATTATTTGCTCAACATTGTTTGGAAAATGAAGAAAACAAATTCAAACAAAAGTATTTGATAGTTATCAAAAAGCGCATTTTTAAATCGATTATATGCTCTCTTTGATTCATTGATAGAATTACTGGAAAACAAAGGCACATACTTTCTACACAATCAAATCAAAAATAAAATATCGTTTATGACCGATTTATTTGCCTCATCTACCGATACTAATTTGAAACTACAAGGTGACTAATTAAATTTAAACAAAACAGAAAGTGTAAAATCTGCGTTTGCTGAAAAACTTTTTCTGTACAAACAAAACATGGGAAGAGGAGAATTTTCTCATTTTCCAAATCATTTGAAAATGCAAACTAGAGATGAAGATTTGCTGGTTTACCGTCAACATTTAACATCTGTTCATTCAGACCTGAACCAAAGATTTGAGGACATTCTTAATTTGAATATTCCCATCTTGGTGTTGATCCCTTTTGCGCGTGGACAAACTTAGATCCCAAAGACAGATGAATCCATACTAATACAGGAGCAGCTTTGAAATATCCACAAATGGGGAACTTAAAGCAATGGTTGTACAAGGATACCACAAAATCTAGTTACAAAAACAGATCACAATTTTGTATCATGTATTATGAGTTATTGTACATAATTTGTTGACTGCTTTACCGTCTTCCAATTAAGTAGAACATGGATTCAGTGCAGTTATGAACCTTATCACAAAGAAATAGAAACAGGCTAGAAATTAGTGCTCCTTGAGATTTGCGGTTGCTAATCACAAACATTTAGCCGGACATAAATACTCTCATAAAATGTAATCGCATTCATCCAAGTCATTAACTGTTTCAAATTTTATTTAAAACAAAATGTATAATTTTAATAAGTACTTCTTCATAAACTTGTTGCTTTTTTTGGATTTTTAATTTTTTTACGATGCATTTTTGTAGCTTTTTCACTGTGGGGTCCTTGGGAAAGTTTCGACTATAAAAAGGGGTCCATGGGTCAAAAAGGTTTGAGAATCACTAATCTAAACAATCAGAAAATTACTGGTCACAAATACAGGTGACAATGCGTAAAACTCTAAACTACTATTGTTAGGACTTGACCAAACATGCCTTCTGATACCACTGTAGTTAAGTTTTATAGGAGTAACAATTAGTGCCTAATTAAACCCTAACCCCGTCCCCCATGAATTGGGTTATCATTTTCTTGTCCGACTTTATTTGTACCACATATTTAATACAGGTCGTTAAAAAATGTATATTTCGTATTAAGAATAAGCCCAATATTTGCATACATATAAAAAAGAAGGTATTTGAGGAAGACGTTATTTGGTTTCATGGATTTGAATTTGTCGTTATATGAAGCTTAGGTCAAAGTAACATCCCCATTTACTATATGAAAACACATAAAAGAAATAAAGAATAATAAAGAATATATGCATTTATAATAAATCTGAAGCTTTAAAATGAAAAGATAAATTTGATGTATATTAAAATATTAAAGCTTTAAACAATATATACCTTCATTTGAATCAAGGCCTAACACTGTATAACCTAACCATTAGACTGTGATCATTTAGTTATTCGCCTAGTTTCAATTCAGCTTATCTCATATGTTTGAAATGTTTTATTTTCGTTTGCTCTCTTGTTTTAAAGCCGTTAATCTTATCACTTGCGCAATCAACCGTTGATACCAGCTCATTTTAACATACACCAGTAACGTTAAAAGTTAGATATTCGATTTGCTAACCAGATTTTAATGTTCTGAGAAACTTTTATGTAACAAATTAACAAATGACATCTACAAACAACCCGCTTTTTTGTATGAAGTTAAAGACGGCTAGAACTAATTTATAGATGCCCATACTTTTGTATTGTCTAAAGCAGTGATTCCTAAAGTGGTCCATAGGGACCCCCATGGGTCCCTGGTACCATTCAAGGAGTCTGTGGAAAATTAAAATTGATTTCGGGGTCCCTAAATAACGACAGGGTGTCCGCTCAAAATTTAATATTAAATAATAAAATTTGGATCCATTTTTATTATTATGTAAATTAAAATAAATAACCATGAATAAAATAGTGTCTGAATGCTTTCTCTACAAATTAAACAAGATCTGAGGTGCTATTAGTCATGGAAAACAATGTTGTTTTACCTAGAACATGAAGAAGAACTACCATAATTTCCACTGCTATAAGCAATCACAATACTTTCTTTACTGAAAGGTCAAATGTTATGCGAAAAAAAGGGAATTCCTATAAGTAGGTCGACCGCGATTAACGTTTCCAAATAACCTACAGTGCCGTCACCCATCCAAACAACATTTTCTCAACGAGTCATTGAAAGACGCCCTAAACAAAACAGAAAAAAAACATAAAAACAAAGTTTTTGACTATAAATCCCTTATATATGAGACATAACTAAAAGTATTATGTTTAAACGCGACCATCATTTACAGACTGAAACCGAAATTATCTCACCTGGCTTTAAAACTGGGGGAAGGGTGTGGGGGGTGTGGACATGGACGGGTAGCGCCAACGCGTTAACTCAGCTCCAGGTGGTTTAACTGGTTCAAACACGAGATGTGTTCACAGGTGGCTGGCGTGAAGTCAAGCGACCCGTAAAATGTATACAATAGCGACTTCTACAAATAGTTTTATATAGATAAACTAAAAATGAATTAATTTAATTACGGTACGTTAGATCGATCTGAAATTTTGATACGATGCATTGTTAGGAGACAAGGGTATGTGTGCCGAATTTCAGCTCGATGGCTTTACGGGAAGTGGGTCATTTTTTACTTTTGTTTTTCAGCCCACCCATGACAGACAGAGAGAGAGAGAGAGAGAGTGACAGAGAGACAGAGAGACAGAGACGGCGGTGAAGTTAATATAAGGGATTTAAATACGACCACCTCTAAATGACCTCTTGCAAGACGTTCCGACTAGCTGCCACAGGACGTCACTAACCAGACGGGCCTCATATCCTCATAGCTGGCCCAGATTAGCCTGATGAAAATGTCGCGCTGGTCTTGAATCGGAGAGCGAGTGAAACTGGGTCTGATGTCTCCTTGTGGGAGTCCTATCTGCACCACAGGGCTAGTCACCGACATCGATTTCTGGTCTTCTATGTTCTTGAGAGGTGAACGCATTCTGCAAGAGACTCTTGTTTAGAGGAAAGACATACTCAAATAACTTTCCCATTTTATTAATTGATCTAGGTCTTTTTGTAAGGTTTTGCTATCTTGTTCTGATTTAATTGTTCTATATGTAGCAGAGTTGTGGCTAAATGGTAGTTGACTACTACACAATTAATAAAAACAGGTAAATGAAATGCATGCAGGTTGTGAGGACTATAGTTAGTATAATGTTTATTTGAATTTTTTTTCTCATGTAAACACAGTAACTGATGTTTATAGAAGTAATGGCACAATAACAGGAAACACAGTGTACAGTTCTAATTCTTATCCCTAAGCTCTAAGCCCTAAACACTGACCCTTCTCACACCCCTATCACCTAACGAGATCTGGAAGAAATAGAGCGCAACATCTCTAAGGCCCAGTTCTTATGGCCCCTGACACACGACTCAAGCACGTGAGCATTCTACGCTCATTGGTAAGCCTAGCCGTGACATGAACCCATGCCTTGTTTTGAGTACCTTAATATATGTTTGAGAATATCATTAAGTTTAGAACCGTGGGGGTAGGTGTTAGAACCAACCAACGCTACAATTGACCTTGGGTCAAGCGAAGTAGTAGAAACATTATGCAAATGAGGCCACGATTGGTGCCTACTGGAAAGAGTCTATCACGTGCTAAGAGGATGAGACGTAGGGTTGGACCAACCAGAAGAAAGTTGTCACATGCACCAACCATGGGGCAAAGTTTCACCCGATAGAATTAATAGGAATGTAGGGCAGATGCTATGATGGCGTGGGTGAGCGGTCCATATATACTGGGGAGAAACCATGAGCCTTTCTCTCTCCCAGATATCAAAGGTCACCCTGAAAATTAGGTTCTAGGGGCTAGACTGTGGGGAACAGAGCCTTGCTTAAGGGGTTCAGGTTTGTGAGACTTAAAAGGATAGTCAAATGTATGTTAGAGTTAGATGTTATTATTCTTTTACGTATTGATTGATTGATATATTGTTAGTCGATATATGTATGAGTATTTTTATTTTCAGCAAGTAACTTAGGTTTGTGTTACCTGATTACAGAGACGAAAGTAACGTAGGGTAGTATTACCTACAGTGAAGGAAGTAACGTAGGTCTAGAATAGCCAAGTGCAACTTGAAGTGAGCAGCAGATGTGCTCTACAGGCAAAAGTGGGGAAGACGACCCTGAACCGTGACGAAGTGAGGACCAGTGCTGAAGACGTAACTGAGGGGACACGACTTTGAAGTCTAGGAACGCCAAAAATAGTTAGCGGTCGAGCGAGATGGACAGGTGGTCAGTCTCGCATAAGCATTTTGGAGGCGGAGCCAGGTATCCGAAGAGGAGAAAGGACCTGGACCAGTTCATTAGTGTGTAACTAAGAAGTTAAGTGGTGAACACAACGTACCTTTATTTTATATGTTTTGTAGCTGAATATTATTGTCAAGATATTCATAGTTTGTAATCAATGCCATTTTTTGTGTATGTATATATTTAATGTAAATAATTATTTTCTCTATGTTGTTGACAGAGATGTTGCGAGTCGTTAATTATAGTTAGTTAGCGTATCTTCGTTATAGATTAGTATTAATACTTAACGCTGGGGGCTAGAGCCAAGATTGAATACATTTATTAATAATATTACCCTAGAAAATAAGAGTCATTAATAATATGCATCTTTAGTTATATTATTATTATAAATGAAGTTGTAAACACCTTGGGTGACTTAATTGTTTAATTGGCATGAAAATACCATGTACCAGTGACCATCCAATGACCTATAACTAACAGCAAAAAACAAGGGTACGTATGACCCTGGGTCATGACGTCTCATGTTACGTCTCATGGGTTCTAAAAATGTCTGTTCTAACAAGGTTTCTAAAATGATATTGGGCACACTGCCATATATAGATTACTAGCAAAATCCCCGCGCTGCGCTACGAAAGTTAGAATTTTAGTAAGCGTTGAAAACCCGTTTCACACTAATTCAAAACACCTATAGATTTCAGTCTGGATCATGATTGATATACTTGTTTGTCAATATTTGTCAAGGCTGTGTAAAATAAAATGGGTACTCAAATGACATTACGGGTCTCCGTGCAAAATGGATGCAGGATGTGCTAATCTCATAAGGTCTGAGGATTTCAATTTAGGTCATGATAGAGAAATGTGACTATATTCATTTAAATTATTTTTAAGGTAACAAAGCTTCAAATGTTTAAGAAAAAAAATATTTTGGGTCCCGGCCCCAAAGGAACAGATGTTAGATGTTCATTACCCTATATAATTTTATTTTATTTTTTAAATCAAATTTGGCCATAGTTCATCCATTTACCTAGTTGCCACATTTTAAATTACCCTTTATATAACTAATGTTAAAATATGGCATACGGGCCCCCAGCCCGGAATAAGTGGTGTTCTTAAAACTTTTACTTTTAATGCCAGAAACCTTCAATTGAGCGTACCCAAAAACTTCCTAAAGTTTAATGGCCATGGGATGAATAAAACACATTTGCAATTAATACGTCTTTAAAAAAACTAAAATGAAGGCCCCCCCCCCGGCCTATCGGAGTAATATGAATAGTTCAAAACAACAGCTTATTTCAATTTGGGTTATGATAAATATATTTGTTAGTAAACATTTTTTTTTAATTGAGTGAAATCAAATGGTTAAAATGTCATAAACGTTTACAAAAAAGAGAATAGGGGCCCTCGGCTACAAAATATTGGAAATATATTATTTTAATGCTCTAACGAATATTAATATAAGCCCTGAAGTTGTTATCTTCCAAGTTGTGTAAAAATACATTTACACAGTATCACATTTTTTTTAAATTTTAAATTTAGCTCATATAAGTCAAAAATATTACTTTTGTGTCCCGGGCCCCAAATGACTGATAATTAAACCCAAAAAATTCGCCTTTTACCATTACGGGAGAATACTCAACAACTGCACAAAATTTCATGCTTCTAACTACACGGGAAAATAGAGAATCTGTGATGATTAACTTTTTATATAAGAACAAAAATTGGGCCCCCGGCCCCCAGTGAGTGAACATTTAAATATTTGTTGGCATGTTACCATCGCGGGTGTGTACTCAATAATTTCCAACAGTTTCATGCTTTTACCTACACGGGAAATCAGAGAATTATATTTTGAGTCAGTTTATATATAAGAAAAAGTACATTTGGGCCCCCGGCCCCAGTAAGTGATAATTTAAATATTTTTTTTGCATGCTACCATCGAGAGAGCGTATTCAACAATTTCCCAAAGTTATATGTTTCTACCTATACGGGAAAGTGGAGAATAAGGCGATTTTCAGTATAAGGAAAAAAACGCTCTTGGGCCGCCAGCCCCCATGAGAGTGAATTTTAAAATTCTTTTACGCCAATTTGCATTGCGAGAGGGTACTCAACGATTTCCCAAAGTTTTATGCTTTTACCTACACGGGAAGTTGGAGAATTCGTGATGAGTCAGTTTTTAATAATAAAAAAAACTTCTTTTTGGCCCTCGGCCTCCAGTAAGTGTTAATTTAAATAGTTTTTTCACCTGTTACCATTGCGGAAGTGTTTGTATAAACTACTTAGAGTTTTATGCTTCTACCTACACGTGAAATTTTGTTATTTTCAGTTTTTATATAGCTCATATAAGGAAAAACTTCATTTGGGCCCCCGGCCCCCAGTCTTTGAGAATTTAAATATTTTTTTGCCTGTTAACATTGCGGAAGTGTACTCAACAACTTCCCAAAGTTTAATGCTTCTGCCTTCTAGCAAAATATGAGAGTTAGTTATTTTTCATTTTAATATAGCTCATATTAGGAAAATAATAGTTTTGTGTCCCCGGCCCCCATGAGTGTGAATTCTAAGATTTTGTTACGTCAAGTATCGTCGCAAGAGGCTACTCAACAACTTCCCAAGGTTTCATACTTCTACCTCCGCGGGAAGTTTCAGAATTAGTAATGAGTCAGTTTTTTATATTTAAAAAAAAACTACATTTCGGCCCCTGGCCCTCAGTAAGTGATTATTTAAATATTTTTTTCGCTTTTTACCATCGCGTAAGTGTACTTATCAATTCCCCAGAGTTTCATGCTTCTACCTACAGGGGAAATAGGAGAATTAGTGATTTTTAGTTTTTATATAGCTCATATAAGGAAAAAACTTCATTTGGGCCCCCGGCCCCCAGGAAGTGATAATTTAAATATTTTTTCTACCGTTACCATCGCGTGATTGTACTCAACAACTTCCTAAACTTTCATGCTTCTGCCTACTCGAGAATTAGTGATATTCAAATTTTATAAAGGCCATAAAAGGAAAAAAAAATGTTTGGGCCCCTGGGCCCAATCAGTGTTAATTTAAAAATTCTTTTACTCCAATTTTCGTCGCGAGAGGCTACTCAACAACTTCCCAAAGTTTCATGCTTCTACCTACACGGGAAATCCGAGAATTAGTGATGAGTCAGCTATAATATAAGAAAAAACTACATTTGGGCCCCCGACTCCCAGTAAGTGATAATTTAAATATTATTTTTACCTGTCACCATCGTGGAAGTGTACTTAACAACTTCCCAAAGTTTCATGCTTCTACCTACACGGAAAATAGGAGAATTAGTGATTATTAGTTTTTATATAGCTCATGAAAGGAAAAAACTTAATTTGGGCCCCTGGCCCCCGGGAAGTAATAATTTAAATATTATTTTCTACCGTTACCATCGCGGGATTGTACGCAACAACTTCCCAAAGTTTCATGATTCTGCCTACTCGGGAAATAGGAAAATTATTGATATTCATATGTTATATAGGCCATAAAAGAAAAAAAAACGTTTTTGGGCCCCTGGCCCCCATGAGTATTAAATTTAACATTTTTTTACTCAAATTGTCGTTGCGAGAGGCTACTCAACAACTTCCCAAAGTTTCGTGCTTCTACCTACTCGGGAAATAGCAGAATTAGTTATTTTCAAATGTTTATATAGCCCATAAAAGGAAAAAAAACAATTTTGGGCCCCCGGCCCCCATTAAGGTGAATTTTAAAATTATTTTTCGTCATTTGTCGTCGAGAGAGGCTACTTGACAACTTCCAAGGTTTCATGCTTCTACCTACACGGGAAATCCGAGAATTAGTGATGAGTCAGTTTTAATATAAGAAAAACTGCATTTGGGCCCACGACCCCAAGTAAGTGATAATTTAAATATTATTTTTACCTGTTACCATCGTGGAAGCGTACTTAACAACTACCCAAAGTTTCATGCTTCTACCTGCACGGGAAATAGGAGAATTGGTGATATTCAAATTTTATATTGGCCATATTAGGAAGAAAAACGTTTTTAGGCCCCCGGCCCCCATGAGTGTTAAATTTAAAATTCTTTTACTCTAATTTTCGTCGCGAGATTCTACTTAACAACTCCCCAAAGTCTTATGCTTCTACCTACACGGGAAGTTGGAGAATTAGTGATGAATGAGTGAGTGAGTCACTCAGTCAGTGAGGGCTTGCCTTTTATTAGTATAGATACATACACCAGCAACTAACCTAACTGTTCTATTTTGGTAAATCATTTATGTTAATTAAAAAGAGTAGGGCGCCTAACACTGCTCCTTTTTGAACTCCGGAGTTAACCGTTAATGTTACTGATTTAGATCCATTAATACTTATTACAGTTGCCTCTCTACCCAAAAGCAAGTAATGGATTCAATGATGTATAGAGCCCAAGATGACAAAGTTGTTTAGTTTTGTTTAGTAAACTAAAGTGATAAACTTTTTCAAATGCTTTTGAGAAGTCTAGTAATATGGTATCTATTTGATAATTAGTATGTAAGCATTTTGACAGATCATCTGTTAGATAAATTTATTGTGTTTCATATGATTTGCTTTTCTAAACGCCGTGTTAATTTGGGCATAGGACATTATGTTTGTCTAGGCGATTAACTAATAAGTGTTATAATAATCTACATGCGATACTAGTAAGTGATAGAGGTATATAATTACTTGGGTTTGATTTATCACTTTTAAAAGAGGGGAGTTACGTTAAATGTCTAATCCTGGATAACTTTACAACGCATCCGGGCAGAATAGCGACTGTCAGAATAGCGACCGTCATAATAGCGACTTCAAAATAGCGACTGTATCAAAACAGCTACTGTCAAAACAGCGACCGTCATAATAGCGACTGCATCATAGCAGCGACTGTATCAAAATAGCGACTTTTTTTTTGGCTTGTGATAATGCTTAAAACATGTCCTGTGCCTAGCCTACAATGAATTTGATAAAATCAAGAAAAGGATGACATGATAAGCCACGTAGGGTTTTTGTACAGAAGGGACAATACAAAATTAAATACAATCAACTGGAGGTATGCATACATAAATGTTGGTGTTGTAAAGAGTGTATACACATTTTCGGGACACATTTTTAAAATAAAAGTATTTTAAAAAATTAAAATAATAACTGCTATTACTTCAGTTTAATATATTTTGCAGATAGCTCGATAGAGATTAGCAAACATAGATGCAGTCGATTAATTGAGGGGGATTGCGGTGGTAGGGGCAGAGGTGATGTGTGACTGCTTTATTAAGCTAGAGTCAGTTTAACTACAGGACTATTTGATTCCCGGATATTTCGACCCTTTTCGTTTTTACCTTGTAAAATTGTTGTTGTTTTTGGTTTTTTTTATAATTAAAAAAAAATAATAATAATATAGTTAAATATAATTATCGATTAAAAATTTAAAACGGCATGAAATGGTTATTTTCAACGTTTATTTTACCACTAAAAACTATATACACTGAAAACAAGTCAACATTAAGTGCAAATTCATGATTGTGATAAATGCACCACTCCTCTGGAGTAGCAAATCCTTCCAAACCTATCCAAATCCACCCCCACCCCAATCCGATGTAATCGGACAATAAAAAGGCAATGTGGTCACATAGTCCTTTATAAAGGTACCTACATTTTCACTCAGCACCCAATACCTTTATTTGAACTTGAACTTGAACTATCCCTTAACCCGTTGTTGGATCGTTTGGGCACCATCGTGAACTGCTCACTAACACACGCCATTTGTCCCGGTCCTGTGCTGCCTTTTGAGAGTCGCTAAATGACAGGCCGTTCCATTCTTTGATATCGCCCTCCCATCTTTTCTTTTGTCTGCCTCTTTTCCTTCCTCCCTGGACTGTGTCTTGCAATATAGTTTTTGCGAGACCTCCATTTCTTGTCACGTGCCCATACCATCGTAATTTACTCTTTTTAATTGATGTGAGTAGGTCCTCGTAGGAGCCGATGACAGTACTTATTGTGTTGCGGACCGCTTCGTTTGTGATGTGCGCTGTGTAGGGGATGTTCAATATTTTTCTGAAACATCTCATCTCCAGCGCATTGATTCTTCTTTGGAGGTCTGCACAACCATACAAAAATACCGACATCGCTAGAGAGCGAATTAGCCGGATCTTTGTTCTCAGGTAGAGCTTCTTACGTTGCCAGATGTGATTTAATTTACTCAATGCTGCCATTGTTTGGGCTACTCTGGGAAGAATTTCTGGCTTTGAGCCTTCGTCGGATATTATGGCCCCTAGATATTTAAATGTGGAGACTTCTTCGAGTTTTTGCCCGTTTATCCGAATGTCACTTGTAATTTTACTATTTGCCATGACCTTGGTCTTTTCTGCATTGATTTCCATAACGTACGCCTTTGTTGTTTTTTCTAGCTTTGCGAGGAATTCTTTTAGTTCGTCCTCGCTACCAGCTAGGCCGTCAATGTCATCGGTGAAGCGTAGGTTGTTATACTTCTCCCTCCGATGCTGACTGTTCCGACATGGTCTTCTAGCACATCTGTCATGATCCTTTCTAGGAAGAGGTTGAAGAGGATGGGGGAAAGTAGACATCCTTGTCTGACACCAACAGTGGTCTTGAACCAATCTCCCAGCTGCTGTTGAAGAGTACTACGCTGGTTGCTCTGTTGTAAATGTTCTTGATCACCTCAATGAGGTTTGCATTTATGTTGAATTTGTGCATAGTTGCCCACAGTGCCGCATGCCAAACTCTGTATTTCCCTTTATTAACATTCTCCATAACACGGGGTCCGTGGTCGTCACTTAGTCTAGCCTTCTTAACATGTCATTATGTAATCCCAGGACAGTTGGACCACACGACGTTTCGCCAAGGGGCTGACAATATTGTTAAAAAAGCTGCCCGGGTAACCATTCAAAACGCCGTATTATTTTCGCAATCACGATGGCTATACAATGCAACCTGCAAAGTGTACACATTGACTTTAAACTAGCTCCGAAAGCTCCACTCATTGAAGCATTTCCTCAAACGCACATCTACGGCTGCTATTTTCACTTAGGACAATCACTCTGTAGAAAGATTCAAGAAAACGGGTTACAACAGTTGTATGTGCAAGAGGAAAATGTTCGGATGGCATTAAAAATGCTCCATGCGCTTTCCTTTCGACCTGTGGATGAAGTAAGCGATGCCTTTGGTGAACTGGTGGCAGACTACCCTACAGAAGTAATACCTCTTGTGAATTACTTCGTGGATTACTTATGTAGGGCGGAGAAACAGACGTGGAGATCGAAGACAGCCGTTATTTCCTGTACATATGTCGAGTGTGAAAGCTCGACAAGATGCAGGACTGCCACGAACTAACAATCAGCTCGAAAGTTGGCACAAAGATTTTCAGAGATCAGCTGAAATTCATCACCCATCCATGTTCTGATTTATCGAAGCTCTAAGGCGATAGGACGCTCTTCAACTCACAAATCTTACCCAGCTGCTACAAGGCAAAGGCCTGACTCATAGAATGCATAAATACGTGAGAATTAACACAATAATCACTGCTGTACAGCAACGTCGAGAACAGTATGATCTTCTACAATACCTTCGAGCACTTGCTCATAATTTAGAGATACATGTCACATAATTTAAGAAACCTTGATCTTTTCTATCCTGTTTTAAATGTTCGTTTTAAATCATTTACGCATTATGTAGCTAAGACAAATTACATGCTATTTTTAATTCGTTGTTGATCTAATTTTATTTTACTGAGCAGTTGTTTGTATTTGAATCAATGCGTGTATATGTAGTAGACGTTAATTATTTAACATTTTATTTTAAACATAATTTTTAATTTTAATAAATACTTCTTCAAAATGAGATAAGTGTCACATAATTTAAGTAACCTTGATCTTTTTATTCTGTTTTAAATCTTCCTTTTAATTCATTTATGTATCATGTAGCTAACACAAATTAAATGTTATTTATTTTAAAATCTTTGTTGATATAATTTTATTTCACTGAGCAGCTGTTTGTATATGAATGAGTGCGTGTGTATGTAGCCTATATGAATGAGTGCGTGTGTATGTAACATAAGTTAATACAAGTCATTAATTGATTTTAAATTTCATTTTAATCAAAATTTATAATTTCAATAAATACTTCACCAAAATGTTGCTATTTTTGTACTATGAATTTTTGTATTGACATCTTATCTTATCTTATCTTATCTTATCTTATCTGTTTACAGACGCTCCTTTTATACAGAAGATTATTGCGTCCTACGCTTATCTATGGTTTGTGTTTAGTCCTGCATTTTTATTAGAGATTTAAATGTTGATAAAGTGTTGGTTTCCCTGGATTCTTCCTTGGGTATGTTTAGACAATAAAAATAGGTCTATGTGTCAAAAAAGTTTGGAACCACTGTGTTAGGCGAACGGTTGGACAAGAATAGCTATGAGTTGAAGTCGCTGTTATGACAGTCACTGTTTTGATGCAGTCGCTATTTTGAAGTCGCTATTATGACGGTCGCTGTTTTGACAGTCGCTATTTTGAACCCGTTCCCTTTACAATGATTTAGAAAGGCTTGAAAAAGTATTACCAGAATTTGGAACAGTTTATTGTTTACTTCTTTTAATAACTTGCAGTCAATTCAACTGGACCAGTAGTTTTGTTTATTTTAAAGTTTCTTTTAGAAGTGTATTTATACCTGTCACGTCTACAGTTATGTTACCCCTTTCTTCTAATTTATTCAAATTTATTAAAAGTTCTGAGTCACCAAAGGCTGAAAATGATGATGCAAAATAAGTGTTGAGAATGTTAGCTTTGGTCTTATTATCATTTATGGTTTTATTATCATTTATGGTTTTATTATCATTTATGGTCTTATTATCATTTATGTTTTTATTATCATTTATGGTTTTATTATCATTTATGGTCTTATTATCATTTATGGTTTTATTATCATTTATGGTTTTATTAACATTTATGGTCTTATTATCATTTATGGTCTTATTATTTGGGCCTTATAGTGTGGCTCTACCCATAGGTTCCATTTTTTAACATTTAATAAAGGAATTTACGTTTTTATTGCTATCTTTAGATATTACATTGCTTATATACTCATTTTGGAGGGTCCGACTAAGTTTTTTGTGTCAAATGTTTTTACTTTAATGTTTTCCCGAGAAATATTGAAGATTTTAGGATTTTATGTAATCACAAGAAAGTTGTAACAAGGGCAAGGAAATTTTTTGTTGGGTTTTTCATGTTGACATTGGTATAACTAATTTGTTTCTGTTTAAAGTAATTTTCATAACAGAATAAAACAACAAAAAGACAAGCTTTGTATGAATTTTATTGGATAATATCTTTGGTGATGTATCAGTAAAAGTGTACAGAGCTAATAAATATAATTCAAACACGCACCGTCATTGACTAATTTGAAGATATAAGTAACAGTAATAAATATAACTTTGAATGTATCCTCTATATTCTTCAAAACATTCTTTTCATTGGAAGAAAATTAACAAAGCCTGATTCTGAAATAACTATGTTTTGTGTCGTGTGAAAGAATATTTTTAAAGTTCAATCAATTTTAACTTTTTTTTTATCTTACTTACATTTTCTTATACAATATAGAATTACTTATTAAAACTATTAGTGATTTAATATACAATGGTACCTCGAGATATGAAATTAATCCGTTCCGGAATGGCTTTCATATCTTGGATTATTCGTATCCTGAATTTGTTTTATATTTAAAATACTTAGTCCGTTCCAAAGAAACAACACTACAAATTAAAACAAAAATTGGGAATATTTTAGGAAAAACAAAGTAGGATTCAATCTTTAAAAGTACACAATATAAATTTTAAAACAAACAAACATAATAAAATAAACGGACATAAAATGTAAACAAACGTACCTTTAAATAGAGGCGATGTCGTGAAGTGTCCAAGAAGGTGGTAGGGGAAGAGAACGGATGATAGAAAACATTACGCAAATACGTACAAAACGCTTAACTTTATAATACCTTATTTACAAAATGTGCATGTATTAACACTAAATAAACACTTATATTTTGCACATTCGTACACTAAACAAACGTGACATAACACTTATGTATATTTTTTTCTTTTTATAATTATTCTTAAAAAATAAAACTTTTTGTTTTGCGCGTTCTAATTTTCTGTTTGACCTTTCATTTTCTTTGCATCACTTCCATCATCTTCTTGTCTTATTTTTAAAAAAATAGTTTAAATCTTCGCGTACTAATGGTCTTTTAGCAAATGTTGATCCAATGAAACATTTTTTTTTGGTCAGCATTTTACAATGTTTCTGAAATGATTCCAGCAAATGTCATTGAACTGCGCAAGAGCTGTTGGTGGAGCGTTTAATGCAGTCACGTGATGCCGAATGTTGTCAGCTGTGCATGTTTCGTATCTTGGATTGTTACGTATCTTGAAATATTCGTATCTCTAGGTACCACTGTACATGCATAGCTCCTTCTAAATTGTTTATCTTACTTACATTTTCTAATACAATTTAAGAATTAATTATTAAAACTCTTAGTAATTTAATATATATGCATAGCTTCTTCTACATTGAAATTTCGAAAACAAAATGGCGTCTATTAACTGTTTAACACCATTAGAAAATTTAAAATATATTTTAGATTAGAAAAGTCGTTAAATAGTATGACTATCCAAGATGAGCTTTAAAACGGTTTTTTTTTGGTGGGTATAAATACATAGACAAGTAACGATATTAAAATGATCATATCGGTTATTGTATCTTTAGCTACTTAATCTAATCTTAATTCTACGCATTTTAGGAGATTACAAATTATCAGTTGAAAATTATTTTTTTTTAACTTAAGGATCATCCGTTTAGCATGCTAACGTAATGCGATAAACTCATTGCATTGTGTTTGGAATTATATGCTCTGTGCTTTTTAAGGTGACAATTTGAAAGGCGGGGTATGATTAAAGGGAATTGAAGTCCAATGTACTTCAATTTGTTTGCCAATGACATCTTCGAATTTCCCAGTCAGCTCAATCTCTTCGGTTATCGATAAATATCGAATGATCAATTCTGTATCTCTGAATAAAAATGCCATTTCTTTCCAGAGCCATGGTCCATTGTTTGCAACATATTCTTGCCGGAGTGCCTCATAAAATGGTACAGACTTGTTCCCAAACTTATAGTGGAAAGTTGGTAGATTGTGACTTAACCGATACTCATTGTGAAGATTACCGGAAAAACTTCCACTCATTTTTAAAAAACCTTGAAGTTCGACGGAAAATTTTATTTTGACTGTAGCCGATAAACTACTGTTGTGCGCGCCTTGGCCACAAAAAGATTCCATTTAACTGCTGTGTGTGGTTTAACAGTTTTCTTGGTGTTGACGACAATCGTGTTGGTTTGTTCTTGGCCTCTCTCGTCTGTTGTGCTAGTTGATTTTTCGTAGTTGAATGCGTATGAGCCTGAAACAGAGAGTCCAAAAGGTGACTCATAGCTTACCGTTACCCCCAACTCATGACCCTGCTTCCAAGAACTTGTCGGTGTATGTGTCACACTCCTCACGCTCGCTTCAGACCTTTGAATACTCTTTTCGACGTCAGTGTCATCGTCATTATAAAGTGTTCCTGAATCAATTATCTCTGGAGCTAATAGCACTATTACAGGCTTTTCATATTTCACTTCTTTAATTGAAAATCCCCAATCACTGTAAGCAATGGCAAGGCGTTGATAAGGATTTATTCCTTCACATCCTCGATTTTTGTCAGCTCGCCACGTATCACCATCACGTGAGAAACCTTCTCCAATGAAATGAGCTCTGCACCCTAAACAATTACCGTAACCGAGTGAATTAGCCAAGCTTGCAATATTTCTAATAGTTCTGTCCATTACTCTGGCCTTTGCCTTATAGAGCTCATCCGGTTCGTCACTCTTTTCGGCCATCTTACAACATTTCAGGACATCTAGACATTTAAGATCATCACAAATCTTTTTGTAAAGTCCTACTACATAGTAATTATCTTCGCACTTACAATGAATAGTTCCATTGAAACACCCAGAAAACTCTTTATTGTAGCAATGACCATAATGATTTGGGTGAAATGCTGGCTTTACACATCTACCATTTTCTATATCAGAGATCAATCCACGGAATGGAAAACCTGCATAAAAACCATTAAGAAAATACCCTGTGGGACATTTAACCCATCTGTTGCTGAGGTCTAAAATACTGTCCCAGTCTGCGTAAACCACTTGAATGTTGTGCGTTACCCAAATACTAGGAGCAACGCAGCAATGTATAATAAACGGATTAGTTATTTGTTCATTTAATAACTGTGAGCTTTCTTGTCTACCCGAGACGTTTGTTTTCATTCCAATCCCGCTTATGTAATAGTGAGACCTGCATCTGAAGTCTCCGTCGGGGTTAGCCATGTGTTCATAATTGCACTTGACAGGAAATAAGAGGTAACCTGCTGTTGGGTACATCAATATTGCCAGGAATATCGATTCAACTTTCATTGTGGCCGTCCAAAGTTTAGCTGCAAAATTTAAGAAGAAAAAAGTGTCATTAGGAGGACTAAGACATTTTTATTGATATCAATAGAATATAAACGTTTTGTTGTATAGGAGACTCAAAGTTTGAGATAAAATGTTGAAAATTTAGTTAAAGACATTTTAAGCTTTGTGTGATGTGGTAGGTTTGAAGACTTCAAGATTGAAAAAACATAATGAAATAAAAGTAACAATACACTCAAACTTTTGTTTGTATGTACCACACTTCTCACACTCTAGCTTTTGTTTGTATGTACCACACTTCTCACACTCAGGATTAATGTACTCATCTTGGTACTTAAAGTGAACTTCTTGATCAAAACATTGAGAAATGTCTTCGTTTTAGCAATGCCCATAATAGTTCCGGGGATCTGCGTACGTTGTACATCTCCCATCATCTATGTTATAGATGAAACCAGGCAACGAGCAACTTTTGAAAAACGTTTAAGGGAATATCAGTCCTGACAGTGTGCCCAGTGTTGTTGTCATCTAAAGTTGTTTGCTCTCCAGTCCGCGAAAACAGTTTAAGTTCTTGACCTTAGGCCATGGTGCAGGGGAGAGCAGCACTGAACCTATTCTATTAGGCCTATTCGGTCATTATCTTCACTTGATTGAGTGCTTCTTTGCTTCTATCTATGTGTTTCTCAAAGCGCATTTTGAGAAACCTTCTTTGTCAAAGCTGTCAGTTCAAACCGACATGAAACAACTACATTTACCGCCAGCTGTTAGCTATATCATTAACATTAGAGCAATAATTCTCTTTTCATAAATGCAATCCAAGTGGACCTGCAAAGAAAATTAAAAATGTTTTATGATTATTTTAAAAGCTATAACACACTTGGACTGTCGACTGAGAATCTTTCTTTTGTGCGAATCTGTCTTTTGTGGGAATCTTTCTTTTGTACAAATCTTTCTTTTGTGCGAATCTTTCTTTTTTGCGAATCTTTCTTTTGTGCTAATCTATTTATGTGTGTATTTTTTTTTCATTTTTAAATTTTTTTGTTTATTTTTTGTTTGTGCGCGCAAATCTTCATGTTGTGCGATTTTGTTTTGTTTTGTTTCCGATATAGACATATAGTCAGAATCAATTAGAAGACACCCGGGATTTGACAGGGCTAAAACTCAACCGCCTCATACGACACTTTGACCGTCTTATACGCACTTTGTCCACCTTACATTATGGCACTTTGATCGCCTTTTATGGGAATATGCTCGCCTTATATGGCAATATTATCGCCTTATAAGGCTCTTTTATCGCCTTATATGGGAATATGATCGCCTTATATGGGAATATGATCGCCTTATATGGCAATATGATCGCCTTATACGGCATTTTGACCACCTTATACGGCACTTTGATCGCCGCACTAAATAAGCCGTGAATTTATTCAATCAGGCCATGTGCGGGTAACTTATCCATAATACACCTATTAATCCTGCATTAATGAAATCACCCTTTCCAAGATCTATCCCAATACACGTACTCTCTGGTCGTTAACCTAACCCACACTTGAGCTATCCTTACTACTTCTGACATCATTATCCTCGTCTAACCTCTGCGACGTGATAGCGAGGGCGTTGTCTTGGCACTGTTGAACGTACAGGGCTGCGAGTGGGCGCTCCGAGACCTTCAAAACTCACACGACTAGCTGCGAGGTCCTAAACTTTCACCTCACTGTGAGGTAGACTCTATATTGATCTGACTTTGGCAGTTTTTTTACATCCATTCCTCCTCACTAGGAAACTTTACACCGGTTGTCTAAGTGACCAGCGTTTAGGAAGGGTATGCTCCCACGCCGAGTTGCGAGTGGGATGTTTTGTGAAACTGAGCATTTCTGACGGATAGACCATTTGTGACGTGAAAGATTTTCTGTGATAAGGTTGAGTGGTGTAACACTTACACGCGTTAGTCGCATCGTCTTATTTTCAATGTGAGTTTAAACAAAGTAAACTAGATCCGTCCCGTGACGTAGCATAAGCTTCAGAGCAGGGTGGGGGGTAGCTCAACCGCATTGCGCATGTCTCCAGACCAACGAGGGGCAGGAAAGGGGATGGAGGGTTTGCCTGCGTCTTGCTTGCTTCTGGACTATTCTATATATAGACTGCGTTGGCAAACGAGGGTGGTTTGTCTTGCTTGCTTTGGACTATTCTATATATAGACTGCGTTGGCAAGCGAAGGTGGTTTGTCTTGCTTGCTCTGGCGTATTCTATATATAGACTGCGTTGGCAAACGAGGGTGGTGTGTCTTGCTTGCTATGGACTATTCTATATATAGACTGCGATGGCAGGCGAAGGTTGTTTGTCTTGCTTGCTTTGGACTATTCTATATATAGACTGCGTTGGCAAGCGAAGGTGGTTTGTCTTGCTTGCTCTGGCGTATTCTATATATAGACTGCATCTTGCTTGCTTTACTGCGTCTTCTTGATCTCGCGTATTATGTATATAGAAGTATCCTACGGATACACTGAGGCTCCGACAACTTTGGTGTAATAAAGAATCAAGCTTAATAACGTATAGCAAGCTATAATGACATTGATATGGTCATGTTTTAGATTTTAGATGATGATGTGTAAGCATAAAATGTCGGATGATCAGAAGTGTCCAAAGTCCGGCCCGCGGACGAAATGTTTTCCGAGCTTAATTTTTTATTTGCCCGCGGCTTTACCTTTAATAATTAAGTGACTCATTGATGTTTTCTGTAACGATACTATATGTATCCGAAAAGCTGAACCTAGTAAATGTTACCATTATATGTTACCACATGCAGATGTAGTTTACACATGTTAATATTCATTACAAAAAACCGATGAAGTTATGTGCATTTATGTGTACAAAAATCGATGTCGTAATATCCAGATAATATATGTCAGTGTCAAATATGATTTTCCGGATACTTAGAGGTGTCAAGTATTTAATTACTATACTACTAAAGAAACTAAAGATACATAACTTACATATGGAACATAGTCCCAATGGATACAAACAGAGGAGAAAATATTTAATTACATGAAGTATATAAATGTATATATATACACATATATATATATATATATATATATATATATATATAAACAAAATATAATCGATTATGAAATATGAACATGTAGACAATAATAATTCAGTTACAAAATAAATAAAATGAAGGTACGTTCACAATATTTGGATACTAACTACGTCTTTCAAATTCGGCCTGCTCCGGTTATAGTAGTTATAGGAAGGGGTTATCCTTCCAAGAAAGTTCGACGTATAGCAGAAAAAACTTGGTTGAAGTCGAGACTTTTCGTCCATAAGCAAAGTTATTCTGCTGCCAAGCGACTAATATTGTACATTAAGCAAAAACATAATATTTTAATAACAAAATAATCACAAGCAGTACTAGTAGGCAGCTATTTAATGTATGTAATAACCTCAGACGAATTGGTGAAGCAGTGGTCCTTCCTTCTGTGTATCCCTTGCATCAGCAAACAGATTTATTTTGCACTTTTTTATCAACGAAATTGCTAAAATTCATGATGAGCTTGACAGAACGGTTTTACCACCACATAACGTATCTCCTTCTTTTGCTGTGATGTCAAGCTTTGAGATGTTCCAGCCTGTTACGGAAAATGGAGTCAAAAGTGTTATTCTAAAATCGAAACCACCCTCCTGTCCTCTTGATCCCATCCCCACTCAACTATTGGTTGAGTTATTAGATTATTTACTCCCAACATTAACCCATATAGTTAATGAGAGTCTAAAATCTGGCACCTTTCCCTGTGTCTAATATTTCATTTTTATCAAAGGTCATTGAAAAACTAGTCTTAAAACAACTTTTTGCTTCTCTAAATGACCACAGTCTTCTAAGTCCAAATCAGTCGGCCTACAGACCTTCTCACAGCACAGAGACAACACTTTCGAAGGTAACAAATGACCTTCTTATCGCACTGGACAATTGGAAAATTTCTATATTGGTCCTCTTAGATCTAAGTGCAGCCTTTGACACATTTTACCATCAAATACTGCTAAAAACGATGCAAAATTATTTTTAAATTTCTGGCTCAGTTCTGGCTTGGTTTCAATCATACTTATCTAACTGATCACATGTGCTATCAGTTGATGGCTGTATCTCTCACAAAGCTGATTTGGTTGATGGTGTGCCTCAGGGCTCCGTTTTGGGTCTGGTACTTTTTCTACTGTATACAAGGCCACTACTTTTAATGCTCGAAAAGCATTCAGTTAAAAGCCAATCGTTTGCAGATGATACTCAGCTATACACTAACACTAATCCCTCTAATATTGACTCCTCTGTCAAATTGATGCAAGAGTGCATTGGTGAGGTAAAGTCTTCAGTGGCGTTCAGCAAACTCAAGCTGAAAGATGACAAGACTGAAGCACTCCTATTTTGCAACAATAAATGACGCAGTACTTTGTCTCTTCCGAATTCTATTCAAGTAGACAGTTTGGATATACTGTTCACAACATCGGCTAGGAATCTTGGCTACATTCTTTCTGACAACATATCTACCAACAACTTCATCAATCACATCTGTCGCTCTGCCTACACCGCCATTCGTCAGATCAGCTCAATCAGTCATTACTTAACAGTTAGTGCAACAAACACTCTAGTCTGTGCTCTTGTTCTGGCTCGTATTGATTATTGCGTATTATTGAGTATTATTTATACTTATATGTATGTAAAGCGCCCTGAGCCCAGTTCCCAACTGGGATACAGCGCTATGTAAAAAAATCAATTTATTATTTTTATTTTTACTAAGTCAGTTAACTCTCTCCAATGCCATTAAATATGTACTAACTCAGTTAAAACTATACAATACACTAACATCTTTCATACCTTGTAACATCTGCAAAATATCTTTAAATCGTCAAATATTCGTTAATTCTGCAGAATATTTTAACATATTTCATTTTTTTTAAAAATACAGTCATTTTTTTTATTATTTGAGAATGAAATTAGCATCCGTATAACAATTCTTTGAGCCATTTGAAAAACATCGTTTACAGCATAGATAAAACATATCATAATATTGTATTTCATAGATATAATGTATAATTATAGTGTTGCCCTAAATATAACATAATTAGTTTTTATCATAGACATAAAATATAATTAGATTGAATTTCATAGATATAACATACAATCATTGTGTATGCCATGGAAAGAACATATAAGTATATTGTTTTTCACAGATGTCCTCTTGATCCCATCCCCACTCAACTATTGGTTGAGTTATTAGATTATTTACTCCCAACATTAACCCATATAGTTAATGAGAGTCTAAAATCTGGCACCTTTCCCTGTGTCTAATATTTCATTTTTATCAAAGGTCATTGAAAAACTAGTCTTAAAACAACTTTTTGCTTCTCTAAATGACCACAGTCTTCTAAGTCCAAATCAGTCGGCCTACAGACCTTCTCACAGCACAGAGACAACACTTTCGAAGGTAACAAATGACCTTCTTATCGCACTGGACAATTGGAAAATTTCTATATTGGTCCTCTTAGATCTAAGTGCAGCCTTTGACACATTTGACCATCAAATACTGCTAAAAACGATGCAAAATTATTTTTAAATTTCTGGCTCAGTTCTGGCTTGGTTTCAATCATACTTATCTAACTGATCACATGTGCTATCAGTTGATGGCTGTATCTCTCACAAAGCTGATTTGGTTGATGGTGTGCCTCAGGGCTCCGTTTTGGGTCTGGTACTTTTTCTACTGTATACAAGGCCACTACTTTTAATGCTCGAAAAGCATTCAGTTAAAAGCCAATCGTTTGCAGATGATACTCAGCTATACACTAACACTAATCCCTCTAATATTGACTCCTCTGTCAAATTGATGCAAGAGTGCATTGGTGAGGTAAAGTCTTCAGTGGCGTTCAGCAAACTCAAGCTGAAAGATGACACGACTGAAGCACTCCTATTTTGCAACAATAAATGACGCAGTACTTTGTCTCTTCCGAATTCTATTCAAGTAGACAGTTTGGATATACTGTTCACAACATCGGCTAGGAATCTTGGCTACATTCTTTCTGACAACATATCTACCAACAACTTCATCAATCACATCTGTCGCTCTGCCTACACCGCCATTCGTCAGATCAGCTCAATCAGTCATTACTTAACAGTTAGTGCAACAAACACTCTAGTCTGTGCTCTTGTTCTGGCTCGTATTGATTATTGCGTATTATTGAGTATTATTTATACTTATATGTATGTAAAGCGCCCTGAGCCCAGTTCCCAACTGGGATACAGCGCTATGTAAAAAAATCAATTTATTATTTTTATTTTTACTAAGTCAGTTAACTCTCTCCAATGCCATTAAATCTGTACTAACTCAGTTAAAACTATACAATACACTAACATCTTTCATACCTTGTAACATCTGCAAAATATCTTTAAATCGTCAAATATTCGTTAATTCTGCAGAATATTTTAACATATTTCATTTTTTTTAAAAATACAGTCATTTTTTTTATTATTTGAGAATGAAATTAGCATCCGTATAACAATTCTTTGAGCCATTTGAAAAACATCGTTTACAGCATAGATAAAACATATCATAATATTGTATTTCATAGATATAATGTATAATTATAGTGTTGCCCTAAATATAACATAATTAGTTTTTATCATAGACATAAAATATAATTAGATTGAATTTCATAGATATAACATACAATCATTGTGTATGCCATGGAAAGAACATATAAGTATATTTTTTTTCACAGATGTTACATATTATTCTAGTGTATGCCTTGGCTAGAACACATATTTATATCGTATTTCATAGATATAACATACAATATTTTGTATAAAAGTCACTTTTTCGAGTTTTTTATTTAAAAAAAAAGCATTTTCTAAAACATCATGTTTCCTTAAATCTAGAAGTCTGTAATTTTTGTGCCGAATTTCGGTTCCATCAGATCAACATTTTGAGTAAAAGAACTTGTTAAATTATTATAGTTTTGTTTTTATAGCACGATACAGTTTTTACTTTGAAAGTGGAAGCGGTACTTATCGGGTTTTCAAAGTCTTTTGTTACTTAGCAGGTTTTGAAGGTTAATTACTTTTCATTTCTAATGGCCTAAAACACATTTGATGAAAACTATTTTTAGAACATGTACCCTTAGTTTATGACATATTTCCCGTTAGAAAGTCTAAAAAATCATGAAGTATAGAGACTGATGCTGTAGTTAATGGAATAAAAAGTTTTAATTCTAACACATTGGTAACTTTATTATGCTAAATCGTGTGACAATAACAATTCATTAAACTAAGGTGGGGTGCCTTCTTGCATTTTATTGAATTTTTTTCCATGTCCTAGAAATTTAATACTGCATTTTATGTATGTTTACATTATTCCGTGAATAATAATCAGTTTATTTATGTGGAAATTATAATATTATTTATAATCCCTGACGTACAAAACTAAACAGAAAAAAAACTTAACTTATTATCAATTCAATGGTTAAGCGTTACATTTTCACACTTCATATTTTTATTATCTATAGCCCTAAAATATAGTTGGTTATATTTTATATAGTATATATGATAGAGTATAGTACTATTAGTATTAGAATCACTTTTGTATGAGCAACGATAGTAGGAAATACAACCAGTACCGGTTATAAAAATTAAATAAAGCTACACTTATTGCATATAGTACTTGCATTAACAATCTAAAAAGCTACGAATTTATCTTTAATTATTTGCAGAATTAAACAAAACGAGAATCAAAGAGATTTAACGAGACTATTATAATCTCACTAATTGTGTAACTGTCGTGTCGTGACTAGTGCCAGTAAACTATAAATATGCCCTGTCCTGTATTAGAGACATAACAACACAGTATAAAGAGATTTAACGAGACCATTATAATCTCATTAATTGTGTAACTGTCGTGTCGTGACTAGTGCCAGTAAACTATAAATATGTCTTGTCCTGTATTAGAGACATAACAACACAGTATAAAGAGATTTAACGAGAGTAATATAATCTCACTAATTCTGTAACTGTCGTGTCGTGACTAGTGCCAGTAAACTATAAATATGTCCTGTCCTGTATTAGAGACATAACAACACAGTATAAAGAGTTTTGAAATAAATGTCTAAATCAGTAAATAAACCAAGGTCATGTGGTTGCTTGTCCAGGAAATGTAAGTGTTTCAATGACCGACGACCCAGTTTGTAAACTCAATAAGGATTCTCATTTTTTTATGATATGTGTTCAACTATTCTATTTGTAACATACTTCTAATACAATTTTGTATAATACACTCAAGTATGCAAAAAATTGATTTTTTTTATTATATTGCTCAAAGGCCATCCACTTACTATCATTAATGAAATGTAAGCTAGAGCCTGGTCCACTGGCTTTATAAAACTATATCCTTTACCAATAGCTGGAAAAGAAATCGACTAAGCAACAATCTGCTAAAACTATGGCTTGGTCCACTCGCCAATAAAACTATAGCATCCTACTGTACTTGATTGTGGAGTAACTTATTTGGTTTGATTATTACATACTAGTGTATCTCCCGTCAAAAATGGCGGAAGTTTTTAAAATAAATATACATCAGATTAAAAAATAACGTAATGTAGAACTTTCATTTATTTTATTTATTTTTATTTTATTCATTTATTTCCCTATTTAACAATTTTATGCGGCCGTTCCAAAAGAGTTTTTTTTTGGTGCAGTAATTTGGTGCGCTGCTTTCTAAAGCTAGTAGTGTCACGGACAGACATGACAGACAGACGTGACAGATATTGCAAAATATGTATATTGACTTTTTGCTGCGTGAAACACTCTATAATTTAGGAATTAAAATCTTTGGTTTTCTAGAGATCAATCGTAATTGCGTCCTTGTTGAAAAAAATGTAAAGAAGGTCATGAACCCTCTTATTTTTATGAAAAGTTTTCTTTTAGAAAATCTGACATACATTAGTTATGTTGGCTACTTGCTACCATAATATGTTGCTGAGACATCCCGCTGCAATACATTTGTTTAGGAAACTCGCTGAAATACATTAGTTATGTACACAACGCACTGTCATACATGTGTTGTTTAAATAGCCTAATGTCATACATTAGCTGTTTAGACAGCTTGCCACCTTACAATAGTTGTTTACACAGCCAGCTGCTATACATTAGTTGTTTAGACAACGTGTTGCCACACGTTAGTTGTTTAGACAACATGAAGTGATAACTACAAGGTTTGTCCTTAAATTTCATTCATTTTGAAGTTATAACATATTTAATCTGAACAAGTGAGTCGTTTCTAGAACCCCTGTAAGGACTTTGCCCTGTCATCATATGGAAAAGGACTTTGACTTTCACAAGGCTAATTTCAAGAGGTTTTACTTTCACCGCGATGACTACTATATTTTTTTGTTAATAATCATTATTTAAAAAACTTACACACATCAATGATAAAATGTACATCAAGCAAGTACAAAAAACAATATACATCAAGTACAAAATTACATACATCAAGTACAAAATTACATACATCAAGTACAAAATGTATTTTCATCCAGAAAAAAAAGTGTGGATACATCAAGTACAGAGTAGCGTAGACAAAACAAAGCTCAATGTGTACACAATATTAAATAAACTATAAGCATAACTACTTATCTAACACATACATACTTGTATGTTGATTTATGTGTGTACGAAGTGACTGTATCACAGCGCGCTGTAGTTACATGAAAGTTTCAAAAGTCATTTGACAAGTTGATGATCTAATGACACCACACATTTCCTGTAGACACTTGACTCCATGAAGCTCTTGTTGTCAACACATTTCCTGAAGCTGAAACGGGTAATAAAAATGTATTAATTAGGGCAAGGGCAAGTGGTGTTTGTTTATTTTTTCACTAATTACTACAACTGTTATAGACAATTTTACGCGACTCACTACAATGAAATAATATTGCAAGTTATACAGTAAGTGAGATCTAATTTTGTTTCATTAAATACAATGAAATACTTGCATGAATGTTGCTTTAATTGTTTTTGTTTTGTCGAATCACAGTATTGATATTGCATTTAAATAGCAAAATCCTGATCAATAAACTTTATGGACTAATAAATTTAATTGTACGCGAAACGATGTGCCAGTGAAATGAATTATTGTTTGCATATGCATTCTATAAATAATAAAACAATTTTAACTCTGACATCATAAATACATAGTTATATATGATGAGAAGTGTGAATCTTACATAGATAGTCACATAAAAATCTTAATTTATGATCAGAAAATAATGAATCAATGGGTATTCTGAGAATAAATATAATAAATAACAAGGGAGATTAATATGTATTTTAAGCATAAACATAACGGCTCATAAATTGGAATTCATTGGGTGTTAAAATATTACATTACTAGTGTATCACCCGTCAAAATGACGTAAGTTTTCAAAATAAATATACATCAGATTAAAAAATAACATAATACAGAACTTTCATTTATTTTATTTATTTTTATTTTATTCATTTATTATCATATAGAACAATTTTATAACGGAACGTTCGAAAAGTGTTATTTTTTGTGCAGTAATTTGGTGCGCTGCTTTCTAAAATTAGTAGCCTTATAAAACAAAATCGATCGCAGCGCCACCTAACATCATTACATCGACACAGACAACGGGATTATATATATTGATATACTACAAACGAGGATTTATGAGGTGTGTAATGTGGGACTGTATACATTTATAAAGTGAAATTCATAAGGTGTTTAAAGTGTGACCTCATAGCAGTTGCGTAGCTGGAGGAGTGGGCGAGTGTCCCGATTCGAAAGTCCCCCCGGGCCCCTACTTGAGGGGCCCCCAAATGAGTGTCTGATTTTTTTTTCACATTAAATATTACGCCACAGCCATTTTTGCAGGGCCCTAAAATTGGCCATCCCCCGTGCACCCAAATCCTTACAAATCCCTAGCTATGCCACTGCCTCATAGTCATAGTCTTAAAATTAAATGTATATTGTGTGCATTGTGTGAATTCAGAGACGCACTAAGACTTTTATTACAATATCTCAATATTAAACTTTACAAGAGTGAATACTTTAACAAATATGTTATTGACTTCTGACCTGGATCTACAGACAAATGAAAGCAATTACGTAAAAACGTATTGTTTTTAATGAATCGGTTGTAAAATGGATGTAACTTAGATTTTATAAATTTATAACAAATATGTTAAATGAAAGTCATTACATACAGACATGTTGTTTTTAATGAATCGGTTGTAAAATGGATGTAACTTAGATTTTATAAATTTATAACAAATATGTTAAATGAAAGTCATTACATACAGACATGTTGTTTTTAATGAATCGGTTGTAAAATGGATGTAACTTAGATTTTATAAATTTATAACAAATATGTTAAATGAAAGTCATTACATACAGACATGTTGTTTTTAATGAATCGGTTATAAAATGGATGTAACTTAGATTTTATAAATGTATTAAATAAACAGTTTTTTCTAATTTTCTAACAATTCATTTTGTACTTGAAATAACGTTTGCTTCAAATTGCTAATTATATATTTGTGTTCTTTGACATTGTAATCTATCCATTAAGATTAACAATAAAATTGTCCTGAAACGAATTTAAATTATTGGGCGAGCAGATGATACGGTCGCATCA